>MZZL01000390.1:619988-666862 GCA_002749535.1 Apophysomyces variabilis | reverse complement strand
CACTGTGGGAAATTTTTCGTCGGATTCGTCGGGAAATCGACGTCGTGGCGTCGGGTTCGTCGGGTTCGTCGTGTTTCGTCGGGAATTTCGTCGTAATTTAACAGGCACACGACGAACCCGACGTGAGATCGTCGGGTTCGTCTAAAAAATTGAAGATATTTTCACCAAGTCAATTCCTCTCCGCTATTCATTTTTTCGACGAGACAGATTTTTAAAAACGGTTCATTTTTCCTTTATATCGGCTATTAGATTTGCTCAAGGTTATCAGGTGGAGCCCACCTTCAACAAAGCCATGGTACACATTAGAAGTGCCCAGTATATACGCGAGATACATTGGCAAACACTGTCGCTTCACGTAAGATCCCGTATAGCTTGTACATCAATGTGTATAAAAAGTTGCTGTGATAGGACATTATTATCATGTTTGAGGAAAAATAAAACACTTTATGAATCTTTTGGTATGAACATAGAATCAGTAAGTTAAAACTATGATTCTAGCAAGCGTGCGTTTATTCATCTCCAAGGGCTATGTGTTCTGTTGACTAGATTGCTGAGATGTTACACAGAAACTGACATACAATTTGCTGCGGTTACTTCTCGCAAAAATTTTTGTTTTCATGTTTTTCCATCATGACTAACCCATCTGATACCAATGGCATTAACATCCGCCTAGAGAATAAGAAAAATCGCACGAGGAGTTGAAGGCTGACGAAACAGAGATTAAAGTAGATTGAAAAGGTCTACCTCTGTTGCTCTCTGAGAACAATGATATTGGTAACGTGGCTCTACCAGCTTCGTCCGCAAGAACCATCAAGGCACCGTACGAAACGGATGCCCTGGAAAAGAAGCAAGCCTTGGGTATGAATATAGGCCTGGTCAAGCAGTTTGTCGTCAACCCGAAAAGAGGAGATACCCGATGGCGTTATAACTGATAGCTATATCTCTATCAGTAACATTTCCAGCCTGGTGATCAAAAAGCTGGTGATGGACATAAATGCAAGCCAAAGGCCAGTCCGATATGTACTGAAAGGACGTGCATTCCTGGTAGAAAGAAGAGGCCATTGACAGCCTGGACAGAATGGCCCTTGTCAAATACAAGGTCTACTGAACCAGTGCGAAGATTACTTGGCCTCGCAGTACCTGTTGTGAAAGCATTGGAACAATCGTACTAGCGTAAAATGCCGAATACAGGCATCTCTACAGCTAGCACTGTGAGAGCAGTACTTCTAGTAAAGCGTATAAAGTTCTAGCAAGATAGATTATATAGTGGTAAGTAATGGTTAAAATTTCTTTCTTACATCACATGGAAATAGTTCGCAGCAACATTCACCAGGTATAGAGATAAGAGGGGAAACAGTGTCCTCCAGTGTCATTCGTTGGTAAGTTTCGAACGACAGTTTAAATGACTTAAGCTTTCTCTGTTCTTCTATGTTTATAGCTCGAAAGAGACTGAGGGACGAAACAGAAGAAAAAGGACAAATGCTTCGAATCACTCGGGTTGCTACAAATGTAGAAAAGCTTAAGCGAAAAAGAAATAAAGCTATTCGTTGCCCTGTTTTAATTATACTGTCTTATTCTTTACAATGCATAATCAATAGAAACGGATACTAGAAGCTAGGAATAGGTGGAGAGAAAGGGGGTAACTGCGACGGCGGTAGCTTCGTCGGGTTCGTCGGGTTCGTCGTTAGCTAAAGGAGACCCGACGAAATTTCGTCGCGTCGGAATCCCGACGAACCCGACGAAAAATTTCCCATATTGACATCATCAACCAATATACGTAGTTGACCTTCTCTATACCTCCATTGATCTTTTTATAGCGCTTGTGCGGCATTGTAGTTCTGTGAACAAAAGTATGAACAATCTATAAACAAGAATTGAATATTTAATTACAAACACAAACAAACTAACCTAAACAGGAATTGTTGTAACTGTTTTCCCACTTTGCGCGTATTCATACAGGCTATGCATGAACCGCATGTTACACAACAGTGCTGATCCTGTTGTACGCTTGGAAGACAAGCTACTTTTAGCTTGAGATCTTCCCTTTCCCCTTGAATACAATTGTGTCAAGCTTAGAAGCACTATTGCATGTATTCTAATAAGCAAGATACTAGATCAAAGCCGTAAGGAAAAAAGAAAGCATTTATAAAGCAGTATGACCAGCACATAAATCAGATTTATCCGGAAAGACAGGACATAAAGGCGCTTCAGCAAGGCGTAGGTCCTCTCTTGTACAAGGTATGTCAAAAAGGCTCTAAAGTCGCTGCACATTTACTTACTAATCCTTGAGAGTGTAGAGAATATTAGCCATTTTCTGTTCATGCTTAGCCATCAGTTGCAATTGGAGTATTTCGCTGCAATGAACGGGTATAAGTTTCAGTGTTCAACAACCTACAAATTGAATTCTGTCATTTCGCCTCTGTTAGTAAATCTAGCATTTTTCCCAGTTGACTTAGCGAGCATTGTGGTTGCGGCTAAAAAAAATACAGATCTATGTTCAGAAGTATGGGAGCTGGGTTTCCTGAATCGAAAATACGCCAGCAAGAATGGGACACGGGAGCTAATGCATTTCAATAATGTCTATCTAAAGGTCCCTCCTACAGCATGAGAAAGTCTGAAAGAGGACAGAAGATATGGATACTTTAGGTAAGAAAACGTACACTCCAATGTTTCTATACTAACAACGGCTTTGAATATCTTTTACAGCTTTTGCGTTTTCATCGGTAATCTTTGTATTACGGTACCATACGTTAAACTATAAGACTAGCCAATAATTCAAAATTGATTCAATCATGTCATTTATCTGTTTGCTGAAACGATTTCCTTGTAATCTTTTGATATCCACATCGTCAATGCCAATGTGAGCCGATAGATATTAACGATCTAGTGGCAGGAATTCTAAGGTCTGTTTTGTAAGAATCGCAACGGCGATGAGTACTACTGCAAGACATACCTACCTACCCTTATTGTGTATTACCAAGCCTTCTTCACCTATCGTGATTATTACAGTTAGCTAATGAAGTCCAGCAGATTCACTTACGTTGCGCTGCACACACTCTTTGAAAGCTTGAAACTCCTTTACGCAGAGATCTTTATGAACATCTTGATACCTTGAAGCCACGCATTGACCGTAAACCGTTGCTTGCGTAGAACAAGAAGCAACCCCTCGTGCTATAACAGCAACACCTTTGGTTGAAGTCTTCATGACTGTTCGTCAATGATGTCGCGAGCCAAAACCACCACAGCAGAAAGGTGGTGTCCAAGACAGTCACGAAGCTTCCTGCTCCCGCACCCACCCAGCACATTAGGTTCTTTTCCTACATTCTTTTTCTCCTTGTCTGTATTCACAGCTGAATAACAGTTACCATGTCCTTCCGAAAGTTCACAATCAAGCCTCCTAAGCGGCCGGTATGAAGCGCATTGTTGTCAGACAGGAATTATTCACCCATTTACTTCCGCAGTCTAACGTAGACCGTGAACAAGAGTTTCAAGAGGGGTTTCAATTACTTAGCAGAGCTATCAAAGAGATCTTTCGCAAGAATTCAAAAACGTTGTCTTATGAAGAATTATATCGCACCACATTCAATCTAACAATTCACGGTTTTGGACAAGAGTTGTACCATGGAGTGAAGGGTGTCATTGGCGAATATTTGGAGGGTATAGCTGAAGGAATTATTGTCCCCGCGTTCGTCAATACCTCTGCTGCTGGTGAATCAGCAGGAAGCGGTGCCGATTCAGGTGCATCCTTTCTAAAGACAATAAAAAGTGTCTGGGATGATTTTACTGCGGCAATGGGCATGATCGAGACTGTGCTTTATTACTTGGTTTGTGTAGCCATTGCTTTGGTATACAAAGCTAAACGATTGAATTAGGATGAGAAGCTGCCGAGATATAAACTACCTCAAGTATTTCATATGGGACGTGATTTATTTCGTGATAAAATTGTCCGCTCAGAAAAGTACACGATTCAATCCCAGTTAATATCCGCTATGTTGAATCAGATACAGTTGGAACGACAGGGCGATCTCATTGATAGAAGCGCCATTAAATCAGCAGTGACCATGCTTGCTGAGCTTACAGATCCGCCATCTGGAGAAACCGTGTATGTTATCGATTTTGAAAAGAGTTTCCTCGAGAAAAGCAATGTCTTCTACCAGCTTGAGAGCCAAAAATTGACGACTGCTTATGACGCGTCTGAATTTATGCGCAAGGTTGCTACAATCCATAGGTATTGGTTTGCTCATCACATTTGATATAGGTTGAAAAAAGACTTGAAGAAGAATACGAAAGGACGACGCACTGCTTGTCGTCTATAACTGAACCAAAGATCCGTAAAGTTGTTGAAACGCAATTGATAGCCAATAACGTAGCAACAGTGATTGAGGTGAGCAGATGCTGGATAAATACGTATTGCCTAACATATTGTATGCTTGGAAGATGAAAAATTCCGGATTACAGAACATGCTAAATGCAAATAAATACGGAGGTAAGCTGCCTTGTAGAGCAAACCGTTTACTGAGTGAAGATGGAAACGATGAATAGATCTGTCACGTATGTACAGTCTCTTCTCCCGTGTCCCAGCTGGTCTGAACGAGATGAAGATGGCTATTAGCAAAGATATTCTGCAACTTGGAGAGCAGATCAACAAAAACATAAACGCCGATCTGGCCTCTACCCCAGCAAAGCCAAAAGGGGCGGATAAAGGCGTTAGTGGAGGAACTCAAACAGCGATCCGGTGGGTTGAGGAAGTACTTGCACTACAGGAGAAGTTCGATAAGATCCTGGAAATAGCAGCAAACAAGGACAAGGCGTTTCAGACAGCATTTAATGAGGTAAAGAATGCAGAAGAGCGGCGTTAGTTAATTCAATCATTAGGCCTTTGAAGAATTCATCAACGACAATCCGAAATCTGCTGAATTCATCTCATTATTCATTGATGAAAATCTGAAAAAAGGACTCAAAGGCGTAAGTTTTCCTATCTTTTATTGTCAGTTTTAAAACGAGTACGCCTGATAGAAATCGGAAGACGAAGTGGACGATGTCCTGGCCAAAACCATCACATTGTTTAGGTTCTTGCGTGACAAGGATGTTTTTGAACGTTATTACAAACAACACTTGGCCAAACGGCTCCTATTTAACAGGAGCGTTTCAGATGATGCAGAACGAGGAATGCTTGCGAAGCTTAAGGTGTGAAAACAAGCCATGTATTTAATGTTTACTAAGTTCATGATACAACAGAGAGAATGTGGCTATCAGTTCACTAACAAACTGGAAGGCATGTTCAACGACATACGCCTTTCGTCAGAGATGAATGGCATATTCAAGGAATATTTGGAAAAGACAGCCTTGGTTTGTGACAAAGATTTGCAAGTTCATGCTGGTAACTAACGCATCGTCTTGAAGAAATCTTCCATGGACCTATCCGTGACAGTACTGACATCTACGTTTTGGCCAATGAACTTGTCGTCATCCCCGAAGTGCAGCATGCCACAGTCTACGCTGCGTGCTTGCCAATCCTTCGAGCATTTTTATTACGCTCGTCATAGCGGACGAAGGTTGACATGGCAGCCTCAAATGGTAATTTGCTGTAATGAGCAGTTAGGGGTTATAGCTAAATGTGATATGCAGGGCACCGCTGACATTAGGGCGCAATTTGAGAAGGGTAAACATATGCTGAATGTATCCACTTATGCTATGATGGTTCTGCTTTTATTTAATGATGTTGAGGATAAGGATTGTCTCACTTTCGAGGTAAAAGAGAACTTTCAATTGTGATATTTGTCACTAAAGAATTATGAATAGGATATACAAGCCATGACTAACATCCCGGATCAAGATTTAAAGAGAACTCTTCAATCTTTGGCATGCGGGAAGTATAGGGTTCTTGGACGTGACGTGAAGGGCAAGGATGTCAATCCTGGAGACAAATTCTATTTCAATAAGGGATTCACTTCAAATATGGCAAGAATCAAGATCCAGACCGTGGCATCAAAGGTTGAATCCGAGGGTGAGCGAAAATATACCGAGAGCAAGGTAGATGAAGAACGCAAACATCAAATTGAGGCAGCAATCGTGCGGATCATGAAAGATCGTAGACTGATGGAGCATAATTTGCTTATTGCGGAGGTTACGAAGCAATTAAGTTCGCGTTTTATGCCTAATCCTATTATGGTAAAGAAGCGAATCGAAGCACTTATTGATCGTGAGTACTTGGAACGCAGTGCGGAAGATAGGTAAGGAAATTGAAGGATTTGAGAATGGCATAGCAGTTTACACTAATATAATTTTAGACGCTCCTATCAATACCTTGCGTGAACGAGTAGCATGCTTTCTATATGCTTAGAGATATAGGCCGCATAGCTGCCATCTACTTAATCACATGTATAGAAAGTTCATGAAAGCACACCACCATTCATATATCCACATTTGACTATATGTCCGCTCTTTGTTTAGCCCATTTTCAACCTCTCTTCCTCTTTTTACCCATTCGCTCTTTCCTCTTCCACTCTTGATAAAAGTTTGTAGACATTGACGGCTTATCTATTTATTCTATGATGTTTGGAGTTTTCTACAAACTGTTATGTGTTTTTCCTATTTGTTTGCCCATTTCTATTTTTATTAGTAGACTGGGATTCAATTGTTTGCGGAATCCAAAAATAATTATGTATGATTGGATGACAATATTCGTGGTTCAGACTACCGTTCTTTGCATAAAGTCGCGTCTATGTTCACTATTTACTGAGATAGTTTGTTTCAAACCACAGCAAGATGAGTTTATTTAAAGAACTGGTTCTCTATTTTTGCATCTAACAGAAAAGCTCTCAGAGTGTCTGATCCATCTTTGACAGTCTGAGCGCTTTACTTTTCGCGCTGCTTGAACAATACGCTGTTGAAGGCTGACATATAAAACGAAATAACAGAATGCTCAGAATAAGCGAGACTGAAAAAAGATGTTCTTTATTTCATGAATGATTGTTCTCTTAAATATCTTGAGAAACGCGTGCGGGTAAAAGCGGGTTGGGGTAGTTACTAATATCTTTTGTAAAATCCATACGATCGGTCATGACACATTAACCTGCTGTCTTTTGATATTCTGTGTCCGCTAGGGTCCCAGCAACAGATGAATAGAATATGAAGATGTTAGTGTAACCTGATCCATACAGTCATTATAGCCGATATGTTCACTGACAGTCTAGACCTGATGTTTTATCCACTGAATATAATGATGTAATCATGTCAGATATGACAAAGGCTATCGTCAACTTGTAAAGGGTCCCTTCTTACCCCAGCCTTCACTTTGGCCTAAAACTCTTTTATTGGGTTAAGAAAGGGAGAGTAGAGAGGAAGTTAGAGATATTTGCATCCTCTTTCTTCGACCAACTGCTTAACCTTGACTGGTGTATGGATGGGTGCATTATCCATGACAAGATAATAACCGTTCATTCCGTGGCGATTCAATCTTTTGTGATTGCCTAATAGACAAAGTTTAAGATACAATAAAAAAAAAGAACATAGCTACATTCAGGGAAATTAAAAGTGGAATGTAAGGCAATACAATTGAGCAGAACCGGAATTGGTTACCATTGCCCAGACAGCTTCTGATACCATAACTGACAGAAACGGATATGATAGCATCAATGACGTATAGAAACAAATGAAGAGGGTATATTTCCTCTACAGATGTTCCATTCTGTTCAAGACCTTCTATCAGACTGAGTCCATTTTTTACTCTTGGGAGAATTGTTGTCATCCATAAGACATCCATCGATTTTCTTATCCATGGCTGTGATTTTTTGGTTTCAGTAATCCCGTACTCTTTAACAGCGAAGAGACAACATCTTCTCACTTCCTTGGCTCTGTTCTCCAAAAACATCCCCGGTATGTACTTCGCATTGATCATATGTCCAGAATTACTCATACTCTATGTTTACATTTCAGCCTACAAGACCTCTGATCGAACGACCTTGGCTGAGTGACTAGCTCTCTTTGTCCCATTCGGTAAGTGAATAGTGTTATCCATTTGCCTACGCTGTTGTCGCTCATTCTTACATCCTTTCCAAGTTCTCGCCAGGTGATGCCTCGTCCACGTCCTCTGTAGTGTGTTACAAGAAAAAAGTTGGCAGCCCCTAGCCACTTTCGCCTCTCTTACCGGGCCACCGGTAACAGGTGCGCTGCCGGTCCCCACGATTACGTGGGAATACCCTTCGAGGGTAAGTAAAAAGATGTCAAACTATCCTTCCATTTACTAACCATGAACGTTCTTTTACGCTGCTCGAATGAATTTTGTGTCCACTGGAGGACCAAATTGATGGAAGCAAAATATATTTCCCGCATAATCCACTTACTAATGACGCTTATTTCTATCCCTTTTAGCGTAAACTTGATCCTTACATGGACTCGAAATTGATTTAGAGTAGCGTAAAAAATCGTTCAATAAACAGTATGTGCTGCACTCTCTGACAGCCGACTGGATCTAGAGAGTCTGACGCTGAAGGAATTCAGAGGTTCGGAGATTGTGACTTGCCAAACAAAATGGAATGTCGCCCTTGTTGTTCTTGTTACTCTCACCCAGCGGACCATGTCGAAAAGCATCACAGCTCTCAGCTTGAAAGGCAAAAAGGCCTGGAACACGTCCATTTACAGCTTTTCGCGCAATGTACGCAACAACCTACTCTGGGAAAAGGATGGTGCTGCGAAAGAAGCATTGAAACACTACTTCCAACATCACTTGACTTCCACCCCGGCTTTCCTTCATTCTCCTTCGCGCATTACCATTCAAATGTACTACTACGCCGACCCTAATTTTAGCAATCTTGCGGATTATAAGCTTGAACCTCTGGAGAAACTTCTCACCTCTCTTTATCCCAACAAACACGTCGACATGAGACTTATCCGTGTTCACTATCCCTACATGAATGCCGAGATTCTTGCACAGTACCTCACGATTAACGCTAACCGCTCCAGCTGGTCTATTCTCACACGAAAGTTCATGAAGGGCGTTCCTATGGTGAAGCCACCACTGCCCCACGATATGCCATTCGCAGTGCAGTGGAACAGTCTTTTGCCGCATGTGAATAACGGTCAGTTGACATCCGCTATCCAGGGTGTCAAGTACCAAGTGTCCGGTCGTCTCGGAAGAAGAAAAGGTGCATCCCGTACCCAGGTGATGCGCAAATCATTGGGTACTTTTCAGTTCACGAGCCACAAGTCTTTAGTTGATGCAGGCCGTCATACATTTGCCAACAAAAACGGTAGCATCACTGTCAAGGTCTGGATTGCCTCTGCTCTATTCGGCGTCAACGCACTCGCAAAGAACGCTGCCAAAGCAAAGCCAGCTCAAATCGCATCCAAAATGTAGATTTTCCCCTGTATCAATCTAAATCATACAAATTCCATGTCGTAGAATGTTTTTTTAAAAAAAGGAAAAGACCGCAACAGATAGAAATAATAAAAAAGGAAAGAAATAAGGTATATTCGTTTTTCATCGGGTTTGCCCAAGAAGAGTGGGAGTATAAATGCTTAACCAGTCCAGCTGTTGAACTAAAGTCGTATGCAGAGTTTGACTCCATTCATGTACGGCAAATGCGTCCTGGATATGTCTACTCTTGGTAAGCAATATGGATCGATCACGAAGATGGGCTTACCTTTTAGCATCAAGAGAAATATCGTGATTTTGGATCTGGATGGAACAAGGTGATTCTGGGTAGTCGTAAGGGATGAGCAGACGTAGTTGTAAAGGTCTCAGCAATGGATTGGCCATTGGAAGTAAAAGTTCAATTATCCTGTGTGTCTCACTCAAACTAGGATACATGTTGATACAGCGCTACCTTTAAACCTTCCCTATGTCTTACCTTGTCCGCTGGAAATACAATTTGTACTTTTTCTCCAGTTGGTCCAACTCGACGTCTTGAATGGCTTTTTGCATGGAGTTGGTGTCGTCCTCGGGATCACCAACCAACACGGTGTGCCTTGCATTACTCGGCTCACCTTTGATAGGCAGTATATGAGCAAATAGGCATTCTTGTCCAGCTCGACAGTTTCCCTGACTGAAAAAGCGACATGGTGTTGGAAATCGCTTAGTGGAATGAGCAGTAGATGTATACATGGCAAACAAGTCTGCCAAAAGTGTTTTTTTGGGCAATCAGATTACAAGAGGAACTCCGAGTTAGTCACAACTTGGTTTACTATGGCCTCAACTGCTACACTGAAGCTTGCTACAGTAAGCTGCACAGCGCGATGCAAACCATTCCAAAAAGGTATTAATTCTCTTATTTAGCTTAAGTTTGACTGATACGATTTCCAGAGTCAATTGATAAACGATACGCGGATGGTATCCTGGCAGCGTCTCGAGCGTTATAGTTTATGGATATCATTAGGCTTGTAATCGCGCTAAAAAGTATGCGTCAGTCAACGCAGCAAAGATGCTCAAGTTCAATATTTTATGAAGTTTAAACGATCATATGTGAAGTAATTAGGGACCTTTTATCATTGAATTTAGCATTAGACTATTCGGTCATTTGGATGCGCCAGTAGATTTCTTCGCGAATCGTTTCCCGTGCGGCAACGCAATGCCGTTTGGAGGGATTGTTACAAAGTTTTTTCCACAATTTATCCTGACTGGTTAAACACAAGTAATACTTGCTCTTTTCGATTGTATTCTGGAAGATGATACGGTCATTTCGTTGAACGTTGTTGGAACCTTCGCGCTGAACTTGCTTCGATTTGACGATTTTCCTTAAAACATGTGAGATTTAGCATAAAGGGTGCTCGGTGTCCCTTACCACTCTTGGCTTTGAACTTGAACGGATGTGTGCGAAGGATACACAGCTGTTATCATGTATTTTTGCGGTTTAAAAGGTATCTGAATCTTTTGCCCCGTTGCATAGATGCGACCACGAGGTTCGTCGTCGATGACCTCTAGATAGACTATTTGATCATATTGAAAGTAGGGACCAAACGCTTGATTCCCGTGAGCTTTTGGCACAAGTCTGATTTTAACTTCTCCGGATAAAGAATCATCAGAACATAATATCTTAGCTAACGGACATGCAAAACCAGATGTAGTTTTGTCTTAGTAATGGTTTGCGTCTTTTTTATATTTCCCAAGTTTTTCATGCTTACCATTACGCGAACTGGTATTATACGCTGATGGTAATGTAGCAGTTGTCGTATTGCTGACTTGATATATATCGTCCAGACGAATTTTAATATTCGGATGTCGATGGTAATATATGTTTACTGTCGAATTATGCAATATAAGATCGGGATATCTGGCTGTATCATATACTCGTTGAATTTCTTTTCTTTGTTCATCCGATGACAGCAACGCGTAGATTGGTCTGATGTCTTTGAAGGAGATCTTTTCCGGACTATCATCGATGGTCCTCATCCATTCATTGAAGCCGCTTGACCAGAACACGTCCGAGTCTCCACCTAATACGTGTGAGTGATAATGAGCGCATTATAACATAGCAGATTACCAGTAATTTTAAACGTAGAACTAGTCCTAGCTTCCATTTGAAGGCTCTCATGGAGTTGCATGTTTGAAACACTCATTCCGATTCCAATTTCGTGTGTCCCCACAGCAGCTTGCCCCTGAAGTTCATTTTCCTGGGTGTGTCTGCCCGATCTGTCAAATCTATCAGCTTCATATGTAATGCTGCCACCTATCCGTGTGAGAGACGACACCGTTAGTAACTAAGTTTATGCTTAGCTGATCATACCTATCAATATTTTGGACGGATACCAATAGCCGTATCTTCCGAAAACCTGTTCAAGTCGCTGATACTTGTCCATATACCGTGGTTTACTCAGGGCCTCTGCAATAGCTTCTTGAAACGCTTCTGTTAGACATGCTGTGTGTCTATTGAGACATATCTATAACAAGTCTCTGTCAGTCACGGTTTGATGTTATTTTTACTGACCTCCGCTCGCGATGCGAACTTGCCCCAACGACATCTCTCGTTTCTAACGTTAGCTGTAGTTTGTGTTCGGTTCTCCCATCCAACTCCTGCACCAGCTTTGAAGAAAGCCAAATCAGGTAGCAGATCAACGCGGAAGGCGCTATCAAACACCTCCTGTGCTTGTAACGAATTCAATTGTAAAGAAATAAATTTCTCGAATAAAAACTGTTTCGCGATGCTCAATAAGCCCGGATCATTCTCATCCACTATTCTGATTGCTTCTTCTTGCGCAAGATCACCGTTAGGCATCAGCCCATGCCTACAATCTCTAGATATTACTTGATTTGCTTTCCTAACAACAGCTGCAGATGTAGCATCCGGCTGTCAAACGACAAAAATTCAGCTATGTAATGTTATCGCTAACGTAATAATAACCTGAATGAAAAGGTTTCGTATGATTTCCATAGAGAAGAGAAGCACTATGATGCAACAGCGAGACGACTAAAATAAGCGCTTACAGGCTTTGCCGAGTAGCATTGCTGTTCCCACGAGCCATACATGTCAAACATGCCCCAATGCCGCATGTTCAGCTCCGACTTGGCAGCAATAAACTTCTAGCCCTGATAGCACAGCATATCATTGTTTCCATGGCTTAGCCTTCTCGGTCCGATTGCAAGCTAGGTTTATATGAGCGGGTCACGACTCTGGTGCTGTGGGCAATTAAAACTGTGGTAAATTAAACTTCACAAGAGATAAACATGCATCTATGTCATGTAGAGGTGTTTCATCGTTATCATACGTGCGTTTAATGGACGTACAGGTATCTGTACGTTCCACAAACTACCTTCTTTTAAAGCCGAACACAACAAAAGCTTTGCGCAATGCTTTTCTTCAATGGATGTCAACGCCAGGTTATACAATGCTTGTATGATCATTACCTATCTAAATTTATCTTGTTTAGGTCAGAAAAATCCAGATTGCTTAAGTCAATCTATGGTGTCTATATGGATGGATCTCTTGCTAGGGAACAAGCAATTTGCATAAGCAAAGCAAACGCTAATTTTGACACAATCTCCTTTATCGACAACTTGCGACATTGCACATGCAGCATATCTATTGAATATGGCGGTAACGTCGTTGAGAAAGCATTCATCGCCGACGACTTTTTTGTGTCGCCACCTGGTACGTACGGATACAAAGCTGGTGCAGAAGCGCATTACAACAAGCGGAAGATGCACCTTTCACATGACGAAAACAGACGTACGCATTATAAGGTCGATTACGTTGCTTGTGCGGAAGTAAATTGTTACACAACTTTAAGCAAGCCTCAGATTCTCACTGCTGTAATCTATTCAGGTTTCTTTTGGCAAGGATTGTCTCACTGTCACTGATGCTTTTCAGCAAAAAGTGCGAGATGCGTTGAGAACTGGGATAAACAGCGAAAAGTACTTTGCTCTGCAAGAAATATTTGGAAATTTCGGTTATTATTACCCCTCCAAAATCCTCTTCGGTATCTCCACACGAAACCTATGTTTATTTCCAAGCTGGAATCTAATTCCTTACGCAGGTGGGCGCATCGTTTGGCGAGAGAATAACCATACTTTGTCATGCCGATCAGACATTGCTGGTGATGCGAGTGATATAATCAGTATCTTAGGTATACTTATACAATATAGTGAAGCAACAGTCAATTAAAGCACTTATTGCCATTCTAGGCGGTGACTGTGACGAATTTATTAGATCTGGTTATGATGCATGGATTGATAGCATCAAGTCGAGTCCGGAATTTATTCAGTTTAAATGCTTAGAACCAATGTGCGATCTGTTGGAAGAGGAAGAATGTCGACAAGTGATGGAAGTGTTCGAAAGAGTGATATTGGAAGACAACTATCTTTACTATAATTATCCCTTCCGAATGTCGAATTATCAGTCGCCGAGCTCTATGATAATTATGAAGAAAATTTTAGCCAAGGCTACTCATGAAGGTGGACTAGTGGCAAAGTTTATGGCTGGCGTAGATTGGTTACTGATTGTCATGTTAGACTGGGCATTATATAACGTTGGCGGTGAGCATGGCAGCAATATCCTAGATAAAAGAAATACGACTCCGGTTTATTTCATTCTTGAGGCCGAACGAAATCACGACGTGTTCCACCGTATCAAATACGGTGATACTGTTTGTGTCCAAGTAAAAGCTTTGAACAGTGAGCCTACATCAGCAGAAACAAAACTGTATTTGACAGCGCGATCAAAGGCAGGGTCTGCTTGTGCAAAAGAAAAAGAACTGGAAGTAACTATGCAAGAAAGATCAGAGACGCTACTGCAGCAGTGGTATGTTCAGCTTTACCATGAAAATTTTTCCTTCATCTCATTTAAGCTACTCTTAGGGTGATTCACCCCACCACAAGCTCAGAATGCTTAGACCAGATTTGTAATACTGTAGATTCCACTCACCTATCAGACAGTAACAGCTGTTCGGAATCAGAGCATGAAGCGGATGCTGAATATGTTCGGCCTTGCGATTCTTTCAGTTTACAGCTCAAGACAGCCGACCGTTCCAAGGAAGGAAACAATGGGCTGATTCGCCTAGCAGTTCCTATTTTGCAGAAATCTGATGACCATGTGACAAACAAGCACTCAAATATTGTTGGTGCAATGAAAGACAACCCTAACAAATGGTCATGCAATTGGAAACTTGAACCCATGTTGATACCCGCCATCAGCGACCCATCTATCGAGGACCCGAGTATAAGGGGAAGGGAACGTGATAATGCCATAGCCGCGCTGGACGATAAAGAAGAAGATTGCCACCAGGAAGAAGATGCGGGTGTCATATCTGGAACCGAGGAGGTAATAGTCCTAGCAGTCTAAACTTTCTGACATCTTCTTTTTTAGCATTTTAGTGTAAACAAGATCGATTTGCGCGACGAAGCCCGGGTTAATCTGGAGAAGTGGAAGAAAGGTCTTTTACTCAATGGTGGCTATGCACCGGAAGAAGCAATTCAGCTACGTGTTCAAGAAGATGACCCTAGATTTATAAGACGCACAATGTATTGCGAACTTAATGACAAACAATCTGTGCAAGTTGACGACGCAGTAAACCAAGAATTGCTTGATACTGATTTCTGGACCGAACTACCTCCTGAATTGAATACATACCGGGTTGACACCGGGACTAGGTGCAATCGTGTTTCAAAACGGTTTGAGATTGCCAGGAACCAAAGAAGATATAGAGCGCTCTATATGACGTGCGCAAAGGTTAGGAAAACCAGTTGGTACGGTCATTATAATTAATGTCTATCACCAGATATATCTCAATCTATCCGTTGTTGGCCCAACGGAGGAATTTCAAACCGCTATTACTGATGCTCTAAACCAAGAAAGTGATGACGAGAAATATACACATCTTGAGCAGGTCTTTCAAAGATATGGCTATTGCTATCCGTCAGAAATATGGATCGGTAAGTAATAAAAGTAACGGCATCCACGATTAAAAGCTCGAAATAGGGGGCAGGATACTATACGATTTTCAAGAAACAGACCAAGCAGTAGAGAAATCAAGTCAAAGCGGCACAAAGGCAAAGTTACGAGTCACTATGGCAGCTCTGGAGCGTGGGGTGAGAAGAAGTTTCGCGAAGGATAGCAATATTCAAGTGATTGGTTAGCCTAAACTATTGATATAAATTTTGATAACTGAGCATTGCCTATTTTGCTTTTAGGAGGTGACTTCTATTCAATCGCCAATGGCGGTAGTCTCGCCTCATGGATGAGCAGTATTGAGGAAGCTCCTGAAGTCATTCGTCTGAGACATGTCAAACCTATCTATCACTTGCTGAGATTTAAACAGGGCGAAGAAATCCAAAGAGTGTACCACTACGCTAAATATCGCGACTTTATCCGAGAAGATGCTCTGGTAACGTTACGCAACTGCGATACTCGATGCAAAATATTCGTCGACGACATATACCATCTAAAAACAGAATCGTTCATCAACTTCATAATGCAAAATAGTAATAACTATATTCAGGGTAAGCCAACACTATATAGCGAAGTTTAGTTAGATATACTCACCGTTCTGCTATTGTCGAGAGAAGTACTATCCTCCAACCCCTCATCTGGCAGTCCGGTTAAATTTCAGCTCGTAACTCAAAAATACCTATGGAAAAAACGGGATGACTGTCTTCGATTTGGAGATACGGTGAAATTAAAGGTTATAGTCGAAAATTCCGATTGCTTTGTTCATATGCTGCAGGCTGATTCTTATTTCAAACCTAAGTTCGCCCTTACCGCCATCTATCCACCCGACCAAAACACAAGGATAGGAAGCGGAGAATGGTACACGTAGTCTCCAATAGAGCAGAATTTTAACGCTTAAGACTTTGTCGGAATTTAGGGAAATTGTCAAGGCAAGCCAAAGTATAGCGGATAGCGATGGAAAGATCCGAAAAACTAGCCCTTTCATGCTGCGAAATACGAGCAACAATTGCCATTACTATCTATGTCTAACGGAGATCGGAGCTATAAGGAAAACCCTTGATGTCGATCGGAACAAGACAGAAGATACGGGTTCCCGATTTTATTACCTTGCTGCTGCACAAAGAAAATATCTTTGTCACGGAGGGATTCAATGGAAAGCTGATGACATAGAATAGCTCATTGAACTGTGTAACAAAATCTATCTTGTTCCCTTTGTACTTTCTTGCCCTTCTTATCTGTTACTGGTCTGAGAAGAACAATATGATATTTCACTACAATTGGTTGTTGTACGCAGCGAACTGAATCTCACGGAAAGAACTGGATGCTAATTCTTTGAAGCAAGACGGTTTCTGCTCAGGGAGAATAAAGCTATGGAAATGGATCATTATAGTGCACTCAAAGTTTCACCTTCTTTTTCCTTTCTCCGATCGCTTGTCTGTCTTCCTTCGAACAACCCTCTGTCTGTATTTCATGATTCATACGTAAGGCTGCCACCTAACGCGCGATAGAAAGAATTATCAGTACTTACGTTTTTGTTTCAGTTGCACATACCAATCGATATTACGGATGGATAATAATAACCATATCTTTCGAAGATCTGTTCAACTTGTCTATGCTATTCCATAAACGGTTGCGCACTTAAGGCATCCGATATGGCTTGTGGAGATGATTTCGTTAGGCATACTTTGCGTTCATCGAGGAATATCTGTATCATATGCCAATCAGTCTCCGTTTGACATTGGTGTTTACTGACCTCCGCTAGCGATACGAACTTGCCCCACGACGCTTTTTCTTTTTTGATGGTTGCTGAAATTTCTGTCTGATCCTCTGCTCAAATCCTGCACTGCTCTGAAGAGAGCCAGCTCGGGTAGCAGATCCATGCGGTATGCAACGTCAAACGAGTCCTTTGACTCTTGATAGTTCACTTCGACAAAAACTAGTTCAACTTGTTCGTACTCCTCTTTCTACGTTACAAGTTCTGAATCATCCTCGTTCAATACTTTGATCGCTCCCTTTCTTGCGAAATCAACCGTTAGACAGAATCCTCTGTTTCTATTTTCCGGATATCACTTGATTCGCTAGCGAAACGACTTCCAGCAGTTTGCTTGCATCTAGCTGTCAAAGCTCAAAAGATTAGCTATGCATTTGACGTTTTAAGGTGGTAACAACCTCGAGAGCGTTCCCGCAAAGTCGCGTCGTAAGCCTATTCATAAACCGGAAATCGTAATCAGGCAGCAAAATCAGTATATTTAGCACCTAAATACTTCAATGAATCGTGTTGCTTTTAACTGCAAGTCATACATCCATACGACTCCCATACCTCGGGAATCACACTATGTTGTGTTGTTGGTAGTACAGGTTATAGTTGTTCTCATGGTCTTGCAGCTTGCTATTACAGCGCTTGAGGGCCATGAAACTCTGACGCTATCCAAAGCGGGAAGCAATTGACATTCCTTGCTTTATAGAAAATTTGTATGTAGATCGCAAAATGCTTGACACAGAATCTGTGGCTATCTCTAAGTTTCACAAACTATCTTGCCTTAAGGCAAACATTGCAAAGCATTTGCATGTTGCTTTTCTTCCATGGCATCCAACGTCAGAATAAACGATGTTCGTAAATTCCACGTCGACAGATTGCTTAAATCTATTTATGATGTCCATTTCGATGGCATGCTTGCAAGGCGAACGGCCATAGGCCTCAGCGAAACATGCTATGATTTTGATGTCGTTGCCTATCCCGTTTGCTCGCAGCCCTATACAGGCAGGATATCTGTCCCATACGGCGACAACATTGTTGACAAAGCACTCATAGGCAATGCGTTTTTCGTGGCGCCGCCTCGTACGTATAGCTATAACGCTGGCGCCAAAGCTCTTTGTTTCAAGCGGAAGATGTACCTTTCAGACAAGGTAAAAGAGCACACGTATTATGATGTTGATTATGTCGTTCACGAGGAAGTGTGTTTTTATAAAATTCCATGAAGATCTCAGATCTAATTGCTAAAACATGTCCAGCTCTCCTTTTCCAAAAACTCCTTAACTGTCACTGATAGTTTTAGACAACGGATTTAGGACGCGTTCCGAACTGGCGTTAACAGCAAAACGTACTTTGCTCTGCAGAACATATTCGGACATTTTGGTTATTATTGCCCGTCAAAAGTCATTTTTGGTACCCACAACCTCTGTGTTTATCTCTGCTTCGATCTGATCGTTAATTCAGGGGGGTGCGTCATTCCACAATGTGATAGATACGCGATGGACTCAGTATTTGCTACTAAAATGACTGGGACAATCAATACGTTAGGTATATGATTACAGCACAGTGAATACATAACAAAAATTTGCTCTGTTGCTTTCATTATCTTTCTTCAAGGTTAGCATTCCTATAATAAAAACATAGCTTTCTGTGTACGCTACAGGGTTCCTTTAAAAGCCTAGTATTAGCCTCAAAGTATCTGATACAACAGTATGACCTTTCATGCAGTCATATTGTGAGAATTCTACCCGCATAATCATATTAAAAGACCGCTCCCTAAGAGATTCCTGAGTTTGGACTTTATGTACCATAACCAAATGCTCCTGTGAAGTCAAATGCATCTCATATAATATTTATCTTTCAATTTTCTTTCGCTAATTTGACATGTATGTGCAAGGACATATTGGTTCATAGCCGGTCAGCAAAGGCGACTTGATGCCACTGCAAACTTGAATGCGGTGGATGTTGACATAGATTATCTGTATCGTAGGCACGTCTGCAATACCCGTATCAAATTTTGATGTCAATCCATCTTATTTTCTGAACACTTCCGTCTTTGCATAGACAAATGTAGCATTGAGAAAGCTGGTAAGGAAACAATAAGCACACCTATTTTTCACTTGATAAGAAGAAAAAGGCAAGAAAGATACTATACGTATAAAGAGTATATTTATCTTGTGTCTAAGGGTTCGGTAGCCAGGTCTGTAACGCCCAAATGCACATTGCTAGGTGTAACTGAAAAATAAAACTAAATAATCAGAACAATTGCTCAACCCGGCTACTGCCAAACAGATTAAAACCATCCATTGTTTTGGATAGACTCGACGGTACCACAGCATGTCTATCTTCAATAGATCCAGTTACCGTCAGGATAACCTCTGCAAAACTAACCCTTATCACTGTGTATCGCCACCGCAACAATTAACTGCAATAGGTCTGTATTAGCACCTTCCTTCTCACGGGACGCAATCAAATCCAAGCAGTTTAATGATAGTGATGTATACACCTGAAGGGTGACTTCTACAAATGTCTTCGACGATGTCCATGGTAGTATAAACTTGATGTATCAGAAGCATGAGTACAAGAATAGAGCAACCAATGCCTTTCTCTCTGTTGGCACATAAGCTATATCGTCTGCGATATAAGCCATGTCCGCCTGTCTTTGGCGAGCAAACATCGACTAGCAGCTAATCGAAAACCACATACACAAACTTCGTTACTGTCAATGATCCTGGTATCCATGTCAGTTACTACATATGAAGTCGATATTGCGTAAAAGTGTTTTAAATCTTCGGATGCGCCATGAAACCTGATGCCACTATATTGGCACCTGTTTTTCACCGCAACCATCTCCACTCGATTGGCTTTGTCAGGTGGGTGTGGTTGGAAGGCAACTAATGGGCTCATTTACTTTAAATGCAATTGTTTGCGCAACGCCAGCTTGGTCCATGCTTAAAACCTTTCCATGCAAATGAAACAGTGTGCAGATACAAAGGAGAGATAATCTAGCATGAAGCAATTTAGAGGAAAGAAGTGACTGGACCACTGTGGGCTGTGGGCTGATAGAGCCATTAAATGGTTTAAACTCCGCATGTCGATTGTCATCATCAAAGCCTTGGTGTGTCCACAGAATTTGTTGGGCTCTATCACATTTCAAACGCCGCAGTTTTCAATAAAGTGGACGCATGAGTACTTATCCTCCTTTTCCCCTTTCCCTTCTTTTTTGATTCTTTTCTTTTTCATTTATGGAGAATAATTTGGATACGCTGGAGCACCAAACTGCTCCCGAAAGTACACGTGGCCTCTTCGATGCTCCACCGGATAAAAAAGTAAAGATGAATCCGAGATATCGATACAGAAAACATGTTCACTCAGTCTAAATGCTTTTTTGCTCCTCTTTTTCCAATCCTTGTAGCCAGTTGGTCAGGACTCTGAGAAACGAAGATCCTTTCACGCCGTGGGCAACATCAATCGGAGTACTGGCGGTCAACGCTCAAGATCGGCTAGTACTTCAATGCTGTCCAATCATATCGGGCGTCGAAACTTTGGGTTACAGACACTTACCGAGGAAGGTGAAGGAGGGAAACGAGACTCCGTCACCATGGATTCGCTAAAGGACATGATTAATACGATAAAAACACTCCCTCCTATTACATCAAAGGACGAAAACCGTACGCATGGCCATCGTAGACAGCTTTCTGCTTCATCCCTGACTGTTCATGTAGAAGACCGTCAGAGAAGAAGACGAGCGGAAAGTATTAGCGAGGAAGTGACCCGAGAAGCGGCTTTGGCCGAGACGAGAGCAAAACTTATGGGGACGTTCACTAGGAAAAAGGAAGTTGGGGAGACTGAACGAACGGGTGAATTCACACGTCGACGTTATTCAGATGCATCCACCTTTGATAAGAGGACCTCGTTGCAGTTGCCACCGCTTTCCGAAAAGGTGGAGGTACCCGCTAATGGAAGGTCTGGCAAACGGATTGTTTTCAATAAGCCTTTGGATCTTTCGCTGGAAGAGAGAAAACCATCCAGTCGTCGATCATCCCGTAATCTGGACAATGACTGGAGAGCAGGTAAAGTAAAAACATTGTGTACTGTCAGGGCGCCAACAGCAGCACAAGAAAGTTCAAATCTAAGAACCGATTAGGTTCCGCTCCTGTTATTCCACCTTTCTCTCCACGGACGCAAGCCCGGTCGTTTAACCTAGTTCCCTTCACACCTACCCGTGTCAACTTTGCCCGAGACGATGCTAATCCACACCAGCGCCGACCCCTGTTTGTTGCACACCTTCCTTTTTCCTCACTCACCCCGTTATTCCGATCACGACAACTGGTTCGAGGAACTTTGCGTGTAAACAAACGTAACCGTAGTGATGCCTATGTGTTCTGTGAAGAGTTGGATGCTGATATTTATATCTGTGGTTCACGGGATCGCAACCGTGCTTTGGAGGGAGATGTAGTGGCCGTACGGCTCGCGGATGTGGATAAAGTTCTGCGAGAAAAAAAGGAGAAGGAAGAAGCCAAATTAGCGCGGAACGGGGGACAGGTGCGTGTGCGCTTGCCTGATGAAGAAGACGAGAATGAAATCATATTCGGTGGAGATGAGGATATTGACAAGGTAAAACCTAAATACTGTGGTCTGGTTGTCGCCATCTTGGAACGTGCTCAGAATCAGGTGTTCTCAGGGTAAGTGTTTGTTTGTTGATGAGAACACTGGCTCTATTATACAGGATCTGCTTAATTCTGTTTTCATAAAGCAATCTGACGTTGATGCGACCAAATAATAAACGTAACGAGGAGGAGCGACCAGAAAAGAAAGAGGCACCGAGGATTGTATGGTTCAAGGCTACTGATAAACGTGTGCCTTTGATTGCCATTCCAATTGATCAAGCGCCTGCTGACTTTGTCGAGAAAAGCGAGGAATACGCTACGCGTCTGTTTGTGGCAAGTACTAGAATTTGTATATATGGATATGTGGAGATTTTGTGAACCTCGAAATAATGGATGGCTTGAAACATCAATGCACATGCAGGGCTCTATTAAGCGATGGCCAATCACATCATTGCATCCTTTTGGTACCCTGGGCAACGAACTAGGCTCTGTATATGATCTGTTACCGCAAACACAGGCTATCCTGGCGGATAACAACGTGACAGATACCGAATTCTTGGAAGCTGTACAGCAATGCATCCCCTCGCCACCATGTCAGTTTTCAGACGATGGCCGTCGTGATCTAAGTGGCACGCGTATGTTCACTATTGACCCTGCTGGATCCCATGGTAAAGAAGTCCTTATCCTATCTTATTTTAACTGATCCGATCGCGGATAGTCCTTGATGACGCGCTTTCTATCCAGACACTAGGAGATGAGACCTACGAAGTCGGTATCCATGTAGCAGATGTATCCTATTTCATCAAGCCGCATTCACCTTTGGATAAAGAAGCGCGAGCGAGGGCTGTGCAAGTTGACTTGGTGCATCATTCCGTTTCAATGCTACCAAAGGTTCTGACGGAAGAATTTACTAACCTTTCTCCTGGCGAACGAAGGCAAATACCAAACACTAAAAGTTATGGATTGTTTTCCTAAAATATTTCTATTAGACCCGCACTTTCCGTCATTCTGAAACTCAGCAAGCATGGCAAAGTACTGGATAAATGGATTGGACGGACCGTCGTTAGGTACATAGGTTCCTTGTATATGAATTTCAGCCTCACTCGCATTGTAGGTCAGCAGCAAAACTAACCTTTGAAGATGCTGAAAAAGCGTTGAACAATGAAGAATTGGATGTTGTCCCGGACAAGGACATGTCTATAGCCATTGCAGAGGATATTCGTATGCTCAATATGATCGCCATACAACTTCATGATGAACGTTTCGCCAATGGAGCGATGTCGCAGCGTCGTGACGAAGTTGCTTTTGAGTTTGACGAGAACAAAGAGGTTACTAGACTTTACATGAAGAAGAAGTCGAACGCAGTACAACTTGTCAAGGAGTTCTTGCTACTTGCTAACACGTGTGTTGCGCAAAAGATTTCGAGCCATTTGCCAGAACAAGCGCTTTTACGTCGACATGCACCTCCAATTGACCGAAAAATCGTAAGACACGAAAAGAAGAAAGAATTTTGTATACTAATTATTCTTTTGAACCTTTCCTTGATTCGGTTAGAATGAGCTTCAGCTCTATGCAAAACAGTACCTTGGCGTGGAGTTGGACATCACGAATGCTGGCACACTTGAAAAATCCATTGAATCCATACAGAATGAGCAACTTCGCAAAATCGTATCGGTTATTGTACTAAAGACGATGTCAGCTCCAAAGTACTTTTGCACTGGCACCTTGGATATCCTTAAATATTCACATTATGCTCTCAATACTCCTCTGTTTACTCATTTCACTGCACCCACTCGCCGATTTGCGGACATCATTGTTCATCGTCAACTTATTTCAGCATTATCCAATGAAGAAGGTATGGCAACTTTCAAAGGAAAATGATAATGGTCTTTGTTAGACTTATTGGTGGATCTAGAGAACTTTTATTTGGATCGAGACAACGTTCAAAAGTTGTCTCAGCATTGCAACGTAAAGAAGACTGCAGCATTGTGTGCTTTGGAACAAAGCCGACTGTTGTTCATGTCGCTTTACCTTAAACCCAAAACCAACCAACACGAAGCTGTGGTTGTGGCTGTGTTTGACCAATACTTTGATGTGATCGTCCTGGGTCTTAATATGGAAAAACGTCTGCATCTGGCCAACTTGCCTGTATGGCGTTCCAGCTATCAAGAGAAGGAGAGGGCATTAACGATGTACTGGCGTAAAGGTGTGGACACGTCTACAGGGAAGCAGAGCCGATGGTCTCTCTCGGATGATGAAGATGAGGATGAAATGGATGAAGATGCATTATTTGAGGAAATGCAAAATAACAGTGGGGAAGAGCAAGAGGAAGCACAGGAAGAAATGGAACGAGAAGGCAAGACGGAAAAAGGATCCAATGAAGGTGCTGTGAGTGATACCACCGTACCAGCGCATCAACAAGGAGGACAACAACAAAGACCAAAAGAAGACACTGTGAGACCGGCTTCTTCTGTCTCTACCAATAATCGACCTGAAGCTTCTCGATCATCAAGTCGACGTGCTTCCATTGTACGTGCGCGGCTATCGGATAGCACGGCATACAACACAGAACAAGGATTCCAAACGATCAAGGCTATGGATAAGATCAAAGTAGTAGTCAATGTGGAGATGGTGAGGACACCACCGCTCATACGTATTCTTGCGGTCAATCCTTTTGCATAAGTACTATGTGTTTTCTCTCTTTATGTCACTGTTCGTTATCAGAACTATATATCCCCTCCCCTTTTGCTTCATTTTATTGTTGTTATTATTTGTCTGACCTTCACTCTCCTTTTTCTGCTTCCTTTTTTTTTTATAAAATATCAACGATGCAACAAAATCAACAAACAATATGTCCAGTATTCCCTTTTCTCTATCAAAGTATGTACTTGGTTGAGGATCCGTTTTGTTTGTCTTTAGATATGACCATCACACAAAGTTTTTTTTTTACGACGCCTGCTGTGCAACGTAGCGGTTAAACTGTTGGGATGTTTCATGTGTGAATTGCGATGGTTATCTGAAAAGCATGAATATCTTGTGATAACAACCTTTTTTTTTTTGTTCGTTTTCCTTTTTTTAACATAGGATATTCTTTCCGAATGGCAACTTGAGAAAAGGATTCTTCCAAAAATGGAGTATTTCATTGTTGCTTATGCAATGAGCTGCTTTTAATGCATTCTTCTTTATTCACTTCATATATGCGTATGTAGATCCTTGGCTATTTTTCCCTAAACTATAAAACCTAAGTTAAGGCTAGAGCACGTGCGTAAAAGAAAAGAAGGGGGGGGAGAGGTGTTAAATGCACCACAACATGTCATAAGATCATTGCTGCAATCTCTATTAGATTTTTATTTGGGAAAGCGATAAGGAAACCCTTGGCTACCCTGAGATGATTATCCCACGCTGAGATTATTAATATTGTTTTTCTTTTTTTTTTTTCTTTTGCCAAGAGATTTTCGGAAAGAAAGTATGATTTGAAAAGTTGTTTCTTTTTGGGTGCAATCAATTTTTTTTTACATCGATGGAATAGAAGCACATGATAGACATTGCAATTGTTTATTGTTCATTTTAGAAAGCTACCATGGTTTATAAGCTCCGGCTGATCAACTTACCGTAACTTAAATCGTCTCCGCACGAAAAATAAACGAGGGGAGCGATAGATTGAACCTTGTGGCGTTTTGCTAAAGGAAAAAAAAAGTGTCATGGTAAAACAAACGCATGAACCTAACTAGACCTAAATCAATTTTATGATCGAGAAGTGTTCTCACATTTTTTTTTTACCAGAAACTTACCAAAAGTAAAAAATACTTGCATAGAGTGGGAGAGGTACAAGACGAAAAAGGAAAGGTTTGATTATCTCCATGAAGAGACCCGCATACCGAACTAATTAGCTTTCGTGGCTTTTGTGCAACAACCCATTCTTTTTCCCAATGCCTCCCAGAGGCCACCACATTGATGCTGAGTCATGTGGCTTTGGTCTGTTCCCATATGTTTTATCTTTCTCTCTCTCCCTCTCGGCCTAATTACCGCCTTTTGGCATGTCAAAGCGATGATCCATGCATCGTAAACAACAAAGGTTTCTCTCCCCTTTTGACGGACAACCTGCATCATAGCAACAATACTACATAGCGCATGTTGTTTCTAAAACCTTTTTTTTTTCTTATTTGCTTTATATCACACGAGGGACCTCGAATAATTTATACTGTACGCTTCCATAGAATGATGTAGTCTATCTGTAGAAATAAACATTTCTGAACGTAAATCTTGGTTACCCTATTCTAGATGAGTAACCCAATTTCTCAGGTAAATGCAATCATTGGCCTATTCGTGATTGTCAAATTATCATCCAAGATGCGGGACATGGTTGTACTACCATTCAGAGTAAAAAAGAAAGTAAATGGATCTCATGGAATGATCCTGCATAAACTCATAATTTGACTTATTTTCCATAGTGATCCATTATTCGTATGGATAGCTAATGCACACATATAAGAATATTCGGCTTTATCAGCACAAGTAGAGTAAATGGGGTTTAAACAAAAAAGGCATATATCGAAGAATACAGAAAATCATCTGTTATTGTTGTCATTTGTTTTCACTAAAAAATTATGCATGTATAATATCAGCGAAGTAGGAAGAGAACAGTGTGATGTAATTGTTTCTGTGGCACATGTGTAATGATTGTTCTGCGTATCCAGTCTACAAAAAGAAGAATTTGTTTGAAATAGTCCTAGTGTATCATACAAAGTCATAGGGAACCCTAAGCGTTGCTCTTTTTTTTCTTTTTTACGCGATAAGGTTATCGTGTTCTTCAAATGTCTGTGGAGTGAGTCTAAGCAGCTTTAGAAGTGCAGCGGATACAAA
The DNA here is from genome assembly GCA_002749535.1 of Apophysomyces variabilis. Classification (NCBI taxonomy): domain Eukaryota; kingdom Fungi; phylum Mucoromycota; class Mucoromycetes; order Mucorales; family Mucoraceae; genus Apophysomyces; species Apophysomyces variabilis. The sequence continues at coordinate 640,256 of MZZL01000390.1, read as the reverse complement.
ACCCGAGATTTTGACGGCAACCCTTTTTTTTTTTCTTCGTCTGGCCGTACTCATTTAGGAATTTTGTCTAATTGGAATTTAGCTCTGTACCGTGTATAGAAAATCGTACTAGTCTGGTCTTTTTTAAACCCTTTTGACATNCCTCGAATAATTTATACTGTACGCTTCCATAGAATGATGTAGTCTATCTGTAGAAATAAACATTTCTGAACGTAAATCTTGGTTACCCTATTCTAGATGAGTAACCCAATTTCTCAGGTAAATGCAATCATTGGCCTATTCGTGATTGTCAAATTATCATCCAAGATGCGGGACATGGTTGTACTACCATTCAGAGTAAAAAAGAAAGTAAATGGATCTCATGGAATGATCCTGCATAAACTCATAATTTGACTTATTTTCCATAGTGATCCATTATTCGTATGGATAGCTAATGCACACATATAAGAATATTCGGCTTTATCAGCACAAGTAGAGTAAATGGGGTTTAAACAAAAAAGGCATATATCGAAGAATACAGAAAATCATCTGTTATTGTTGTCATTTGTTTTCACTAAAAAATTATGCATGTATAATATCAGCGAAGTAGGAAGAGAACAGTGTGATGTAATTGTTTCTGTGGCACATGTGTAATGATTGTTCTGCGTATCCAGTCTACAAAAAGAAGAATTTGTTTGAAATAGTCCTAGTGTATCATACAAAGTCATAGGGAACCCTAAGCGTTGCTCTTTTTTTTCTTTTTTACGCGATAAGGTTATCGTGTTCTTCAAATGTCTGTGGAGTGAGTCTAAGCAGCTTTAGAAGTGCAGCGGATACAAAACCCGAGATTTTGACGGCAACCCTTTTTTTTTTTCTTCGTCTGGCCGTACTCATTTAGGAATTTTGTCTAATTGGAATTTAGCTCTGTACCGTGTATAGAAAATCGTACTAGTCTGGTCTTTTTTAAACCCTTTTGACATTGCAAATGGGAAGGAGTATTTCGACGATCCGATTTAACGGACCATCCGATCACTCAACATTTAACCTCCGCTACTCTAATAAGCTTTTTTTTTTTCAAGATGCAAGAGATAAGGCTGTTGCTTTTGTTATTTTACTTTATTCCTTTTTCTTTATTATCTAAGCCAAAGCATCAGTGAGACATATGAGATGCTTTATGGTATTAATAGTAATAAAAAATTGATGATCCTTTTTTTCTTGGCTGAAGAAAAATAAAAAAACAATGTAACTAAAAAAAAAAAAAGAAAGTTATTTCTGTGGCTTTTATTTCTTCTATCGCATTGGTAACAAGTTATTCGCAGAATTCTGGTTTTTGTTGCTCAATGTTTTTTCGCTTTTCCGTTTATCCTTAAACTCTCTTTTTTTTTTTGAATGGTAGAACAAGGTTGGTGTGTTTTCTATCAATTTGAGGTTGATGAAGGATCGACCAATGACGATCACAGATTAATAGTAATCGGAGTAATAGGTTCAAGCTGCGAGATCGTCGATCCTTTGCTGAGTGGATCTTTGAGGTTACACAATGACGGCATTCCGCGGCCGGGGAAGGTTCTACGAAGGGGCGAAAACGAGCGATTTTTTCTAAACGTGTCACTCTTTCTGAAACAAGTACAAAAGAAAAAAATAAGTCAAAAAAAAAAAGAAGTGCGATCGGGAAAAGATCGCCCTGGTTACGCGTAAGACAAATGCAACCTTAAAAATTGATACAAAGCCCATCAGACCATTTATTTTTTTACTTTTCTCTCATATGAATCTTATAACACAAAAAAAAAAAAGATGTACACACATATGATCTTATGCCCTGACGTCAGTGATGAAATGAGAAAAGAAGAAGAAGAAGAAAAAAAGAAAAAGAAATAAATAATAACAATTGGCCAAACATTGGGGTTCGTTACTTTCTTCCTTTTTTCGCTTTCACAAATAAAAAAAAAAAGAAGACAAAATAATATTTGGTTGTGTCAGCCTTCTGAAATTAAACAAAAGGATCGACAGAAGATGACAAAAAAGGACAGGGACACGAGTGAGAAGCAAAAGAAAAGACCGTGTATATTAAATTAATGGTTGCACGATCTTGGTCATGACAACAAAGCTAGACGGATTTTGTTCACTAAGGATCTGCGAAGACTTACGGCTGATTTATTGGATCGCTGGTAAATTAGGTGTAATGCTGGGTGACCCAGGTCATCCTTTTCGGGTTTAATCTCTTTTACATATAAAAAAAATAAACGCCTCAATAAAAAAATTATCCCTCGTTTGAAAATCCTCCCTTTTCTTTCTTATTTTCTGTAACTTTCGAATTCTTATTTTCTTCTTCTTCTTCCCTTCTTCTCATTGCATTTCACTGTGTTGTCTCTTGTCCTTTTTGCTTGATAGTATTTTGTCACCATGGTATCGTCCACCTCTCGTACAGTAACACATTACCAAGAACAGCAAGCAGTAGCAGCAGCTGCCGTCGCCGCCGCCGCTGCCGCTTTTTATCCTCCTACTCAACCTTATGCCTCGGCGCCTGATATGTACCCTTCCTTCCACTCTCCCGCAGGAGGGGGTGGCAACAAATCAATCCATACATACATGCAGCCCCAATATCCTAATGGAACCACTTCCGATGCAGAAGCAGCAGCAGCGGTAGCAGCAGCAGCAGGTCTGTCTGGCCCTTCATTGCCTCCTCTTTCCCAACTCTTGCCACCCTCGAAACAACACCATCATCATCATCAACAACAACAACCACCACCGTGTGAAGATCAACAACATCCAAATCAGCCAAGGTCAGACCCTGCTATGATGTACCAACCACAGCCAACAACCAACGCTGTTCCTTCCCATGCCAAGAATGCTATTTATCCTCCCCAAGTGGACCCGGTCTATTCCGGCGGATTCAGACCCCAACCTCATCATCATCATCAACAACAACAACAACAACAGCAGCAGCAGCAACAACAACAACCACCTTACTATGTTGTCCCTGGTCACCCCATTTCAACCTATCCTCCGACAACACAGGACATTCAAACGGTTCAGGCTGTCGTGCCATCGCCTATGGGTCCTGCTTCCATGATGCAGACAACCACCCCGGCCAGTATGCCTATTTATCCCTCATCTATGCCTTATTCTCGACATGATCTTCCGTCTCCTCCTCCCTCCATAGCAGATGGCCTCTCTCCCACCACAGCCGAGCTAAATCAACAAAAGGTCTTCTCTTTTGTTTCGCTTCCTGGTGTGAGCCAAAAGAAAAGACCAAGGCGCAAGTATCATGAAGTAGAACGACTCTATCATTGTAACTATCCCGGATGTACCAAATCTTATGGTACACTCAATCATCTCAATGCACATGTTTGTATGCAGGGCCATGTAAGCTATCATGATATTGATTTCTCCAGTATTGCTGATATTAACTAATCATCCAACTTCTGCAGGGTCCCAAACGACATCCAGCCGAATTTAAAGAATTGCGCAAACAGTGGAGGAAACAAAAACGTGAACAACAACAGCAACAAATTGCCAAGAAGAAGAACGAAGAAACAATGGGACAACCACCACATTCTATTCCACCCTTGTCCTCTTCCATACCTCAACCAGGCATGCAACATTTGCCATTGCCAGGCATGTATCCATCATGGGATAATGCCCACCCATTGCTGCCACAACATCCGGTCTCTTCGGCCTATCTCTCTTCTGCAACGGCACACTATTAATCTGTGGACAAAATCCCCCTCTTTTTTTTTTGTTTCTTTATACTGATACCAAACACTTCAACTCTTTCCATGATACATTATACTCTTCTTTTTTCTTTTTTTTTTTTTTTTTGCTATTTATTGTTATGCGTCATTCATTCCTTTTTATTTTTCCTTACACGTCCAAAAAATGACAAGCACCCCATACGGTTTTGTTTTTTGTTTTGTTTTTTTTTCTCTTTTTTTTTTCTTTGCTAATACCATCATTTGTACATAAGCGACTCTATAAGAGAGAAAAGAAAAGAAGTTGTTGCAAATCATGATTGGTGTTTCTATTTATGTTCTATTTTTTTATTGTTTTTTTTCTTTCCTTTTCTCTTATTTCTTTTGTATTGGTTATTCTTATTATTCGATACACAGATACTACTTCCCAAATGAATGAAAAAAAAATCACGGCGGGCACAAAATGAACAAAGAAGTCGTCCATACAAGTTTATTTTTTTTGAATTGATCGTAGCGGATAATGAAAAGAATGTATGAATTTCTTTATGAACTTGTTTGTGTAACTACGCAGACAACCACAGATGTGCCAAGGAATTAGCTTTCAACCGTTGCACAATCATCACAATGTGGCCCATGCTTCAAAAGAAATCATCTCCAGTTTTATCAAATCATTTAATTTCTTTTTCTTTTTCCGGTTTTACATGGGGTAAGAAGGAAAATGAGAGATGGAAATACGATTTATTGTCCGCGGATATTATTCTTGTTGGGATGAACACGGATTGATCCGTCTCAACTATTTTACTTTTACCATGGAAATCAAAAACTTTTTCTTCATTTAATACCATGGTAACTCAATCTTTTTTTTTTTGTTTCGGAATTTATAATCCGAGAATTCAGGTTCATTTGAATGAAAACCAAAAAGTATGAAAAGAAGAGAAAGGGAAAATCTTTTTTCTTTTAAGTGAACGACATGGAAGGATGGAGAAAGGGTTAAGGGCTTTGGAACTCAACAAGACCAAAAAAAAAGTTTTTTGGTGGATTGGTATATCTCATCACCCCAAAGAGGATGATGTCCCCCAAAAAAAAGAGTGGACTAAAAGGCCTGCGCTCCCTTAGATGGAACAATTGTTGTCTTGTTGTGGAGGGGTTGGAACCCGCTTGTTGGGGTGCGTACCCTACACCCCGACGGTTTTACAGTCACTTTTCAACCACAGCTCCCACAAACTTCTTGCTGGGTCCAATTCTTCTCGCTGGTTTCATCTTGTCCTCTTTTTCCTTTTGAACGGGTGGCAAAAGAAACCATAAGCCTATCTTCATAAAACTTATTCCCTAATCTCTTCCTCGACCTGTAATCATACCTAAAGCCAAATCACAAACCGAAAAAAGAAAAAGGGTCTCCTTCATCCTCCTACTGCCTCTTTCTCTCTCTCTGATAAAATAGCACATCTCTCTCTCTCTCTCTCTCTCTGTCATCCGACTTATCTGCATTTCTACCCTAACTTTTTATCTCTCTATCCATCTCTTGTACATTTATCATGGTCGAACATCATACTCTGCCTAGCCACTTTCTTGGTAAGTTATCTATTTTGGACATAGAACATAGTAACTGAATGGTAACTGACATTTTTTTTTCTCTTCTTTTCGTGTTTGACACCAAAAGGTGGCAACTTAGTGGACCAGGCCCCTCAAGGTCCTGTCAGAGATTTTGTCAAATCGCATGAAGGTCACACAGTTATCACAAAAGTCCTTATTGCCAACAACGGTATGGCTGCAATGAAGGAAATCAGGTCAGTCCGCAAATGGGCCTACGAGACATTCGGCAATGAACGCGCGATCGAGTTTACGGTGATGGCAACACCAGAAGATCTCAAAGCCAACGCCGAATATATTCGTATGGCAGACAACTACGTTGAAGTTCCCGGTGGCTCAAACAACAACAACTACGCCAACGTTGAATTGATTGTCGATGTAGCAGAACGAACGGGTGTACACGCTGTTTGGGCTGGATGGTATGTCAAAAAAAAAAAAAAAGATATGATAAAAGACGGTCGGATTGACCGTTTTTGGGCTTTGTGTTACCGTAGGGGTCATGCTTCAGAAAATCCTCGCTTACCAGAAATGCTGGCCAAGTCGAAAAACAAGTGTGTTTTCATTGGCCCACCCGCATCCGCCATGCGTTCACTGGGTGATAAGATCTCGTCTACCATCGTGGCACAGAGTGCCCAGGTACCCACTATGGGTTGGAGTGGTGACGGCATTACAGAGACCGAGACAGATAGCGAGGGTCATGTTGTTGTACCTGACAAGGTCTATCAAGATGCCTGTGTCAAAACTGCAGAAGAGGGTTTGAAGGCAGCAGAAAAGATTGGATTTCCCGTCATGATCAAAGCTTCTGAGGGTGGCGGAGGCAAGGGTATCCGTAAGGTGGAGGACCCAAGTACGTTCAAACAGGCCTTTGCTCAGGTGTTGGGTGAAATTCCCGGTTCGCCTGTGTTTATCATGAAGTTGGCTGGCAACGCCAGACATTTGGAAGTCCAGCTCTTGGCAGACCAGTATGGCAATGCTATCAGTTTGTTTGGCAGAGACTGTTCCGTTCAGCGCCGTCATCAAAAGATCATTGAAGAAGCCCCCGTTACCATTGCCAAACCCGATATCTTTGAACAGATGGAGAAGGCTGCCGTCCGCTTGGGTAAATTGGTTGGTTACGTCTCGGCAGGCACGGTCGAATATCTCTACAGTCACCATGACGAGAAGTTCTATTTCCTTGAACTCAACCCGAGATTACAGGTGGAACATCCCACCACCGAAATGGTCTCTGGTGTCAACCTTCCCGCAGCCCAGTTGCAGATTGCCATGGGTATCCCTCTTCATCGTATCCGTGACATTCGCGTCCTGTATGGTGTCCAGCAGAACAGCGCCTCCGAAATCGATTTCGAATTCGCTAGCCCCACCTCTCTCGAAAGCACGCGTCGTCCTGTGCCAAAGGGTCATGTCATCGCTGTGCGTATCACCGCTGAGAATCCGGATGCTGGGTTTAAGCCATCGTCGGGTATCATGCAGGAACTGAACTTCCGATCCAGTACCAATGTTTGGGGTTATTTCTCCGTCGTTTCAGCCGGTGGTCTGCACGAATATGCAGATTCTCAGTTTGGACATATCTTTGCCTATGGTGAAAACCGTCAACAAGCTCGGAAGAACATGGTCATTGCCCTTAAAGAACTGTCGATTCGTGGTGACTTCCGAACCACTGTGGAATACATCATCCGTCTGTTGGAGACACCCGATTTCGAAGAAAACACCATTAACACAGGCTGGCTCGATATGCTTATCTCCAAAAAATTGACAGCCGAGCGTCCCGATAGCATGTTGGCTGTTTTCTGTGGCGCCGTTATCAAAGCTCATTCTGCTGCCGAGGAATGTTGGCAACAATACAAACAAAGCTTGGAGAAGGGTCAGATCCCTGGCAAAGATTCGCTCAGGACTGTCTTCACTGTCGACTTCATTTATGAAAATGTGCGCTACAACTTTACTGTCACCCGTTCTGCCCCTGGTATCTACACCTTGTACCTCAATGGTACCAAAACTCAGGTCGGTGTTCGCGATCTTTCGGACGGTGGTCTGCTCGTTTCCATCGGTGGTAAATCGCACACTACCTACTCGCGCGAAGAGGTTCAGGCCACCCGTCTTATGATCGATGGAAAGACTTGCCTTCTTGAGAAAGAGAGTGATCCCACTCAATTGCGCAGTCCTTCACCTGGTAAACTCGTCAGTTTGCTCCTTGAAAACGGAGATCATGTGAAGGCCGGTCAAGCGTATGCGGAAATTGAGGTAACAAAGCAAAGGAACAAAGAAACAGCCATGCGACGGGCAAGAGGTGCTCATCTTTGTTTGTCGGATGTCTTTTGTAGGTCATGAAAATGTACATGCCTTTGGTTGCAACCGAAGACGGTCATGTTCAGTTCATCAAACAAGTGGGAGCCACATTGGAGGCTGGTGATATCATTGGTATTCTTTCATTGGACGATCCCAGTCGTGTCAAACACGCCTTGCCCTTCACTGGCCAGGTCCCTGCCTTCGGTCCTCCTCATATTACCGGAAACAAACCTATCCAGCGATTCCACGCTACCAAGCGCGTTTTGGAACACATTCTCCAAGGATACGATAACCAGGCTCTTATTCAGACCTTGGTCAAGGATCTTGCCGATATCCTTCGCGATCCAGAATTGCCCTATTCTGAAATGACGAGTGTCATGTCCGTTCTCTCCGGACGTATTCCTCAACGTTTGGAACAATCGCTTCACGCTATCTTTGACAGTGCCCACGATAGCAAGGCTGATTTCCCTGCAGCCGAAATGCAAAAGGCGATCGAGACTTTCGCAAGCCAGTACATCACCTCACAGTCCGAAGCTACGGCCTTTAAGAACTCTGTAGCCCCATTGACCGAGATTCTTGATCGCTACAGCCATGGTCTCAAGCGCCACGAAAACTCAGTCTATGCACAGTTGATGGAACAGTACTACGACGTGGAGATCTTGTTCGGTGCTCAGCAACGCGAAGAAGAAGTGATCATGTCTTTGCGTGACCAGAACAAGGACGATCTTGACAAGGTGCTTAATATCATCTTGTCTCACTCCAAGGTGAACATCAAGAACAACTTGATCCTGATGCTACTTGACGTTGCCTGTCCCGTTTCGACTGGTGCTGCGATTGACAAGTACTTCATGCCCATCCTTAAGCGCTTGTCCGAAATTGACAACCGAGCAACACAAAAGGTTGCCTTGAAAACGCGCGAATTGCTGATCCTTTGCCAGTTGCCCTCTTATGAAGAGCGTCAGGCACAGATGTACCAGATCTTGAAGAGCTCTGTGACCGAAAGCGTATATGGTGGAGGAACCGAGTACCGCACGCCTAGCTACGATACTTTCAAGGATTTGATTGATACCAAGTTCAATGTGTTTGATGTGCTGCCCAACTTCTTCTATCACAGCGACCCTTACATTTCCTTGGCTGCTCTTGAGGTCTACTGCCGTCGTTCGTACCATGCCTACAAGATTCTGGATGTTGCCTACAACCTTGAGCGAGAACCCTACATTGTCGCCTGGAAATTCTTGCTCCAAACAGCTGGCCATGGTCTGGACCCCAGCAAACGTATTGCTTCTTACTCCGATTTGACTTTCTTGCTTAACAAGACTGAAGAAGAGCCTATCCGTACCGGTGCCATGGTTGCTTGCCGATCGCTCGAACAGCTTGTAGATGAACTTCCTCGTATCTTGACCGCTTATGAGGAGGAACCTTTGCCTCCTATGTTGGCCCAGGCTGCACCTAAGAAGGAGGAGCGTATGGAAAACATTCTGAACATTGCTATCCTCAGTGAGCCCGATAAGGACGATGCTTACTGGAGACCCAAGGTGGCCGAAATTGTCAAGGCCCATACCGAGGCTTTCCGCAAGGCTCATCTCCGTCGTCTTTCCATCGTCGTTTGCCGACCCAACCAATGGCCTGACTACTATACTTTCCGCGAGCGTCAGGACTACAAGGAAGATGAGACCATCCGTCACATCGAACCTGCCATGGCTTACCAGCTTGAGCTTGCAAGACTTTCTAACTTTGACATCAAGCCATGCTTTATTGAGAACCGTCAGATGCATGTGTACTATGCAGTGGCAAAGGAAAACCCTTCGGATTGTCGCTTCTTCATTCGTGCCTTGGTCCGCCCTGGCCGTGTCAAGAACTCCATGCGTACAGCTGACTATCTGATCTCAGAGAGTGACAGATTGTTGAACGATATTCTGGATACGCTCGAAATCGTCAGCCACGACTACAAGAATTCCGACTGTAACCATTTGTTCATTAACTTCATTCCTACCTTTGCCATTGAAGCGGACGAAGTTCAACACGCCCTCAAAGACTTTGTGGATCGTCATGGCAAGCGTCTGTGGAAACTCCGGGTGACCGGTGCTGAAATCCGATTCAACGTTCAGTCGAAGCGTCCTGATGCTCCTATCATTCCATTACGTTTCACTGTGGACAACGTGTCCGGATTCATCTTGAAGATGGACACTTACCAAGAAGTCAAGACCGATAAGAGCGGTTGGGTCCTTAAGTCTGTGGGCAAGATTCCTGGTTCCATGCACATGCAGCCATTGTCTACGCCCTATCCTACCAAGGAATGGCTTCAGCCTCGTCGTTACAAGGCTCACTTGATGGGTACCACCTACGTCTATGACTTCCCTGAGCTTTTCCGTCAAGCGATCCGCAACCAGTGGGCTCAGGCCATCGAGCAGAACCCTAGCTTGAAGCAGCCCGGTCAGGTAGTCGAAGCCAAGGAATTGGTGTTGGATGAAGATGGTGCTCTTCAGGAGATTGACCGTGCGCCCGGAACCAACACGGTTGGTATGGTTGCCTGGATCCTTAAGCTCCGTACACCCGAGTATCCTCGTGGTCGCCGTGCCGTGGTGATTGCTAACGACATCACCTTCAAGATTGGTTCCTTTGGTGTCGCCGAAGATATGGTTTTCTACAAGGCATCGGAACGTGCACGTGAACTTGGTCTTCCTCGTATTTATCTGTCAGCTAACTCCGGTGCTCGTATTGGTCTTGCTGATGAGTTGATCAGTCAGTTCCGTGCTGCATGGAAGGACGCATCTAACCCATCTGCCGGATTCAAGTATCTCTACCTCACTCCTCAAGAGTACGAGGCTTTGGATAGCAATAACACCAAGAGTGTTCTTGTCGAGGAAATCGAAGATGAAGGTGAACGTCGCTACCGTATTACCGATATCATTGGTCAATCGGACGGTCTGGGTGTTGAAAACTTGAGAGGTTCTGGTTTGATTGCCGGTGCGACTTCGCGTGCTTACGATGATATTTTCACCATCACTTTGGTGACCTGCCGTTCGGTCGGTATTGGTGCTTACCTTGTGCGTCTTGGTCAGCGAACGGTGCAGAACGAAGGCCAGCCTATTATCTTGACGGGTGCGCCTGCATTGAACAAGGTGCTTGGTCGCGAAGTGTATACCTCCAATTTGCAGCTGGGTGGCACTCAAATTATGTACAAGAACGGTGTCTCTCACTTGACGGCCGAGAATGATCTTGAGGGTATTGAAAAGATTGTCCGCTGGTTGTCCTATGTTCCTGATGTGCGCGGCGCTCCTGTGACGATGCGTCTTGGATCGGATCCCGTTGACCGTGAGATTGAGTACATGCCTCCCAAGGGACCTTCTGATCCTCGCTTCTTCTTGGCGGGTAAGAACGAGAATGGCAAGTGGCTCAGTGGTTTCTTCGATCATGATTCCTTTGTTGAGACCTTGAGCGGCTGGGCCCGTACCGTGGTGGTTGGCCGTGCTCGTTTGGGTGGTATCCCCATGGGTGTGGTGGCTGTTGAGACCCGTACTGTGGAAAACATCGTCCCTGCCGATCCAGCTAATGCGGATTCGACGGAGCAAGTCTTTATGGAAGCAGGTGGTGTCTGGTTCCCCAACTCAGCCTATAAGACAGCTCAGGCGATCAACGACTTCAACAAGGGTGAACAATTGCCTTTGATGATCTTTGCCAACTGGCGTGGTTTCTCTGGTGGTCAACGTGATATGTACCATGAAGTGTTGAAGTATGGTGCCCAGATCGTGGATGCTCTCAGCAACTACAAGCAACCCGTGTTTGTCTATGTCATTCCTAACGGTGAACTGCGTGGTGGTGCCTGGGTCGTGGTGGATCCCACCATTAACGAGAACATGATGGAAATGTACGCCGATGTGAATGCTCGTGGTGGTGTCCTTGAACCTGAAGGTATTGTCGAGATCAAATACCGCCGACCTCAATTGCTGGCTACAATGGAGCGTCTGGATGAGCGTTACGCCGAGTTGAAGAAGCAGCTTGATACTGCCGAAGAGAAGGACAAGGCCGAGATCAAACGACAGATCGAAGCGCGCGAGCAGGAACTGTTACCTGTTTACCAGCAAATTGCTATTCAATTCGCTGATCTTCATGACCGTACCGGTCGTATGAAGGCAAAGGGTGTGATCCGCAAACCTTTGGAATGGCGTCATGCTCGTCAATACTTCTACTGGCGTGTGCGTCGTCGTCTGAATGAAGAATATGCTATCCGCAAGATGCCTGAACGTCTGGAACGTGCACAAACCATGGGTCAGCTCCAACAATGGTTCGCTGCTGACACCGATGGCAACGAGAGCTGGGAGAATGACCAAGCTGTGTCCGACTGGTTCGACCGACGAGCCGAATTGATTGAGCAACGTATCAACAAACTGAAGAGCGAAGCTTTGAGGGACCACATTGTCGAACTTGGCAGCGCAGACCAGGATGCAGTGATAGAAGGTGTTAGCAAATTGATAGAAAACATGAGCTTAGATGACCGAAAAGAAGTACTCCGTAAATTGGCAGCCAAATTTTAAAAATAATCCTCATCATTTGTACAAAACAAGAGAAAATTCAAAAAAAAAAAGAATTTTGTTTCATAAAATATATCAAAGGAAATAAATACAAAAAGGACTATTCATCCACTGTAATTTACGACGTTCCAGGAAGGAGAGTAGATGCAATTGTCGATGCAGCATAGATTCCTCCGGTATAAGGAGTTAAAAAAACGTCAATTCAGTTCATTGCAACGTGATACCCTCGTTCATCATTAATCACTCTTCTTAACCATAGTTATCAGCTACTTCCCTTTTTTTCCTCTCCTTCTATCATGTACTTGGAGTCCTCTGTCATACATTGGTCTCCGACAAACATAGATCGCACACTTTCCGAAAACATTGCATGGTTTCCGTAGCAACCATTTTCAAAGAAACAAGGTCTAATTAGACATGTGACAAACGTAAATCTAACGTATTCTATGCTTTCATGTTGAACTTGCAGTGTTGTTCTCGGGAATAAAAAGATACAAAAGTAAAAATTACATGCTACGTTGGATAATCTATGAATATGTGGATAGATGTTGGTAACCTAAGGATACTTTCACAAGTAAGGATCGTTGGTGCCCAAGCATTCAGCAACGGTTTGGAATCGGAATCCCTTGCAGCGCAGGTACTGAATAGCCCAAGGAGCAAGTTCTTTGGCAGTGTGTTCCCAAACCTATGGCAAGATGATTGGTTTAGTCCATTGTTCAAAGAGAAAGTCCACAACGAGCTACTTACGTCGTGCATAAGGATGATATGGCCGTCAGCGTTTCCACATGTCTCCTGGTCAACAACCGCGGCGATTTCCTTCATTTCAGCTTCCAGACCAAGTCCTCTCCAGTCATTCGTATCAATGTCCCACATGACCACGCCTCTGTCAAATTACACGTTAGCTCTGTTACTGCAAAAGCAAATTTGCAGGTCAAAAAGAAAAAAAAAGGAACGAGGCCTTACTTGTATCCAAGTTGACCCAGGATGGCTAGAGATTGATTATTGTAGGCTCCCTCAGGAGGACGCATATCTAAAAGAGAGCGATTTGTAAGTTAATTTGCTAGGTATTGCAGAGCCGTTTATGCTTTAAATGCTTACAGGCAGGTCTACACAAGAAATAAAAATCGTGTTAGTTTACAAGACGACGATACTATACACACTTATGTTTTCCGTTCTGTTGCTTACCTCTTGCCAATCGCTTTGTAAATGAGATTCGATTCCCTGTTCATCTCGTCCCTCATTTCTCGTTCGCTAAGGCCCAGGAGGTTCTTATGCTTGTAGGTATGACTGGCAACCTGATGGCCGAGATCATGGACGTGTTTAATCACCTGTAGATAAGTCTTCTCACCGTCGGATGTCTGGGTCGTTTCCGATGCCACATCGCTAGAATAAAGAGAAGCATGAGTAAATGGTTAAAGGTTCTTAATAGCATTTTGCCTGCTAGTTTTAATTCTTACGCAAAGTTTTCACCGTTCATGAAGAACGTGGCCTTGACGCCTTGTTCATGCAATAGCTTGGCCAAGTCCCAGGTATACTTGAAAGGGCCATCATCGAAAGTGAGAGCCACTGAACCAGGTTGTTTGCACTTTTGGTACACCATAGGTACTGTTGGCTGTCTAACACGAGCAGCCGACACAGCGGAAACCAAAGCGGTAGCCAGCGTGAAGATCAAAGTTGCGCGCATTGTTTCTTCTACTTAAAAAAAGTGGATTCGTCTTACGAAAAGTGGGAGGGGGAGAAGGAGTATTTATATTCGTGATATGTATATCGCCCGATCAAGCGCGGTTCTTTCATAGCAGAGCCATGTTTGTTCTGCTTGTCTATTTTTACAGACGCATTCAATTTCCCTTTCAGGTTCGAAAGAAAAGGAAGATGCATGCTGTATCCTTTTTTTTTTACTCAGCAATGACCGTCGGGGGAAATAGCGTGTCATCGGAAAAGAAAAAGAGAGAGATGTAGCAAGTTAACCACAACGTCCTGGTATTCAACCAAAAAGAGATTGCAAGTATTCTCTGTTATTGCTATTATTGCAATGTATTGATGATGGTCAGGTGGTAGAACGCCTCAATTAAGTCTTTCCCCCCCTTCTCTTTCTTACACGTTGATGGACGATGTCTTTGGAATATCCATTGCATGCCTTTTTTGGGATGCGTGACTTATCTGAGATTGTGGATATGTCTGTTTTTATTTGATCCATGGCATTTAGGATCCATCAGAAAAGGGTTAGATCGAGGGAAAACAAAACATCCTAATTGCATAGCGAGCTTACTGTCATATAGGTAAGATCATGTTTTTGCTTTATGCGACATGCCGTTAGTACTGGGCAGAAGGATGATGACCAAAGTAGAGATGTGGTTCTTTGTTTTCTATCAAGCTCTTCGATTTAAACTTGCCTTAAAAATGTTATACCGTAAATGGTAAATTACCGACATAAAGTTTACTGTTTGGTCACTGTCTTTGAATATCTAGGCGGATCGATGCATCATACGTTATAAGAAATTTGGCGTGCTTTTACAGCTGTCCTCAACAAGAGGCCCTGTTAACCCCCGAGAAATTCCGAACTTTACCAAAATTACCTTTTTTATCCCTTCTTCGTTACATTTCTTCTTATTGTTACGAGGTTTTGTATTGCTTATTGTAATATAAGCTTAGTTACACAAGATTACAGATGCATAGAATTGCCTGCTCATCCTAGCTGTCCAGAGTAGATCCGTGTTTCACAACTTGAAACGGCAAATTAACGACGACGATATTTCAATTGAGAGCCTTATGCTAACCCACTACACTTGTATTAGGTTATTTTTTTAGAGGGTAGCCAACTGCTTCCGTCCATTGGTGCTCTGTTTTAAAAGGGGTGTGTGTGCTGAGGATCGAAACTGTGTTCGCCTGTTTCCATCATCGAACAGTTTCAATTGACGGGAAGTCTCCTCATCAACGTGTACCTCCTTTCGCAAAATTCGACAAACTTCCGGAGCTATACTTAGCCAGCGAATAAAACCTTTTTGCGACATAATCTTTCTCCTTGTTCATCAAATTGGAGGACTGAGCAGTGGTACACGCGCTTGACGGCGAGCATTGGGCTTAATGGTTAAAGATTCATTTCCTCTTTGGGTCGTCATAGGGAAATAAGGTTATATGATCTCTTTGCTGTGCTGTTCGTGTGCTTTTGCAGCCACAACTTTACCATACTTGGGTGTGGCTGCTAGGCGGACTAACCTTATGAAAATCATTGATTGGGTGTTATTCCTCTGCATTGGGTATTTGGATAACATTGGTTATGGAAAGTATCGTAGTATCGTACATGCATAGGTCTGAAATGTTTGAATGCATACTTAGTTACATCAATTGTAGTTGAGTAAATAGCGACAAGCGTAAAACAACCTATCTCTACCATTAATGCTTTCCTTACTTCTCATTAGATTTTAAATAACATTTATTCTGTTTTTGCAGAGCAAATAAACAGTATCGTTTATTTCGTACTTTATAGCCAGTTCAAAATTTTTAAGCGGTACCCCAAAAATCATAAGTCGTTCAAAGAATGAAAAAATTTGTGTCTAAAGACAGTCAAGGCAATATTCCAAAAACATTTTCAGGCTCCGTGTTGCTGACGTAGACCCTGACCTTTGATTTTTTTCCTAAATCATGCAGTGGCATCCTTTTCTTTTTGTAGCAGCAGATACCTGTTCCAAACGCCTCGCGGTTGGTGCCTAGTTTTTAACTAGGTAAAGAAGGGGATTTCCTCGGCTTCATGGGCGTAGGGTGATTCCTACAACAAACTCTTCTTGGCAGGCAAGGTATGATGGTTGATTGTCAAGCACTTTATCATCGTGTTTTACCTGCTTCTGACCTGCATTGCTGCGCCTATTATGCATTATGGAAAAACTGGCTACAAGCAATGCGCACAAGCTTTGGCCAACTCTGTGTCCGATGCACTCCATGTCTTCTCACCTTACCAGTTTATTTTCTTTCTTTTCCTGTCTATGTCCCGATTTATCGATTATATAAAACCTCACGTTGAACATTTCAGCATTATCGATTGTTTTAAAGCAGCGGACATTGTTGATCAGAATGCTGCGGAAGAAGAATTCACTCGCATCGTTATTAAACATGCCCAAGTGGAAAAAATGTCCTACACAACGATAGGCTCAAGAGCAAATCGATTCCAGTTCATTGTACGACCTACCGCCACGGCATGGTGTATTGTGATTACAAATAAATTCTTATTTGCTGCTATTGGATACTCAGGGAGCGTGCACTCTATAGCTATTGGGAAGAAGTTGAAAAAAACAACGCGCACTTATTTCAATCTAGAAGCTATCTCAAATATCAGAGTGATCTATTCAAGGCAGACTTCAAGGAATACCTTAGCTTGAGTTCAACTTCATTTTTAATAGAGACAAGACTCGCCATCAACAATTCCCTGCAAACGGCCAGTTATTGACTCGGATGATGATTCCGACGAAACATATCAACCATCAAATACGGCCTCAAGCGATTCTATCAAACAACCTGTACAACCTGTCAATAGATACTTCCTCCTTGTCGGTGGATGACTGGACAATTATATTCCTCCCCCCAATGTCAAAAAGGTGTATACCTTCTAGCTGTGCATATGGACCTGTACTGATTTTTTGGGGGTCAACCAGTGGATGGCAGACGGCGTGGATCTCATAGTCAAATTCCCGGAATATCGAACCGAGGTCTACAATCCAGCAAAAATGGCAGAGCAAATGACTGTTATTGACAGACTGTAAGTCCAATGCCAATAGCGTTTTGTCCAAAACTGAATATACCTCTGATTTAACATTGTACTAGAGCCTTAAATTTTCATCTGTCTGATATCTCCTTCGTCACAATTCGGTAACAAAATGGATTCTGCTGTCCGGAAGCTATCGTCAAGAGAAGCAAGGAAAAAAAAGCACATGGAAGCAATACCAGACACTGACGCTATGTGGTGTGCGAAGATCAACCAAGTAACTATTTGCCTTCTATAGTTTTATGCTTTTTATTTACAATTATTACTTAGGCCTCACGAACAAGCAACGACAATGCCGAGGAAAATCTTAAAGTCTTGGGTGCGAAGCGATGGCACTGACGAAGCATGTCGCTATCAGGACGTCTACAGAAGCATGTGAGTGGTGGACTACTGAAACAAAGCAAAAGAAACTAATCAATAGCGTCCTTGATTTCTAGAATGATAGCTGACGGCATACAGTCCCTATTACGATGCATGCAGTGTCAATGAAGACACTTTTGTCAAAGACACCTTATTACCACTCTTTTCTGCCTATTTCCCCAACAATTCCACTATCTTCACGAAAGGGTAACTCAATAATCAACGCGATTTATTGTTATTGATATTTAATTTTGTGCGTTGTACAGCCAATGGAGCTGTGAGCGGCTCGAGCAGACGAAAGCGGCAAACCGATCTTGACGCACAAGGGCGCAAGCGGGATTTTAGCGTTTAGCCAACTAGTGTTTCTCGTAGAATGCAAGACGCCTCGAACCTCATCTTGCATGCTTACAACCAACAAGCTATGCGCCAATCCGTTTGTAAAAAAAAATTGATACCTGCATTCATCGTTTGAAAACGACTTGTGATTTGGGACGGCTGAATCGGCGTCACGCAGTTTTGATGTAGTCGGGTGCGATCCTAACTAGCAAAGCTGTGTCGGTCAAACGGACAGCAAAGTACTTGGCAAACAAGCAAACATCGAAGTATGCCATAGTGCCTGTGCATACCCTGCAGGAATTAGATCTCTTCTGACATATGGTAAAAATCTATCATCAGCAACAAGACCAAATAGATTGGATATCAATCGTGCAAAGCTGGAACAAAGACCATGCTGATGGTGAAGCAATATTTTACAAAATGTCAGAACTTATCAAGAGTCACTATAATGTGTGGTTTGAAAGAAAAGTAGCAACGATGACTATATTGTCCAGCCCAGGTGTCTGCAGTACTACGCGGCAACATTTACAGTCGCCTAGTCGTGCTCGTATGATTGATCCAGTACGTACTCATCACCCCTGACAATACCTGCCTTGTCACAAATGCCATCACTTCATCCGAACATTTGACCTGTGTTGACTTTGCTATCACAACATCCGCAATTCACATGAACTTCCAGAACACATACCCCTCCAAGAATCTCACCAAAACTAGTAAATCCATATATCAACTCAGATTGTAGTCAAACATCTAATATCCTCATGGGTATTCCAAAGAAATCTACACGCACATGCACTATATACAGAGACCCTTTTTATAAGGGTTTCTCATTGAAAACACGCTGCCAACAATATAGAAATCCATCAGATACATAATTTAGTCATGTATATATTCGACCTTTTGTATCTTGTTATAGTAAAAGATATCCTATTTTTGATATTTTTGTTTTGAAGTTTCTCGGAGTCCAATTTTGCAAAATCATCCAATCAAGCCATGAAGATTCCAATAAGAGATTTTGAATCAAAGACGTGTTCTCGTTCAGGGGCAAGCGTAACTCCATCACGAAGACATAGATACCCATCCCACTAATTAGAAGATAATTCTAAACAACCCAATGCTTAAACCAGTTGAAGATACGGGAAAATATCAGCAAAAATAGTGTAGCATATTCTATTTGTTTCATACATAACGCCAGATGTCTGTATGATGTATGGAAGGACAATAAGTAAAGGTTAAACTTTATTAAACATATAATTTACCCTAACAATAAAAAGAAAATCAATGATAATAATAAACGTTAACAGTTTGAAATACTGAGTATTAACACATACGAGGAGGATTACATGCTGCTTAAATGAAGCCATGGTTCTCAACGTGCTGATCTTCATTCTCAATGTCCTGTAGATCATCTCACAAACAAGATAATGGAGCCTTTGATTATTCACTATATATGCTTCCGCATTACATGAGGTGTCATTCCTAACTGCTCGTTGTGTGGAACGAATTATATGAATCGTTTCGTATATAGGAACGCTGACCGTGCCCGTAATTCCATAAAAGGACGAAGTAAAAGTCAAATAGAGAATGAAATATTTACAGTCCATTTCACATGATCCTGTTTTATTCATGTAGCGGGATCCAGAGCGCATATTAACAGAGATTTTGGTAGTTCCATGCTACAGAAAACAATATTAAATATCATACTGTAGCGGCAAAGTCCATAAAGTATAGTATCAAGAACCCTTTGCCGAAAAGAAGAGCTCATTATGGCACGTCATTATTAAGTCAGGTCCAGCTGAATTCGTTCTTATCGCATATACACTCGCACATGCTTCTAAATCAAGCAAATGCAACCTTGTCGACAGTAACCCGACAAAACAATCAAGTCGTTCTCTTTATATGGTCATTTTTATAGTCTAGAACAAGTGCTGTCGGCAACAGGCAGTGCATACCACATCTTCTTTCTCTCTTTCTTTAGCTTTGTTGTTTTCTGTATCGTCTTGTTTGGATACACTTTCATTATTTGTACAAGGGATGAAGTTTGGCTAACCTGTAGGGTCCAGATTATTAGGTACATGGGAACTGGGTGCGGAACACAATGTTGTCGAATACAAAATCTGTTTGACATACAGCCAGAAGAAAGGTGAGTAAGGCGATTAAGGTTATTAAAGGGTTTCCTCAGGGTTCCCGTTTTAAGACTTCCTCATAATCTGTTTTCCCGTGGTATGAGTTGATAAAGATATGATGTAATTCTGTGCTAGACGCAAAAAGACAACAATCGTTTTGCATTAAATGACGTGTTGTCGCGCCGTTCCGTTTTCAATCATCGCTTATTGATCAGTTCTTTTTCGTGTGTGTCTTCCTCCCTCTTTCTCTTACCCTCTTCACCTCGTCTTGTTTCTTTTTTTTTTTTTTTTTTTTTTCAAATGCCCTATGACTATATCGAAATAACATAAGCATTTCTTGCAAGTGTCGGCGTCTACATTGATGCGCTTATGATTTTGATCTTTTGGAATGTTTAACAAAGATAGCGTGAAACTCAAGGGTCACTAGAGTGGGGTAGTTGGAAAGTTGTGCAAGCACATAAAGCGAAGGGAACAAAGAGGAGAACTGGTGGCTGCCAAGATGGATGAGTACCTTACTTCGCAGGTACGATACATGGATCGAACAAACAAATCATCGATTAATATGAAGCGTTTATAGGTGTTCCACAATTGCAACAAAAAAGTTATGAAGAAGATTACGA
>MZZL01000390.1:587559-619950 GCA_002749535.1 Apophysomyces variabilis | reverse complement strand
TTTTTTTTTTTTTTTTTTTTTTTTTTTTTTTTTTTTCAAATGCCCTATGACTATATCGAAATAACATAAGCATTTCTTGCAAGTGTCGGCGTCTACATTGATGCGCTTATGATTTTGATCTTTTGGAATGTTTAACAAAGATAGCGTGAAACTCAAGGGTCACTAGAGTGGGGTAGTTGGAAAGTTGTGCAAGCACATAAAGCGAAGGGAACAAAGAGGAGAACTGGTGGCTGCCAAGATGGATGAGTACCTTACTTCGCAGGTACGATACATGGATCGAACAAACAAATCATCGATTAATATGAAGCGTTTATAGGTGTTCCACAATTGCAACAAAAAAGTTATGAAGAAGATTACGACTGCAAACGGTATCTCTCGCCATGGAATATTAGTTTGTAAACACTGTGGAGTGTTATGGCAGAGAGATATCAATGCTTGCAAAAACATTTTCTCGATCGCGCTGTCCATCTGGGTTGGGGAAAGATGACCACAACGGTTCTCTCGTTCCCGGCCCCTAACAACATCCCCGAATCGAACGCGGGTCTTCCCCTCGGGGAAGTTTAGATTTTTACGGTAAGTGTATTAGACAATGTCTCCAGTTAGGATTTTAGTAATGTTTATCTTTTATAGATGATGCCATCGGTAAGCCTTCTATCACATTTTAACAGGAAGATACTCACCAACAATTACTGGCATATTCTTTATAGCTTTTATTTCCAAATCTTCAAAAACTTTTGAATAAACCAGTAATAAGATGTTATTACCAGAAGCAGGACTCCTGCTCGCATTATCGCCCTCGCAGTTTTAAAACCATTATTTTTGGAGATACAGTAAAAGTGCTTCTTGCGGACCTTGAAACCGGTTCAATTTTTGGGTGGCTTGCTTTCTGTGACGTTTACAAAATTTTTATTTTATTGGGCATTGGGGGCAAACAGTGAGATCCCCCTCTTTTTTCATCTGGACTTTGTGCTCTAGAAACTTTCACCATGTAAGTTGGGAACTCCCCTAGACGACCCATTACCGTTTTTTTCTTGTCACACGCAATTGAAGAAGTTATCTGGACAAGTTTATATTTGTTCACACGCGTGGAAAAGTTGTCAGGGAGAAATGGATGGGACTCGATCGACCAATGACTATTGGAAAAAAAAGGAGAACTAGAAAAAGTAACTGACATGGCATCGTTTGCTTTTAGGGTCAACCTGAGCATCCAAAAACGTCTGGCCGCCTCCGTCCTCAAGTGTGGTGAGCGCAAGATCTGGCTCGACCCCAATGAGGTCAACGAGATCTCCAACGCCAACTCCCGTAAGTTTTTACAAAGATGATACCATAGTGTGGCTTATCTATTTTCTTTTTTTTTAAAGGTGCTAACGTCCGCAAGCTCGTTAAGGACGGTTTGATCATCCGCAAGCCCGAGATCAGCCACTCCCGTTTCCGTGTCCGTGAGCGCAACGCTGCCAAGCGTCTTGGTCGCCACATGGGTCATGGTAAGAGAAAGGGTACTGCCGACGCCCGTATGTCCCGCCAGGTCCTCTGGATGCGTCGCATGCGTGTTCTCCGTCGCCTTCTCCGTAAGTACAGAGAGGCTGGCAAGATCGACAAGCACTTGTACCACACCCTCTACTTGAAGTCCAAGGGTAACGGTTTCAAGAACAAGCGTGTCTTGATGGAATACATCCACAAGGCCAAGGCTGAGAAGCTCAGACTCAAGACTCTTAACGAGCAAGCTGATGCTCTCCGTGCCAAGAACAAGGCCATGCGTGAGCGTCGCAAGCAGCGTGCTGAGGAGAAGAAGGCTTCCGAGCAGTAAATCAAAAAAAAAAGATGATCAAACAGTATCCAGCAAACTTTAGTTGATTCTATGGTTTGGACGCTAAGCGAAAAAGTTAATTTTGTTGCTGACAATAAAACAACTGCGATCGACCCTCTTCATAATCGCGGAAAAGATATAAAAAAAAGGAAAGGATGATAATAGTGAGTTTCTTTTTATATGTACAAATGTTCCTGATGTTCTTTTTCTGTTATTTTGACCAAGTATCATTGTACATGGAACTGAGTGGAGTGAGTTGGATTCTGATGCAATTATGCCGATCATTTTCCCAAATGCGTAACTGCTGTGGGTAAACAGGTCAAGGCATTTGGGGTACCCCTCGGGAAGTGGAAGTAAGAAAAGCAGGGGGAGACAAAGAGGACAAGGAGAATTACAAGTTTTTGTATAGGATGGAACGAACAGTAAAGTGCTGAACTGAGGCATAGATTTCCTACTCGGAAACAAAAGCTTGAGTCAATTTAAAATACGACTATTCTTCGGCTTAGCTTGGTAATAGATTTTTTTTTCTCTTGTAGTGTAGGGGAGCGATCAAAGTAATACAGAGAGAGAGAGGGCAGCGTGGATAGAAAACAGGGCTAAGCCATTTCGGGGTACGAGTGGCGCAAGATGGTTTAGGGCACATATCCGACGTGTGTAAATGATAATAACGTTAAGAAAGGCAGAAAGAGGGAGACATGCAATCGGAACACCAAAGGCTATTCAACAGTATAATAAGCTTATTTATGCTGATCAAAGTTTACGATTTTTAAATTGCATTCTTTGGATAGCGGTAGGACAAGGAAGGGGTGAGAGATAGTGGGTGATGGGTTTCGGAGTGCTGAGCTCGGTACGTTCCCCAATTTGGAGTCAGCTTACCTTTTTGTGCTTGGGTTCTATTCTCTTCTTCCCCTCCCCTCTCACTCCGTGGCTGGTAAAACTCTCTCTCTCTCTCTTTTTTCCCTTTCTCTTCTCTTTCTCTTTTAAACCACACCCTCACCTCAGCCAGGTGCTGCTGACAGAAGTGGTTAAAACGAGATTATGACTATTCGTCAAGACCTTCCTCCACCATGCCCTCCTCAGCATGGTCATGACTTGAGCTACACTGCCTCCGAACGTCATGCCTACGTCGATTCTGCTCTCTCTTCACAACTTCACCGAAATACCTCTCAAAAATGGATAAGCGGCTCTTATTCTCCGCTAAATATCAGTCGACGGTTATCGCCATCCTCAACACGAACACAACCAAACCGATGGGAAAAAATCCTTCTTAGAAGCCCCTCAACCGCAGCTTCTTCTTCTCCACACCATCGTCAAACAGAACGAAATACTCACCCCATTATCGACACAACACACTCAACTCAACATACGATAAATATATCATCTTCTTACGACTCCCCTGGAATACAACATCTTTCAGGTAAAACAAAATCAGAAAAAAATATTCAGAAAATGAGATTAAAAAAGAAGTGAAACAACCTCATCCAAAATGCCGACCCTCTTTTGATAGAACGCCAAGACAAACCCTTAGTGGATGAAATTCTGGCCCAACGATCACGTAGTTTTGCTTACGGTAGCCATCCTTCTTCCAACACACGAATGACACAAAACGCAACAACCAAATCATCATCACGACCCTCCTCTTCTTCCTCTACCATCCTCTCTATTTATCCAGCACTTTTATCTCGAGTAGCTGCTGAATTAAAACAACGCATCGTTTTAGGGGACCGTGTAAAAAACGGCATCGAGTACAAAAATGCATTTGACGGTCAGGAGGCAGTGGTAAGATTCCCATTCTCTTATTTTTTTTTCTTTGTGTGCACGTAAAGAAAATGGAAAGAGGAAAAACGAAGCAAAAAAAGAGTTATTGAATGTGCAACATTGCAGGATAAGATTACCCAAATTGCTCGCACTACCGATCGACTTCAGGCACTCCGCCTTGGAAGAGCATTGGGTGTACAACGACTTTTTCACGACGTCAATTACGAAAGTCGGTTGATCGATTCGTGTACCGAAATTTATCAATTCGATGATCGCGCGATGCACTGTGTGAACGAAAGCCCCATGATGTCGCCTGGCACAATGACAACCAGTAGCAGTAGCGTTAGCGACTTTTTCATGGAAAATGCTTCTGTAACCACATCCCACCATGACATTGATACATCTGACGATAGTTTACCTAACGGCGTATTCACAGAATTGACTCATTGTTACTCACCTGCTTGCCATGCTAAAAAGCCTTGTTATAGTTACACATGCCCTAAACGGTTGCGCCAGGTGAGTTCCCGAGCCATTTTTGTTCAATACTTTGCTGCAAAGGGCAGATGTTCATCTTTATTGGATTTTCTAATTAGCCAAAACGAGTCGAATTTGCGGGGAGTGAACTGGCCAGATCTAGCAGCAGTGCAAATCTTCGACAGCAAACACACGAACTATGGGCGGACGTGACACCCAAAGATGTATTAGCCTCTGTTTCACATCAAGAACGAAAAAGGCAGGAGACGATCTTCGAATTGATTTATACTGAAGATGATTTCGTCAAAGATTTGGAGTATTTAAACACGGTAAACAAAGGGAGAAAACGGGTTTGTGGCCTAAACTCATTCCTACATTGATATACTACGAAAAGATGTGGATCGAACCTTTACGGAATTCAGAAGTTATTCCAGTTGCTCGACGGGAAACATTTATTCAAAAGGTGTTTTGCAATGTCATGTCCATCCATGCCATCAACTCGCAACTTGTTGCGGCATTAAAAGCCCGTCAAAAGGAAAACCCTATTGTTTCGCAAATTGGGGATATCATGTTGGAATTTGTTCAGCGCTTCGAGCCCTACATCCAGTATGGCGCCAGACAACATGAAGCGAAATACGAACTTGAATATGAAAAGTACATTAATAAGGACTTTGACGCGTTTGCAGAAGTAAGTTTCCCTTCCGTGTGTTTTCTTTTTCCTTTCCATTTCCGATCGCTCGGCTGATGTCAAAAATAGTCAACGGAGAGACATCCTAGTTCACTCAAGCTGGAATTGAACGGTTACTTGACGAAACCAACAACCCGTCTAGGACGATATTCTCTACTTCTAAACGAGATATTGAAACATACTCCAGAAGACCATGCTGATCATGTCAAAATTCCGGAAGCAGTTGATGTCATCAAGCGATTCTTGGAACGAGTAAATGCTGAGGCTGGTAAAGCGAAAAACCGTTTTGATCTGGAGCGAATACATCGTCACTTGTCTTTCAAGCACAAAACAGATGAGATGGTATGAAGCCAAAGAGGATTAATGGCAGCTGGCAAATAGTTAACCGGTCCTTTTAGGATCTGCATTTGTTAGACGAAGCTCGATATATCTACAAGCAAGGCACACTTCGAAAGAGCCCTAATTTAGACTCCACAGAATACCAAGTGATATTATTCGATCATTACCTCGTGGTGGCAAAAGTAAAGATGATTAATGCCATAGAACATTACATTATCCAGAAACGTGTACGGTTTGTCTTGAAATCCAACTGAATCCATGCTGACTTATCTTTTGTGCTTAGCCAATACCTATCGAACTATTGTCGGTCACCATTCCAGATATGACTCGTGTTCGTCGGTCAAGTTCAATTCTTCCCAATAAGCTGAATGGTCAGAGTAGTAACGGGAGCGCAAATGGGCATGCGAAGCGTTCTACAGACACATCCATGCATTCACTGATGAGCGGTGGTTCTGTCATTTTGTCGTCCAAAACGGGGTATCCCATCTCCTTTCAGCATTTGGGAAGAAAAGGGTCTGGCAATGTAACACTGTATGCTCCATCCATTGCTACTCGTAAACCATGGTTTGACAAGATACACAAGCTGCAAGTGGAGAGAGATAAACGACAACCTATCTTTGATCTCTGTCCGGCCGTCCGAGAGCGGGAATTCTATGTTGATACGAAAATCAACCATATGATCACCTTTAGTAAGTGTATATTCTCGATAATGGGCATATAAAGGAATACTCATCTGTCCACGACAATTGATTAGATGGTGGACAGCAGTATCTGTTAGCAACCGATAACGGTGTGTATGTTGGCCATACCACAGGTACCCGAACGCCCCATAAGGTTCTTTCGCTTGATCGGGTGACTCAGGTGCAAGTTTTGGAAGCGGCGGAACTGCTGCTCGTATTAGCCGATAAGGTTTTGTGGGAATATGGTCTGGATGTGGTGAATAGCAAGCCCGAAGACCAGGTTCCTGGTCGAAAAGTCCAGAGCCATGTTCCCTTTTTCCATGTGGGTCAATGTTTACATCGCACGCTTGTTTGTGTCCCACGTGTCTCGACATTGCAATCCACGATCACGGCATTTGAACCTGCGAAACCGATGGAATTCAACCGGAAACAAGGTCTTTTGGAAAGACTTGTGCGAGCTCCATCTCCTTCAGATCTGCATTTGAAACGTTTCAAAGATTGCTACATACCTAGTGAAGCCTGGGCTGTTGAGCTCTCTTCAAGAAATATGCTAATCACTGGTCCACGTGGTATTATAGTTGTGGACATGCGAACAGATAAACCTCAAGGTAAGAGACTGATATCTCCTCATTGGCCGATATCCTAACGATTTCTTTGCCTTTTTTCTTAAATTTCCTATAGATATGTTGAATCCTGACGATAAGCAGCTCAAATTTGTGACTGACCGGGAAAAGGAAGAAGCTGGGCTTCATCTTCGTCCTTCAATAAAACGCATTGCACTGTTTAGCGTGCCTTCGCGAGATTGTTACTTTGTCTGCTATGATGGTAAGGTTCATGAATGAAGACGTGGAATCGGGGGATCTCATGAATGGGGCTATTTTTAGAATATGGATTCTATATCAATGGCAAGGGAAATCGGGTCTATCCCAACTTTTTGATTGAGTGGGAAGGACATCCTGAGCACTTTGCTTTTGTTTACCCCTACGTTATTGCATTTGATCATTCTTTTATCGAGATTCGCCATGTGGAGACGGTAAGCATAAGATAATGGTCATAGCTTGGGAAAGATAAGCTCATTTGTGCAAAAATCTATCTTAGGGCCAACTCGAGCAGGTTATTCGAGGGCATAATATTCGTTGTCTCAACAATGGCCACAAGGCAGAAGTTCCTCTCATATTTGGTGTGATGTGTGATCCACGAAAAGATACTTACCATTTCATTTTTAACCTGAAACTACATTCAACCTCTTAGTCGTCCACTTATCCCCCCCTCCCTTCGTTTATACTATCTATAATCTATCATATCTCTATGTCTTTTCCTTTTTCTTTTTATTTTTTATTGCTTCTCCTTGTGTTTTCTGTACAGTATTTTTTTGTCTCTTTCTTTGTCCTCCCTCATGTGTATTATTTAATGCCTGTTACATCTTAAAAAAAAAAAGAAATTACTTTCATTAGCCTCTTCTGGTTATCGCACTCTTTGAGTGTCCTTCTCTCCTTTTAGGACTCTTCCAAGTTACGGTCTGACTTATTCGCTCTAGAGTAACACCCAATGACGGCGTCGCAATTTCCATACATACCAAGAGATGTAAGCATAAGACAAGATCCTGTATTTGTTAGGTGAATTCAGTTGATCTGGCACCGTTGCTTTCTCTTATGTGCCAGAATATGTACAAGACGTTCCTGGCCTCGTTGGCATCCCTATTCCAAATTATATGGCATGTTCCCCAATGTCATACAGCATGGAGAGAAGGTCGTAGGCGGTGCAGAGGATTTTTTTTTTGGCAGCGTTTAAAGTGTTTATACCGGATTGTGTCCATTGGCGGGCTTGGTCACGTCAAAATGGATTGGAGCATTTACGGGTTGTTTGCGGTTCGTTAATGAATATCATGATCCCATAATGAGATAGTTTTCGACGAAATGTCTTGACAGGCGCTGATATATCTCCTATATATACATGACCAAAGCTTCCATCACCATATGCTACAACGATGTCTTCTTTCCTAGCTACATCTTCTTTGATTCTGGAACATAGCACACGTAAAGCACTCTGCGACCAGCGCTAGGTAGTAGAACGTAAAGTTCGTTAACATGAAATTGGAAAAGACAGCTCATATAAGGAAAGAATGAGCCTAGACTTACTGCGAACACATCTTCCCAGACATCTTTTTGGTGTGATCATTTCTGCTTGGATTTGCTGATATCAGAATTAAGAAAATCGCGCATACAGAGATGTGCGGTCCTGTCATGCAATGTGAGCTCATGGCATTCTTTGTTCGAGACGAAGTTCTGTCTTTCTGGGCCATGCTAGGTAATCCTCGGGCTGTTTAACCTTTGTGCTATTTGCCGATGTAGCCTTGTGATCCTATTTATCTTAAAGAAATACTGCTCATATGTATTATATATATTGCTTAATATAGTCTATGCTCATTTATTGAGTGCTCGTGCATTCAATGCACTGCAAAGATCATGCAAAGTTTCTAAGTAGGGAACGTCTAATCCTTTTGCTTTTGCACGGCGTAAAGGTGTTCCAAGGATCACTTCTACTTCCATTGGTTGACCTCGTTCATAATCCAATTGCCTGAGAAAGACGGGTTAGAAAGTGTTGGATGACTGCATTTTCTATTTTCTGGTTTCTTACATGGAAGGCTTGTAATTCAATGCTGTCTGTTCCGTCTTGGCCACCATCAACTCATATTGCTCTTTTTCATCGAAGGAGTAACCCATGGCATTGGCGGTGCGGATCACGTCCAGCATGACATTCTTCACCGTTGACATGGCGTCCTTATTAGCCAAGACCTGGCTTGTATTAAGCCCTGTCACCGTGCACACGGGGGAAAAGCAGGCGTTCCTGAACGTTAAGATAGCGGGATATATGTCAATAGCCGGAACAAGAACGAGAGACAAGAACTGTTCGTCCTTTTTTCTTACCAAAACAATTTTTGCCAGCGCACTTGTTCCACATCCTCCACTCGTTGGACAGTAACCCCGCCTTTCTCCAGTAGCTCGATGAATTTCTCACGCTGCTGCTCCGAATCGACAGGTGCCGCTTTGTATTCGCCAATGATCAAGGTCTCACCGCCTAACATGGCAATCTGTCCTGGCGCGGTCTGGGAAGTTCCGATATAAGCAACAATGGAAACAATAGGGTTGGAGGGAAATCGTGTGGTGATAGGTTCTTCGATGCCTAAATGTCATTCTTTCGTTACACACACAGCTAACGAGTGGAAAATAAAAGGAAACAGGAGTGCTATAGGACGTTACTCTACCTAAGCCATTTTGGATCAAGACAACGGTTGTGTTTTCCTTGACTGCAGGCGCAATAACGTCAGCCACGTTCGTCAGCTCAGGCAAGGCTTTCGTGGTGACGACGACGTAGTCATAAGGTTCCTCATTAGAGGTTTCTTCAACAGACCTAACTACGTTGTGAGGAATGAAGACCTCTTGGCCAAATTTCTTGGAATCAATGGCAAATCCCTTCTCACGGACGGCATCGTAATTCGAACGACAGACGGTAGTGACATGACATGACTTGGATAGCCGCCAGGAATAAATAGCACCAACGGCTCCAGTGCCGACTAAAAAAGGAAAATGTTATGCTTAGAGAAACCCGGATAATTTTTATGGATCTTGTCGGTTTTAAGGGACGCTAGGTGTTGAAGCTTTGTATTATTTTTTTCTTACCTGTCAATACGCGAACAGGGCGTCCGGTCATAGTAGATTTGAAACGATAAGCAAAAGTATAAGATGGTTGGATCCCACGGAATTTAAGCTGAGTAAGTCTGAGATGAGTCACACTCGGTAAGGTGTGGGGCAATCGAATCAGACGTGGGGAAAGCATACAAGCAGAAAAAAAACAACGAAAAGCGGTCCGAAACGGGGAGTTTGCTCTATTAAGAAAACTCACTGAAGCAACTGGTAAAAAAGAATAAGAGGAAGGCGGAACAGAGAGAGACAGAGAGTGTCAAAGACCTGATAAGAGGAAACGGTGGGAATATGTAAGATGGATGAATTCTCGGGCCCTTTTATAGTTTGCAGCCCTTATCGAGATTCATTTCCGAACTCCGGATTTGACGAGTTGGAACCGTCAAAAGGTTCAATACCAATCCATGAAGTAGCACATCCAGCGCCAAGAAGGACAACACGTCCTTGTGGCAAGGTAACCAGACTTGGCTCAGTAGAATCTTGATCCGTGCCACAATTACCGTGTTCGTTCCATCCCCATGCCAACACAGTATTATCCTTTTGAGCCAATGTGTGTTCTGATCCACAAATAAATGCTGATACGTTCTCAAGTTCATGGAGTTGATGGTGATCGTTACGCCCCCAGCCGATCAACCTTTTGTCCGATGTCAGTATGGCGTTGTGATGCCAGCCAGCGGATAGGTGTGTGGCAGGCACCTTAGGATCGTCTAACTGACCATGCTTGTTCGATCCAAATACAAGCACAGTGCCGTCTGTCCTTCGAAGAACCGTATGAAGATGGCCACAGGCTATCTCACTACATATGCCAGCCTCTTCTAGTTGCTGGACGGTCACCTTGACCTGTTTTCCAATACGTCGTCCCAGCTGGCCGTGTCTTGCCCATCCCCATCCGAACACATGGCCCTTGCGATCCAACGCCACACAATGTCGCCACCCACACGCCACGGCTACGATGTCCTGCAGATCCTGGATTTCCACTAGCCCCGTGTCTGCAAGCACCTCTGGCCCAAGTTCACCAAAACGCGCCGAACCAAACCCGTAGACTTGACCGGATTGACTGACCAGCAGCGTGAATGCCCAACCACAGGCTACATCACGCCAATTATGGTTCTGAAGTAGGACTGGTTCGTGAAATGTTGTCCATGGTTCACCATGAGACGGCTCCATGGTCTTTTGCTTCGCTTCTCCCCATTGTCCTGATCCCGCAAGAAATACACGACCACTCTTGGTCAGTACTGCAGAATGATTACCTCCACCAACCACTTTGACAATATGTTCATTGGCAGGAATGCCTATACATAAAGTCGGTTTGGACATGTCTTCTTCATGGCCCACACCAAGCTGGCCACTTCCGTTAGAACCAAAACCATATAAAAGCATGATTTGTATTTCTTCTGGGAATGAAGCAATGAAAAACAACCAAGGTAAATTTTACGTTCTTTTCCTCCTTTCCTCTTTTTGCTCTCAGTTAAAAAACCAGAGCGCAGATATCATACATCGTCCACTTGCACATCGAAGACACCGTCTTTGTCTTGTCCATATATATATATATATAATCATTAACTGCGTAATGTTGGGTATCTACAAGACATTTAATACTTTGCTATCAATGACTGTGATATCCGCTGTCAGTTATTCAAGCTATCTATGTGGAAGAAATGCAAAAAGAATGCCTCTTTATTCATGGTGTCACTCATCCTCATATATTCGAAAGTCCTCGCCAGGCGTGGGCATCAGTCTGAATCCTCAGCGTCGCTGATTCCGCTAACTAAGTGAAAACTAAAAGTATCATTCTCATTTATTAACCGTGAAATCCTGTTTTTCATTACTGAACGCAACGTTTCCGCCTAATGGAGACCAAATTAGTGCAAATAAACTATGATCTTGTGCCGTAATCCACTTTTCAGTAACGCAAATTCATTATCCACCAAAGCTAGCCAATTTGATAGGCGCAGAATTACCTAGAACAGGGTGAAAAAGCATTTAATAAACAACACAATATGAACGGCAGTACTGCACAAGAAAACGATCGTGAACAAGGTTAACTGTATGCTTTACTGGCCACAACTCAAGAGCATATCTAAAGGCCGCAGTAAGTCCGACGTCAAAGATCGTACTGCGATTTCCAAATAAAGCAAAAGATTTCCTGACCCGTTCGAGGTGATGCCGAGACAAATGATGTCGTCTTCTCTTTCTCTTATTCCATGTTTTTCGAAACGACCTATGTCCCTTCTCCGCAACTCTCTGCCGCCGCTTCTGGTATGAATACTTCTCCTTAAAGCAACAAGGACTGGGTCTGCATTCCAGCCATTAACTGTTTTGCATTCTTTCATAGACGATGATCCGAACATTCCCCCATTATCGCCGACTCCTCGTACAGAATCCACTGTAGACGAAAACTTATCGGAAGTACCCATTGACCACGTCATATTCATTATCCATGTATGTGATTCTATATTTTTATTATACTCTTATTCACTGTATTAACACTTTTTGTTAGGGCATTGGACAGGTAATAAAGAAAAAAGCGAAAAACTATGACCCGCATTGCCGGATGTCGGACAATCATGATAAAACTCAACTTCCATGTGATTTTTTTCTAGCAAACTGAGCAATATGGCCATTTCTATGAAAATAGCAAGTATCAAAAGAAACGAAAGATGAATGAAAAGGGGTGATTAACCGCTTTACTTCGTAGTTGAAAACCTCCAAGAGGCGACGAGACAGGTGTTACAAGCCAGGGTTCCGGACCATAATGTCCGCATCGAACTGATACCCATCGAATGGCATAGACATATCCATGATCAAGTTGATCCCATCATGAACCGTATCACACTTAAATCGATACCTACCATTCGTTTGATAGAAAATGATTACCTCGCGGATGTACTATATTATTTTTCTAAAGACCGCGGCCAGAAGATCATTGATAATGTTGCACAGCTGCTAAATACATCTTATCATAATTTCCTTGAAAAACATCCAGACTTTAATGGCGAAGTAGTCATGCTAGGCTATTCGTAAGTATACTCTTTTACTAAGGAATTCCTACTCATGACTATCGACGTATTGCAAAAATCCCATAGTCTTGGTGGTGTGATCATTTACGACATCCTATCGCATCAAAGACAGCCTACCGAGGAAGAATCGCCTGCTTATCAGAAACTTGATTTTCAGGTTCCCCACCTGGATTTTAAGCCGACCTACTTTTTCACGCTAGGTTCTCCTCTTGGGGCTGTTCTTACATTCCGGAATCAGTCTCCCATTCAATATCATCCGGATCACGATATCATCTTTGAAAATTTGTTTCATCCGTTTGACCCTCTGGTAAGAAATGTATAATTTTTTATTTTGGCAAATCACTGGAGCGTCAAACGGTTCGATCTTTGTATAGGCTTATCGTTTCGAACCTCTCATTAATGAATATTATACCGATCAACCGGCTGTCTTGATCGACCGTTCTATTCCACTTGGCCCGTCGTTCTCATTTCCGTCCATGCCCTCCTTCCCTGGTCTCAATCTGTTTTCATTCTTTTCCTGGAAAATGACACCACAACAATCTTCCGCGGAAGAGCCATTACAGGATGCGACAGCCGCAGCCGCAGCGGCTGTTGGCGAGGAAGCAAGTGCAGCCCGTCAAGAAAATGAGAATCTGGGGAAAAGGGACATGGATAGTATTTCGATGACCGATAAAAACAATAGCCTCATGTCTTCAGTCAATACATTTTTGCAGTATTTCACGAGAGGAAGAGGGTCCCGCGACGACGACAGGCAAGATGAACAAGGACAGGGGCCACAGCGAGAAATTGGAATTATCACATGGGATCCGTTACGAGAACAGACGCGAGGACAATTGTTGGCTTTTAGAGATGAAATGGAGAAAAAGGATTTATCCAAAAACTCGGCTCACAGTAATAACGAAGAGCGTCCTCAGTTCCGGACGAGAGCCAAGACTGACAATACCAGAGACATAGAGGCAGACGATGAACACATGTTCTCGCTACCACCAGGATCTCTTTTCGAAGGATCCTTGGATGATACCCACCTTGTACGACCCTCTACACCTCAGAAGAAAATGAGCAGACATCACCACCTTGTGGAAGTTCTCGGTATCGACGGCGTACGGATGGATTCGATCGAACGAGCCCAGCTTAATTTCGGTCATGGAAGACAGGAGGCAAAACGAAAAATGACAACATCCAGCAGCAACGACGATCCTAGTACGATTGCAAAGGAGACTGCTTTGAAGGAAGAGAAGAGGGAGGCTGAGGACAAAGCATCCGTGGCAGAAACCCGGTCGAGCAATGAGAGAAACGACAATAAGGGCAATCTTGGCGCGCAACTGAACGAGGAGTTGAGTGAGCCTGGTCCCGGAATCACTGAACCAGGAGAAACAAAGGCAGATGTGGCTCAAGACATTAGTCTGCCGAAAGGATCGAGCAAATCAGAGAAAGAAGATGCGGATCAAAAGGGGACTTCACAAGAGGAGGCCAAAACCGAAGAAGACGAAGAGAAAGAGAGACAGCGTGAATTAAACAAATTACCAGGAGGTCGTCGTATTGATTATGTATTACAACCCGAAAGTTTTATGAGCATGATCGCGAATGAATACCTGGTTGGTTTGAGGGCGCATTTCTCCTATTGGACCAACAAAGATCTCTTATGGCATATCGTCCGGCGTCTTGAAAATTTAGATTGTGAATCCGAGAATCAACCGGAAAATAACAGTAAGCCCACAGAAGAGGGGACTACCGCGAGCGATGGTATCGCTGAAGAAGCTGACGAGATAGCTGCCACTAGAAAAGAAAAGCAAGTTAGAACAGCATCATCAATAGCAACAACAAAACAATCATGACAGCAAAAAGAACGATGTTAATACCAGTTTTTTCGACTTGGCTGTTTAATCAACTACATCTTTATGCTTACGCTTAATAAAATCTTGCGTTGACTGTAAAAGAATCCAGGTTACATGGACTGGATCTCCTCTGTACGTCCGATGTTCTGAGATATTTTGCTGCATGAATGAAGCGTTTTTTAGTGCAATAGCACTG
The DNA here is from genome assembly GCA_002749535.1 of Apophysomyces variabilis. NCBI lineage: Eukaryota > Fungi > Mucoromycota > Mucoromycetes > Mucorales > Mucoraceae > Apophysomyces > Apophysomyces variabilis. The sequence continues at coordinate 605,452 of MZZL01000390.1, read as the reverse complement.
CTCGTAGGACACAAAAAAAGGAGTGAATTGAGTTACAATGACGCAAGACTTAGTCTTTTAGAATATTGAAAAGAGAAGAAATATGGTTTGACAGTATCATCGTACACATCGTTAACCAATGCGTACTCTATCGATAGCTGATGCAGAAATCATCTTCATCCAGCATAATTCTGTTCTTACGCATTAACGCAAAATAACTTTGTCAAAAGCCCGTGCGCCAGACCAAGGAAATAACGCTGGACGTATTACTTTTTAATTTAATTTGTCCTTTTACTTGAATCATACTGTTAATTTATTGGTTTGCACATGAAGAGTGAATGGTAAGAAGGGCATGTGCGTAGGGTGCATTAGAACAAGTTGATCCATCCACCGGAAATTCAACCGAATTATCATAAGAAGTCAAACTATTCTGTTGCTGCTGCTGTTGTTGCATTGCCTTGACAAGATAGGGAGATTCAAGAGCAAACGTCAGTTTGGATGTTTCCGTGAAGTAAGGTACATCATACGACATTGGCAGCGAAATAGAAGACGATAAAATAGTGGAACAGGAAGAAGAAGAAGAAGAGCAGGAGGAGCTGACCATATCTTGCAGTCCAGCTGCTGTAGGATAATCAAGGTAGGCTGCAGGAAAAAATTCCCTGTATGGATCAAAGGAGGACCAGCCTGCTTGGTCTTGGTGATAAGGATAATAGCCACTTTTTGCTACCATCGATTGAAGGTAGGGATCATAAGTGCATTCGGATTGTGGTGCGGAAGAAAGGATCATTTGGCTAGGGTCACCATGTGCTTCACTCACCGGGGCAATTGCTCGGTCTGGATACGGGAGGTCCTGTCGCTCTTCTTCTTGTTGTTCTTGTTGCTTTTTTTCTTCATCCTTTTTGTTCTCATGATCTTGGCCTTGTCGCTTACCGAGTGAAGTAGTCCGTGTCTTGCGCTTTTTCGTACTTTCTTCTTTTCTCGTTTCTGCTACTGTCAATCGTTGTCTCTTCCCACGTGCGATGCGTTGTTCTCCGCGTAGCCGTATCTGCGCTAGGATAGACCGGGTTTTTTGGACCTCCTGCTCCGTTTTGCGCAAGTGAAAGCACAGATCTGTTGCAGCCACTTTTTCTGGTGTCAGTAGATGGATCATGGATCGTTGGGTAGCCAGCCCATCTTCGATATATTGTACTCTTGCTTCCAGCCGGGAAAGATTGTCAATGAATGGATCTACGTTGACTGGCTGCGTGTTGCGTGATCGTCGAGAACTCGGATAGGAGCATAAAACACCTGTGCTTAGACAGCGGGAACAGTTAGGTTGGGCTCCATCGCACCGAACCTTTTTGTGATGACAGCGATAGCAGGCAATAGAAGCTCTCGGACGCTTAAAGGTAGCATGCGTTCTTGTCATGGTATCACCAGTAACACGAGCTGATTTTGATTTCTGAGACATGTAAATGGGACAGAAAGAAGATGATAAGGAAGTACTCAAAATAAGAGAAAACAAAAGGAAAGGGCCGAAAGTATTCACGCTTTATAACATCTATAGATGGATACGCTATCCCAACGTCTCTATTTAAAGATTATTCGTCATTCTCGCTTTTTTTTTTCTTTTTCGTTCTGTCTCTCATTCCCCCTGTTTTTTCTTCGTCCCGTTATTCCTTATTAAGAACCAAGGATTCCCCGTGACATAATTGATTACATGGATTAGTATTCTTGTCATGATTAGTAATTAATATCAACGCCTGTTCACGGGAAAGAGCGAAGAAAAAAAAAAGAGAGATGGAAAGTTGGGCCCAGTTAAAATGAATATGGGTTTGATACTAGGAGCAAAAAGATTACTATAGGCTGCTCTTTGGAAACAACCAGAAATATCCTGAATATGAATAGGTTATATCCGTTTCGCTTGTGTCTGTGCGGTGTAGAAAAGGTTATCATGACCTCAAAACAGACCAGAAACGCATGATTTTTCAGCATATCGCATCACTAAATTAATAAGGGATTGCAGACTGTTGTTTTGGGAATTAGATCATAGGATCTATCAAGTAGGAGAATCAACCGCAGAATATAGCGAAACTGTCAGGTGAAGGTCAGCCTTAACGTGTCATAATTTATTGCATTCGCTAACCCTATTCTCCCCTTTCCTTGCACCTATGTTCACTATTCAACTAGCCATGGACCCTTAGCTGCCACCAGAATGATGGGTCACAGTCCTTCACTCTCTACTTCTGCAATGTCACCGGAACAATTACGATCATCTATTATTGGGTAAAAATAAGATTTTACCTAATAAAATAATGAGGCATGGTACTCTATTATGACTTGCATCTACCAAGACTTTCATCAGATGATGTAGCTCAGTGCTGAATCGAACGCTTTTTTTGAGCTAGATGGAAGAAGTACTATTCCTTTCTTAATAACGATTTAGTCTTGCGGTGCAATGTGCATATGGCTCAAGAACTTACTCGCTTTCCTTCTGGTTGTTCAGGCACTCATTCCTTGTTGAATCACACTTGTTCTTCTGACAGCACAAGTACCGACGCATTTACCGACGGGGTACAGTAAGTTTCTATTTTAATGGAACTTGGAACTATGGTATTTGCCTTTTTTTTTGCAGATTCGTGCCTTAAAACCATATTATGTATATCGATCTTTTGGATATGTTTAAAATTGATAAAACTTTATGGTTATGGTGAATAAAAGAAGAACAAAAACAAGCAAAGAAAGCAAACAGAGAATAAGGAAAAGGCTGCTAAAAGCCACCATCCATGCTTTAGGCTCTACACTGTCGTATACTCATACGCAAAGACTTGTAATGGCAATGGAATAGTTATGGCTACACAACGAATAGAGATACTAACATGCACACCCTTTTGAGGTCTGATCATCCATTACTCCACCTTCACGCATAAGATCAATTCGGGCGTTACCATTGCTGCTTCCATTGCCCATGCGACCTCCTGGACGACTGTAACCAACGAGGTCTAATGGGATTTCCTTGGCTGATGAAAAGACGAGGATTAATTTATTTGCTGATACAATGAAAAAAAACATGTAGCTTTATATTTACCAATTCCAATAAAAACCTCGTCAACATTGGTTGCTGTCCGTGCACTGGTCTCGTAAAATAGAAGATTTGCTTCGCTAGCATAGGCGGAAGCTTCCTCTGTGGTTACTTCTCGCGTTTGTGGCTCTACATCTTCTTCTGCAAGCTCTTGCCATGTGTTATCTTCATCAACCAAATCTATCTTGTTGCCTACGAGGGCGATTACGATGTGCTGACTTGCTTGACGTTGAAGCTCTTTAACCCAGCTCTTTGCTTTGGTAAGAGTGGACTTTCAAAGTACGGTAAGCGTGAATAAATTAAATAAATTCCCCTTTTCTCGCATAAAGACGGAAATAATAATTCAACTTACGGCCTTGGTTACATCGTATACAACAATGGCAGCTTGAGCATTTCGATAATACATGGGTGCCAAAGAATGAAATCTTTCTTGACCTGCTGTATCCCATATGTCGAATTTGATCGTCCGGTCATCCACAGTGCACTTCTGAGTTAGAAAGGCAGCTATCGTATTTTGTTTTTCGATCAGATAGGCAAAGAACATGAGATTTCGTTCTTCTTTTCTTCCTGTTTAAATATCGTGTTTTTTCAATCTGTTACCTCCAATGGTGGGTTCTCTGTTTTCGACATAGTCACGATTGACAAATCGAACCACCAAGCTAGATTTTCCAACGGCACTCTCGCCTAAAGATATCCGTATCAGCTAACCTCCTTTTTTTGGGTAGCGTATCGCTTTTCTTTTCGTCTGTAACCTAGTAGCACGAGTTTGACACTCATGGGTTTGCTGCTGCTGGAAAGTGTTGAGCCAGTGGCAACCACAGAGGACGTTGTGGCGGAAACGCCTGTAGCTGTCGCTGGCGTTGCTGCAGCTGTGGTCGGAGCTGCAGCAATGGTGGGTGGCCCTGTCACGGCAGGTGAAGGCAAAGCGGATGGTGATGTGAATGCTTCGACTGAAGGATCAGAGGTGGTTGACATGGCGAAGAGAGTAAACAGTGGAAAGCCCCCTGAAGAGAAGAGACCGAAAAAAAAATCCGTTTTATGCGAAGTTCTCTAGCCCAGCTTGTCGCATGCTCACTATATATATAAGCAAACGTCATTTTTTTAGGAATTGCCTGTTTAGGCCTTGCCAATCTCTGCTACAAGTGACGCATCCTAGGTGCACAGCCGTAGTGTGGAACGAGGGTCAAGGCCCGGATTTTTATGACGGTACGAAAAAGCTGTATGAGTGCAGTCAGCCTGGATTGTTCGTTATGAAACTGAAACACGGATACTTCATATTTCAGCAAGTCCGTGTATACGGGAGAGCAAATTTTTCACCGTTGACAATACGTCCAACATAAATTGGGCTTGGCAAACCGGTAGAAAGGGGGTTGGCGCTGATTGCTGTATTGTGAAGTAAACTCGCTATCACACATCACCACTTAATGATGTAAACAATAACTTGATTGGATGGAAAGGATTCATTACATTGCAGCACCACAACCCCGATATTTTGGACAGTAACTATGATTATCTTCATTTTACCATGGAATGAGTGGTACCCACGAACAATATCTGTCTCATCGATAGACATCGGAATCTCTTCACCTTTCTTACTAAACTTCAAACGGATAGCTTTTTAAAAGGAACAGAGCTTGTCAGGGTTTTTGATACTTGCATGTAGCGATATTTCCGCTGTTGATAGAAGTGTCTCTTCGTGTTTGTCCGGTTGAGCAGTTGATGGTTGGTAATTGCTACAAACCCATAGAGATTATTCGGAAGAGTACATCACCAGGTTAACCAAGGCAGCTTGTGACACGATGAAACGAGTTGCATGTGGACCCATCAAAATGACAAACTCCGTTCAGGTAACACAGAAAAAGGGATAGGAAGTAGGAAATTGCCCCTTTGCATGAAAAAGCACACTAAAGTTATCTGGTCATCGCAAACAATCCTGGACCCTAGTCTGCAACAGCCTGTCCTACTGATAAGCATGAATAAGCCCTAATAATCTGCTGTATCTTAACTGCAACTATTGGTCCTTCTTAGACGGCGACTGTACAGGCTATGATACGTTACGTGCTCGATAAGCGGAAGATTCGCTGGCGGTTTTTCTTCCAATTATGCATTGCTGAAACCTCTATACTGATGTTAGAACAGTTTACTCTAAGGATTAAGACCTGTTATATGTTATTTCATTAACACTCGTGAAAAAAAAAGAAGATTACCTGTATGGGGTTCCACCGTTCCCTCTGACGCGTGAAAACGAAGCTCGCTGTTTTTCGACAGATAGGAACAGGAGCCAAATATACAGCAAAGATAGCATCAAACATTATAGGGCCATTGGAAATTGTACATAAATTGTAATACCATGGCTCCGTGGCCAGCATTCGTTTTGACTTGCGAAAGCCGAGGATATAAATGCAAGTCAAAAGATGCCTAGATGAATATACATCAGATATGATAGAACTGCTTTCACAATGCCAGAATGCAAAAGCTGTGAAGCGAAAACGCACAGAAACGCGAGGTGTGAGCTATGATGACTTGCCTCGTCGCATATGGCAAGGCTCCCAATTTGTAATATCGGGGGTACACACATATTCCTTCTAGCTGTGAACAGCTCATACATATTGGAGAATTGACGCTGGACGGCTATATGCTAATGATTGACGCTGATGCGCAGCAGTTGAAGTCTGCTGTAATGTTTTATCGGTGTGTTTTCCAATACTGAGTCCCGGCAAGGCTTTGCATCCCTCTGTAAGGGAAAAGAGTGCACTATTCTATAGCAACACTGCAGCTCATCGCATTTATATATTGTTCTTAGGCATAAATTTCTTTCTTTAAGCTGTTTTTAGCTTTCATTTTTGATTATTTCCTAACAAACGTGGCTTATTCGCCGAATTATCTAACTGCAAGTAGCCTCTCAAATCCTGGTAACAGAGATTGAACAATACCTGTTAGACCAAGTATATGTCTTCCAAAGACAACTTTAGATTCTACTGAAATATTACCATACACTTCTTATTTCGATATAATCTTGAAAATATAGAGACTAACAAAGTTGGAACAAATCAGGTTGATCAAGCATTTGCATTAACATCGACTTAGCTGCTCTTGTACAGTAAATCAACATAGCATACAATAAAAAATATTATGCACTCATATGATTTAGTATGCCCCTTGTCCAAAGGACCCATTGTTCAAATATGCTATTTGACACGCAAAAAAAAATATGTATCTACAACGGACAGATACAATGACAAAGTAGTTCATGCAGGAAATGTTTCTAACTCTCGGAATCAAGCCGGTTTCACTCGGTAATTTTTAGCAAGACAATAAACCATCGGTCTCAAGTTCTGCAAACATACTCTATAGAGATAGATATTTCGTCATTTTGACAGACTTGCTGCTGAACCATCCATATATCCCTTCGGGTTGCTTTATGCATGCATTCGGGCGGCATTGCAAAAATGTAACAAGCGGAGGAGTTTGCATCGCCAGCACGTGATTGCATTTGTGCGACTTACAAAATACAAAAGCTGCCCATGACCCATATTGCTTCAGCCCTTTCTTTTTGCAGATAAATTAACTTCTCAAGAAAAAAAAATGCCGTTATATACGATGGAAATGGGAGTAGAACAAGCCTTGAAAAAGTCAAAAATTATACCGGAAGGTTAGGGATCATTGCGGACTACTATAATAGATTAGAGTTGAGGACGGTCGCCTAACAATAACCCCCGAAACAATTAGTGATTAGCGAAACATTTTCGCCATCTACCTTGTTGGAGATAGTCTACCCGAACGTAAAGGAGGTGACTATGGGTAATCCGCTCCAAACGGTCGATACTGCAGAGGAACCCCGTGTGAATTTTGTACCTCCAAATGAGGACGCGCAATATACGCTTGTTATGGTACGTTATTGGAAAACTAGACCGGGGACCTCTAAAGTAATCTTTTAGGCTGATCCGGATGCGCCGTCCACAACGAACCGGAAGTTTGGACCCTGGCGTCACTGGGTCGTTGTAAATATTCCAGGTAAAGTGGGAACAAACAAAGAAATGGAAGAATAAAGAAATCAAAAACTGACTTATATCTTTCTATTGAAAGGTTCTGACGTTTCCAACTTATCCAAAGCAACTATTCATACACCATATCTCGGCCCTTGCCCGGGTCCTAACACGGGAGATCATCGCTATATCTTCTTCCTTTATGAACAAGCACAGAAAAACCAGAGCTTTCTTCCTATGAAGTCAGATAAATCGGAACGACACAACTTTGACCTTGATAAATTTGCAACTGACTATAGCCTCAAGCTTGTATCTGTTAACTTCTTTACCTGCCCAACTTAGTAACTCAAAAGGAACAAAACTATCTTCACTTTATTAAAACAGAAAATAAAGGATGAAGTGTATCATCAAGTAAGTTGGCTTAAAAGCCGTGGATCTTGATTTCCGTCTTTTTGGCAATCTTTTCGTTCACAAGGAACTCTGCAATCTTCAAACGCTGATCACCCGTCAGCTGCAATACTTCGCCAAGTTCCTCGTCGTCCACGAGATTGCCGTTACAAGCAAATTCCTTCTTGAAGGCTTTTAGGAGTTTCTTATGGTCATATTCTTTGGGCAGACCCTGGAAGGTCGTGACAGTCTTTCTACCGTTTCTTTGTTGAATGCGCAAATCTACTCATTCCCATGGTTAGTTCATACTGCGCAACATCGCCTTCTCTTCGTTTTTCATGTCAGCGTACTTACGGATATGGTTCTGAGATTTCGGAGTGCTTCCTTCTTCAACGTCAGCAAGAGGATCTAGAGCGCTTGATCAGTCTTTCTGCTTGCATCTTCAACACATGAATGTCAAACTTACCAAATGGGACGTTGAGTTCTTCGGTATAGGACATGAACTTGCTAATCACAAACGTTCAATTAAAAGTTTTGAGAGAAAACCCTCAAAAGTCGGGAGGTCCTTTTTATAACCTACCGGAGTTTATTTGTACCAATGAAATTAAGAGGGACTCCATTGGACATTAACCACTTGCAACCAATCAAGTCGATGAAAGAATCGGATAGGATTCACTTTGCTTACCTCATGAGATGCCGCAGCAAACCGGTCAATTCCAGAACAGGATAGGTCCCGGCTCTGCACAAAAAGGGCTGCATGTGGGTTATGCTTACCAGTGTGTCAGAAAAGCAATGTACCTTGGGATCCAACTGGACTAACTCCTACGGTTTAGGAAGTTTTAAGCTGCGAGCAACGTATGATGCGAATAAAGCAACATTTCAGATAGTGTAGGAGTATCTCATTCAACTGTATCTTCAATAATGCCCCTAATGATATCAAACAAAAAAAACCATTTTATTGTTTACTGTCTGTATTGTTTGCAACGAGTACCTAAAGTACAACATTCACGTTGTGGATCTTTGCAAATGGTGTATGTACGTGTAGAGTTTTTGGATAAATACTCTAAAATAAAGAATGACTGAGACTGGCTCGATATCTGCCATAAATTCAGCCACCTTGGTGCAATGTTTACGAAGGTCGATAAGTGCTGTTGCCATAAACTGCTGTTTCCCGGAAAACAAAAAGGAAAAAATTGTGACGAAAAGAAGACGATTTAAAGGTCGATTGCAAAGGACGTGGGAGAGAAACTGGGAAAGGCCAATTGAACAAATTATCTAAACTGAGACAGGCCTCTTGCAACGCCTTGTACGTAATAGAGCTCTTCTTATTGTTGGTAAGGCATAAAATGTCAGACTTGAATGCCTCAAACTGTGACAGTGACCGAGCTATCTGTTCCTTACTGAAAGATGGAATAATGGAGCATTAACTATCTATACCTCAGGGGCGTTTTTAGTCATGAGCGTGAGTTCGTAAGGCAAGGAGAGCATGCCTTTGTACTTAATGCTCTAGAGGAGCACTTTGCAAGCAAGGTGAAGAGGTATCGAAAATGATGAAAAACAGAAAAAGAGTAACGATATTGGTTCTCATCGGCCTGCGACATTACTATTTGGAAACACTGTAACTGTACCAGTATTCTCTCTCAACAATCTCAAGAACAGCGTGAATGAGAGCCTAGGCGGATTTCCATAGTCAATGGTGATTGCCTCCAACTAGCTCATACTCCTTAACTGGTGCTTCTACTTGGCTCATCCTTCCATACATCTACAGAACTTCAAACTCGCGCTATCCCATGAAGAGCGTATAAGCTGCACGTAGGCTTTGTCGAGCATTCGGAGTACATTGTCGTTCCTGTTGTCGTTGATTGCCAAAGGTGGTCAGTGCGCTGTTCCGATCGATTCAGCGGCATGTCAAATTTGAATTAAAGATTCTCAGGCCAGGCCTTCGAAAAATCATGACTTTCGCCAATGAAAAGCCTCAAACAGGCTCATTCTCTTTCTTTTCACCGTTATGGTACCAAAATTCATGTCTTTCTTTGATACTTTAGTTAACCATATAGTCCATAAGATACAGTGTAGTATTTCCTTACGCCCCCACTGACATTGATAGTTTTTCTTGTCTCTTTTTCAAACGCATAGATCTTGATTATGTCTGTGATGATATACTTCTGCGCATTGCTAGTTATTGCACATAACTTTACTGGTTCATTAACTTCAAAATCTAAACCTTCCTCAAATGGATAGAATCTCTGGCGGTTAGCAACGCTGTGGCTTCCTGTAACGTGCCAACATTATCAATTTGGGACAGCATGCGGTTGCCAACAAATTCTTGCCACCGGTATCTCGTATGTCTTTACTCGCAAAATGGTAAGCTCACGCTTCGAACCGAAAAGTGGACATTTAGTCTTCTATTAGAAGGCTCTGCAAGTCGGTTCCTCATAGTAGCAGAAACACTTCGCTGACGTCATTCAGGTCTTAATCTCACAGCGGGGTTTCTTAAAGCACGGTTTTTTTTGTTTCTTACTTGTTTTGTCCTTAATCTACTTGATTAGGAGCTTAGGGTGTAAGTATGTGTAGCCAGTTTTTGGGGATTAGATTGAAAGTGTTGTGGATGTACCTGAATCAAAGGGTACTGGTGGTGATGAAAGAGAGAGGGGGGAAAGGTGTTTTAGAGAGAGGGAGACAATGGGGACTAGTAGGGGAGGGAGGGAAAAAAAAAGAGGCATTACCTTTCTTTTTGGTAAAGTATTACCACTTGTTTACGCTTCTTCTTTTTATTCTAATTTTTACTCTTTCAGTTAATCTTTTGTGCTATTGACAGCATTCATTCGACATCTCTTTCGACCATCTGTTTATATTTTCCCAAGCAGCCATTCCTTTTCTTTTTTTGTAAGTTACAATGGCCATTTCTAAACGTGACATTTTCACTTTTGTGCTCCATCTTTTTTCATTTACATGGGCACAAAAGGATTGATTAACCTTCTCTTTATCTTCTCTCTCTTTTCTCTTTCTCGGTTTCCTTCTCTGCGTGCATTTTTGTCGCTCTTCGATACACGATCTTTTGACTATGCCTGTTACCTTTCGTGATTCAAAGTTAGTTTCGATTCCTTTTTTTTTCTTTTACTATTATTGTTTGGGTTTGTCCTTGTTTGCAATGATTTCCGACCTTGATTTTTTGTACATTCCTATCTTACAAGGAAATGATGATTTGCAAGCAAGGAAGAGAGTGGGGTTGGTCTTTCGATAAAACTCGAATTGGATTTACTCAACTTCGTTCTATTCTATTTTTAGTTCACCATCATGTCTACGACAACAGTATCATTGAGCAATGAAACGTACAAGCGACTTTTTGAACCAGAATAATCCTGATATCAACAAGAAGCCGAAATTCTCACAAGCATCATATGGGTAAGTTGGAGAAGACAGAGGATCTGAATATGCCTTGATAATAACAGGCGAGAATAGTGACATGTACACTCAGTATGCTGGGATGAATCCAGCAACGGCGATGATGATGGGTACTCAGTATTCTGCCTCGCCGGCCATGTCAAATGCGTTTCCACAAGCTGCTGCCTCAGGCCCTTTCCCAATGGGACAATTTCCGGCCGCGAACGGATCGATGTACAATTATACCGGTACACAGGCTATGCTTGGAACGCAGTTTGGCGGAAACATGAATTCCGGATTTTCTTCTACATTTTCACCAACTGCAGCTGCGGCTATGGTGGGAAGACAGAACGTCGAAGTCAGTCGGACTATATATCTGGGCAATGTGCCAAAGGATGCAAGCGCAACAGAAATTCTCAATTCAGTCAAGACAGGTGCCATAGAATCGATCAAGATCTTACCGGAAAAGAATTGCGCTTTCTTATCATTTGTGGATCCAACTTCAGCACAAGCTTTCTATCAGGAACATCTGGTCAAGAAACTGACTGTGCAAGGCACAGAGTTGAAAATTGGATGGGGAAAACCAAGTCCAATCCCAAGCAGCATTCAATTGGCCATCCAGAATGGTGCCACACGTAATGTATACTTGGGGCAGTTGGACGCATCAGTTACGGAAGAATCACTTCGAGAAGAGATGTCAAAGTTTGGTCCTATTGACCAAGTGAAAGTTCTTCCGGAGAAGAACATTGGATTTGTTCATTTTACCAGTATTGCTGCCGCGGTGAAAGCTGTGACCACATTACCAACCGAGTCAACATGGGCGTCGCGAAGAGTGAATTATGGAAAAGATCGTTGTGCTTATGTTCCTAAGAATGGGCAGCAGCAGCAACAACAGTCTGGACAATATGCATTTGGATTTCAGCATCCTCTCCAAGGTACCTTCAATTTTGACCCTTATAACGCTGCGAACCCGGCAGCTTCTATGATGACACAAGCATACACTGGAATGACGGGAAGTAACCTACCACGTACGCTGTATCTTGGCAGCATTCCTCCAGAGGCGACCTGCGAAGATTTGTGCAACTCTATCCGGGGCGGTATTCTTTTTCAAATCCGATACTTTGCCGAAAAGCATATCGCTTTTGTGACTTTTGTCGAACCGGCTGCAGCGATGAGTGTCCATAATCAGGGTAACTTTACTGGACTATTTGTTAAAAGCCGGCGAATCCGTGTTGGTTGGGGAAAACCAATGGCAATTCCTCCCGCTGTATTGATGGCTGTTCAGCAAGGTGCAACGCGCAATATTTACATCGGCGGCATTGAAGATAACATTACCGAAGAAAAGCTCCGCCGTGATTTCGAAGAATATGGCGACATCGAACTAATCAATACCCTCCGCGAAAAGAATTGCGCCTTTGTCAATTTTACCAGTATTTCGAACGCCATGAAGGCATTACAAGGTATTAAACAGAAAGAAGAATATTCCGGATACAAGATCAACTATGGCAAGGATCGATGCGGTAATCCACCAAGGCGACTAAATCCAGATCGGGTGACAGAGGAAAACGAACAGGCGTAGGATCTTTACCCAATGATATAGCTTCTATTTATCTGAGATTGTTAAATCAGAGATATGGGTGTTTAAAGCATGTCATAAACGGTCACTATCGGGACCATCTTAATCTGCTATCATTTCTATTTTTAAAGAGCGCAGGGGTGAAATGTGGGTACGAGCGTGGTAAAGAGGAGTCATTATCAGAGTCTTCCGCGGATGATTAAAGTCTATCAGCTGTGTGGCCTATCACCTGTTATCGGGCGTAGAAAATGTATTGTAGCGTTATCGCCAGCCAATGGTATTACTCGATTTTTGTCGCGACTTGGCCCATTATAAATAGGAAAAAATATTTTTTTTTAGGTCTTTTCATTTTCCTTATCCTTTTTTCTGTGCCGATAACTTCGTTTTTGATCGTTGTTATTTATCATATCTACGCAACTGTGAGTTTATCAATATAAGATATATAACATATATATATATATATATATATATATAATATAATTTACTCTTTTCTTTCTTACTGATTCAAAAACCTTTTCTTTACGAAACAGGGTCCTAGAGTTACAACGAATAAAAGAAGAACATCTGCCTAACCCTTATCCACCATGACGGTCAAGTCGCCTTTCCATAACAAGCCTTCGACCGCCACTAGTGTGGATGCCCTCCACAAATGCCCTTTAGTAAACACCCAAGTCCAGGACTCCAGCGTACCGAAAAGACTAGAAGACGTTAATGTCCAAAAAGTCCAGCCCCCGGCTGGCTTCGAATCATCGCAAGTTTCGGCCTCTTCCAGCAACGACACTAACCGTGTTGTTGAGCCGTGCAGCTCCAGTGCTGCGAGAACGGACAGTGGACCTGTGTCAGTTACTTCATGTTCGAATTGTGGTACAACTACTACCCCTTTATGGAGACGATCTCCTCAGGGTGAAACCATCTGCAACGCTTGCGGCCTTTATCTCAAAGCACGAAATACGACTCGACCACCTTGGTTGAAACGATCCAACAAAAATCCTGGACCTGCCGCCCTTGTTGCTTTAGCGCCTGCTCCTCCAAAACTTCGTGCAGCCTCCCCTGTATCTACGCCTGCACCTTCCCCTCCAGCTGAGGAGGTGTCTGACGATAATCAGAATCAACAGTGTGCCAACTGTCAAACAACAACCACTCCACTTTGGCGTCGTGACGAACAGGGTAATACGATTTGCAATGCTTGTGGCCTTTATTACAAACTCCACAACGTGCATCGACCGATCACAATGAAACGTTCCACTATTAAACGTCGTAAACGTGTTGCTGCTGCTTGCCATGGTTCCTCCGGCCCTGTTCATCAACACTATGCTCCTGGTCAAAAACGTAAATTGAGTTTCGACGAGCCTGCACCAAAGCGTATTGCAGAAGGCTTACGACCTTTACTTCCTCTTCGACCACCTACACTTGATCCTGTCGAGCCAGATGCCTTCCCAAGACAACATTCGTTGCCCTCACCGCCAATGAAGCCCAGCAAGATAGCCTCGCTGCTGAATCCTATGGTTGAAAAGGATAAGCGCGATCTTCCCTCACTTCCTTCTCCGCCTTTGTCTGCCTACGATACTATGCCCTTTCAGACGAGAGCAAGTGCCTGCGACCCGTCCTTCAATGTGACAGCAGCCACGGCTGCCGCATTTGCTACAGTTTCAGCCCTGTTGAATCCCAACTCAAAGACACATCAGACATTGGAAGCTCACCGCAACGAACTACAAAAAGAAGTGTCGAATTTAACATCCTTGCTCACTAAGACCACCACTATGCTACAGAATTTGGACCAGGTCATGGCCGTCACCAGCAAAAATGCCAATAACAATGCAGATATTGCTTCATCGCTTTTGGCCCTTGCCGGACAACGACTCACCGCTGTTCATTCCCATAAGGGTTAGATGATGTTATCTTTTGCTCCTCTTTGTTTACAAAATATTTTCTTTATTTTCATATGGACTTGAATAAACAATTCATTCAGAGCGTTATTTTTTTTTGTTTTGCATGTGATGAGTCATTTTTCAATGTGACTTGGAAGAAAAGAAAAACATGGTTTTACAGAAAATCAAATCTTTTACACCTGCTAGAAAGAAAAAGTTTGTCTGCCGATGAGAAGTGAAAGCATACATCACGCTGTCTCGCCACGAAATACACTTTACTCCATCCTGCTTTTGCTTCTCACGATTGCCCCTCTTCACAATCTCAGCTATAGAACTTTACACTGTTTTGCTCTCGAAAATAAGCTCCGACAAACTGTATCTGGAATCGGAGTGAAGGATGCAGTTACTGTTACATAACAAGCTTCGTCTGCTATATTTCATCGCAAGCCTTGCAAAACATAGGCAATCTGCTATGTTTGCTAACCTCCACTAAAAGTTTATCATGTGCACTCAGATATAGAGCGCAGTTGAGTCTTCTGTCATTATAATCCTGTACAATAGTAGCGGCATCCTTTTCTATTATCATTTGTTCCGGCGTTCAAGGCCAATTTTCTAACGGAAACAATTCTTGCAAAGAACATTTCAAATATATGAACAAGGACTAGGGATACCATAACAGCAATACACAAAATAGACATGAAAACAACAGAACTCCAACGAAAATCATACAATGACATGACGGGTTCTTTCGACGAGCTAGATATTCTATCCTCGGATTGTTCTTCATAGGGTTATAGAATGATTTAGTGATATGTCCTAGAGTAGAATGAATGAAGGCCTTGAAAGCATCGAGCGCCAACAAGACCAGTAACAAGAGCGGAGACACCAGCTTCTATTCCTTGAGGTTTCAAACTTTGTGCAACAGGAACTGCTGGATATACGACATCTGAGCTATTCAGCGTGCGAAATCTCCATTTTGTTTTTCTCTTGGGAAAAGCCACGTTCAACTCGAATACTGTGTTAATTGAGAAAAAAAATTTAATTTTTTACAGTACTGTATATGTAGATTAGGGGAAGAAACGGGCAAAATGTATTCAGAATTCATCAGTACGTAAACAGATGTGCATCGCTGGCAATGGATCCAGAGGCGAATGTTTCATTCGGATTTGCAAAGCACCGTGAGAAATGTCAGTCGGAAGATCAAACACCCTTCGATTGATACCCGAACCTCGTCCTTTCTTCGAACAGAAAAGCACGCACATTCTGCAATAAGGAATAGATAGTAGTCGCACCCAATTAACCTACTCTATTCATCTTAATTTGTAATGCGCTCTTTTGCGGCTTGCTTGGGTTAACAATACTGTCGAAAATCCGGAAGAGAGAGCTTCATACAAATGAAAGAGGGGTCAGCAGGGCGGAGTATGTTCTTCTACATCGATGGAACTGGGTCTTGTCACGGCTATCGATTTCCCATCAATAAGATCAGGCATCGGAACGTTAAACATTATGAACGTTGGTTCTGAAGCGAACTTTTAGGTCCCTACTTAGAAGACCCGGCTAGCATTTGAAGATCCTGATCTTTGGGTCGATGGTGGGGGAAGATTGAGGAGTGCTAATAGATTTCGTCTTCTCCCTGACCGTCTACATTGAAATCCGTTGAGGGCCTTCTCGGTATATTTGAGGCTTGCATTTGCATTTTCATATGATGAGTTGCGTTATCTGTAGTTATTTCTGTGCATGGATTATCAATGCCTCTTACATCGCATTCATTCTGTAGCAGCATATATACTTCACACCCATGCAATACATATGATCGCAGCTTTGACTTATTCCAAGCTTCCCATGTATTCACTCGTTTAATCCTTCATTACCGCTGTACTGCCTCCGTCTGTCAAGTGTTTGCTCGTTTTCATCGAAATCAGCGAGAAATTCAAAACGGCTGGTTAAATGGAGATAGCATCGCATCGTCTGGGTAATGCTACTGCGGGTATTGAACGTTTGGACGGCGTGGATGTAAAAGCGGCGAGGGTATACATCCTTATTACTTCCTTCTCTTCTTTACACACTACTATCAGAATAAGGCAGTAATCGGGCGTCGATAATAAATATGCGTCGAGCCGTCATTATACAAAACGATAATGTAAATCCAGAAAATCTTGTCATGATGATGTGCTAGGAGCTTTACCAGTTGCTATGCACACAATGCTAGTTATTCTAAACATCAGCGTTCATAGTAGAAACGGCGTTGTGCAAAGATTTCGGGAAGCTTTGGACTTTCTGAGTCTGAAGAATGTCTGTTATAACTGATATATACAAACAGCATCATTTCGGACACTGGAAAAATTTTAGAGATCTCTTAATCTGTGCATTCGAGCTGCATCAGTTTCTTGCGGTTCGTTCAGATGATATTCGAAGTAGAATCTATTATACGATCTGTCCGATGTACGCTCTCGATTCTTGTTTATGGATCATTACTAATTTCTTTTCCATATGAGCTAGGAGTCAGCTGTTACTTGGCTTTGCTGATATTTTTCCTTGTTCCATTAGCAAGTATTTCAGCTTTCTGTTCTGTTCAAAGCAAGCTGTCTGCTCTGCTTGTTTATTTGGTTCAGTTTTCATAAAAGCTCTGCTCGGGAAGATCGAAGCAAGCATGAATACCTAAGCAGTGTATAAACTTACCTATTACAGTGTATTCGTTGCGAATGATGTAGTGATCACAGATGACATGGCTATATACAATAGCCTTTTTGTCCCTAGTTTAAAGAAACTTGCTTGCTCGCCTTCTATCATACTTGGCATGGTTTGTTGTGCCAGTAAGAAGATTGTCGCGCCCGATAAATACGCACGCACTGACACAATTAACGTTTACATATGTTGATGGTAACCCCACTTCGTACTGTTTTCCCCGCTGAGAAGAAGAGGGCAGAAAAGGGAAAAATGTTTCAGCATCTGTCTTTTTATCTGCCATTGCTGCCGCGGGGAAATCTAGAGACTGAAACCGAAAAGTGACGTCCTGATCAGCGCTGTGATTTGATTGGCTTATTGAAAAAAAGAATTTTTTTCTATTTTTTGGGGGTTGCCTCGTTAAACTATCTTCGTTCTTTTCCATCAAAAAACGAGGCTTGGCGAAGGCTTGGTCTATACTCTTGCTTTTCCTCTTTGGTGAACTCCGTCCTGAACAAAGGCCTACTTGCATAAAACGGGAAGCCTATCTCATACGCCCCTTCTAATGGCTCGTGTACATCTATTTTCTTCGTCAACTCCCCACCATGAAAGATGCAGCAGGTCTTCTTCCAATGGGGAAGAATTTTTGGATAATGAAGCACCTGCACCACAACTAGCAACTACTACAACAACAGAAGAAGGTCATACCTTGGACGTAACCGCTGTTCCATCCCCGAATCCAACAGAAACTTCCTCATCCGAACCTCCGAAGGAATCGTTGAATTTGTCGCAATTCCGATCCAGTAGTGCAGCCCTGACAGCTGCTTTATTGCAAAATGCACATAGTGATGTAGATGTCGTAGGAGCCATGGCAGCTGCATTATCCGTAAAGCCTGGTATGTAAGAAACATTGAAAAAACAGTGAGTTGCTGCGTAGCACGGGAACTTGACAAGTTTTTTTTTTTTTTTTTTTTTTTTTTTTTTTTTT
>MZZL01000390.1:546539-587241 GCA_002749535.1 Apophysomyces variabilis | reverse complement strand
TTTTTTTTTTTTTTTTTTTTTTTTTTTTGGTTTCTAGAATCGCTGCAGATGCTGAGAGAGCGGTCACAACAACGTCAAGAAGGTGAACAGAAGAATGAGAAAGAGCTCTTAGGTGACAAGGGGAAAAAGGCGGTAAATGCAGACTTGATGGATCAGGCTGCTGCGGCAACTGCGCTCCAACTATTAGGTTTGTCACAAAGTGAATCTAAATCTGAAAAGTCGGATTCGATCGCAGAGGAGGAAGAGAAAAACCGTGGCTCGGATCAGGAACTGAACGCAAGTAACGTGATGTTGATCGCCAATTACCCGGGCCTTACAAATGCAGCTGCGACACCGACAGTGGAGGGTCTAGAATTACAAAATGAAGAAATCATGCAGGATTATAAACGAGGTACTTGGACACGCGAGGAAGACGAGCTTCTATTAGCTGGAATCAAGAAGTATGGTTATGGTCGGTGGAAAGAAATTGCAAATACGATTCCTGGTCGGAAAGGCAAGCAGCTGAAACAAAGATGGGATAATACCTTGGCGTCAAAATACGTTGATCGTGAATGGCTGCAAAATAAGATTCGAAACGATGAAGAACTGCAACAACATCAACAACATCAAGATGTCGATATTGAAGACTCCGCTCCTTCATCGCCTACTGGAGAGCACGAAGACCAGAAGGATGATAAAGCATTACGTTTCCTAGAAAACGCAGACTGGAATGAAATTGCGCAAAAAATAACAGAAAAGGCAAAAGAAGGAAACCAAGAAGCGATCGAAGCATTATTGTCACAGGCGTTATTAGGCACGGTTGCCAATACATCGCCTCCGACGACAACTACGACAAATACGCCTCCGATAGGCGTTCCGTCAACTTCATCGTCCCCACATTTAATGAATTATAGTCGCGCTCCTTCAGCGACTACTTCAGCACCAGCAATCAATTTTGCCGACGCAACAGCTTTAGCGTTTTTCACTCAACAACTGAACCATCAGCATAATGGGGAGGGAAGCAGTAATGTTAGTGCACCCGCCACCACAACACCAGCATCTTCATTATCGGCAGCAGCAGCATTGGCCAATAACCCATACTTCTTGTCTAATCTTTCATTTTCCCAGGCTGGAAATGACAACGCAATGGCAGTGGCAGCAGCAGCCGTGGCAGCCGTTGCCCAAGCTTCTGCGGCGGCGGCATCATCCAACAGCGCGGCTGGTACACCACATGGACTTTCTGGATCATCCACACCTTTAGGAGAAATCGGACACAGTACGAGTTCTCCTGCACCACGCGCTACACCAGGTCAGAAACGAAGGCGGTCTGACCCTGCTTTGGCAGAAACACAATCAGCTGCCATGTCCATCTACGCTTCCTCTGCACCGATCACCACCACGATTAATAACCAAACTCAAACAGTTTATCCGTGCTTATTTCCCAACTGTGGCAAAACTTTCGCAAGATTATATAACCTCAAAAGCCATTCACGAACACATACCGACGACCGACCCTTTATATGTCATATTTGTGAAGCGGCGTTTAGCCGTAATCACGATCTAAAACGGCATGTCAAAATACATGGAGGTGACAAGCCTTACAAATGCTTGGGTTGCAATAAGAGCTTCTCAAGGTAAGATAAAAAGAAAGCAAGATAACATATGGTCGACGGTCTCATAACGACTTGTTCTTGTTAGGTTGGATGCCTTGAAACGGCATAAAAGTAATCAACGAAATAAGGTGGCTTGCATGAATACTTAAAACGATGAATATCCAAAGCCTTTTTATTTCCTTAGTCCCATGATTTCGCCCTCTTTCCCTCACCCTCATTCTTTCCTTTCTCTTACATACAATACACATATGTGATGTAGAAACAGACCAATTTACTTGAGATTAACTTAATTCAGTTGGATACTGATTGTTACAGATCGTACGACTGCTGATATACATACTACTCATAGAACGATTACACGAAACAGCAGTAACCGTGTTGTCCGCTGTTGATTTAATTTTATGGGTATTTAATCCTTTCATATTTTAAATTAGTACACTTAGTAGATTTCTGCTGAAACGGAAATAAACCAGTTGCAGAGAAGGATGATAAGCAAGCCATCAGACAACGAAGAAAAACGTCTCACTCTGCGTGCACTAATGATCCCTTTCCATGCTTGTATTCTCCTTGAGCAGAAGCCTTTACGCTGCAAGAGGTTTGCATTCGATGCTTTCGGTGAGATTCAGTTTCAACGTAATGACGACGCCTCATGAGGATTTGTTATTGTTCTTTTAAGTATGGTAACAAATAACAAGGTCTAGGTATGAGAGAGTGAAACAGATCATTTGGTGACGTATAATTTAATGAGCTATTCTATCTCATCAACGCTCCATTCCGATGGTTTAAAACAATAAGAACTGCTTTCTGCGGCAAGGTAATGAAATTGAGACTCGCTGTCTTCTGCCTCGTTCATATCAACATCAAGGCTGTTCCTTATCCGGTTGATGTCCGTCAAACACAAATAGTAAGGGCGATTGTTGCTCATATTTCGCAGAATGAAAGGGCTGCTTTTCTTGATGCTTTCATCGCTATCTGGCTCACTTTTGCTTGGCTTGACAATCATCCTAGAACCCGGACAAGGGTTTAAGTACTACACATTCTGCTCAAGCGTAAACAGTCTATACCATTCTTCGCTTCCCAGACGCGTGCTTTGGTCTCGTGCATAAATGGCAGTCGCCTTGAAAGATCGCAAAAGTCCAAGAGAAATGCCAAATTTAGTATTAGGCTGCATAGTATTAGGCTGCATAACATGAAGGAAACCACCAGATTCCGTGGCTAACACTTCTAAGTTGATCGTGTCTCCAAACCGAAGGCAGCCATCTGACCATTCGTAGGCATGCGGCTTAGTGATAAACTTAAACATCGCTTGATTTCCAGATGATGGATTGGAAGACAGTATTCTCCCTGCTGAAAGACGAGCGAATAAATCCAACTGCATTTGGTACGTGTGTATAGTGCGTGCTTCGGCTTACCTTGCTTACAGTCGTTGCTGCCTTGCGTTAAACAATTCACAAATAATGCTGCTTTTATCCCGTAACTGCTGTCCACAAATAGTTTGGATGAAATTTCGCGGTTGCGTAACGTTAATACAGCATCGCATCGGATACGGTTTGAATTTCTGATACTGATATACACCCTTTTGATCTCTTCCGCTTCTTCATGTCTCAACAATTCATAAATTGGTCTGATGTCGACCGAAGGCGATTGCATGGCCATCACCTCCTAAAGAAAAGTGGGAAATTCTCAGCTATCGAAGTCTATCAGGGTTTCAGGCTAACCAGTTACTTGAGTATTTCTATCCTTCTGAATACTCCTTCTCACGCCAAACTCCAAAGCTGCCATAGTGGCATTAACTTCAGCGCCGTGTCCGTAAGCTTCGAGTGCTAGTCTTGCCTCCATACTGCTTTGATTCCCCCGCTCCGTTGCTTGGTTCGTTTCTTCAAAGTCATATAGTATCCTGCCACCTAACCAGAATTATGAATGGTAGATGTTGTTATTTATGCTACTTACCGATCCATATTTCTGATGGGTAGCAATAGCCATATTTCCCGAAAACGCGTTTAAGATGTTGATATTTGTTATGATCACTGTTTTGATTTAAAGCAGTGGTGATAGCGGTTTGAAATTCTTCTGTTGGACCAACAACGTCTGCATTGAGGTATATCTGGTGGTAGACATTGATTATGATAACCGTACCAACTGGTTTTGCTAACCTTTGCACACGCCACGTAGAGTGCTGTATGACGTTTTTCGTTCCTAGTGCTCACGGACGATTCTGCACGACGCTTCCCTCCAATTCCGGTGTCAAACCGGAAGATATCTAACACAGGAGGCAATGTAATTCGGAACTCGGTATCGAACAATTCCTGGTTCAGTACGCCGTCCACTTGCACAGATTGTTTTTCAATATGTTCCCAATCCTTTTTACGTCTTATAAATCTAATGTCATCTTCTTGAACACGTAATCGGATTCCGCCATCTGGCGCATAGCCGCCATTTAGTAATAGACCTTTTTCCCATTTGCCGGAAATAACTTGACTTATATAGTGAGAAAAGGTCCTGTTAAGGTCAGATTGCTAAAATAAAAACGGTCAGCACGCTTGAACTGATACAAACTATTACCTCTCCCGCTGATCTTGTCAAACTACTACTCGAAGAGTCCATGGCGGTAAGACCAAAAGGAAAAGGAATATTCTACTTTGAAAAGGCTTGACATATTTACAGATTAAAGTTTGTGGCCACAAATAGATAAGTAAAACTGCCCAGCCCTCACATATTGTACTGCAGTGTAACGCCGCCTCGGTTATGTAAATTTCAGGTTCTGAAGTTATCAATCTGTTTTTGGGTGAAAATGCGGAGTCAACGTCAAGTTTGAGAGGTCTCTCTCGCCTTGCTTTCCGCAGTAAACCATACTAGGATGGATATGTAATGTAAAAAGTTCAGTACCGGAAAAGTTACAAAGACACGATCTTGCAAGGGTTACAAAATGCGAGTAAATACAAATTTAACGTTTTGTCCAATCGGCCCTTCTCCGAAGAGTTTGCCCACCGCTTTATCTAGTGGTTTTACAATAAAGGCTATCAAATTTGCAACACAGAGAACATCTTGTGCCGTATTATTCTTTTTCGTCCATGGACATTAACGTGAGGTATTAAAATTGCTTTGTTGTATCAGTTGAATGCCTTACAGTATCATATAGGCAGGAACTTGAACTTGTCCGTGGCCTTCACTTCGATGGAAGCTTTGCAATCGAGCAGTCGCTTATATTTGACACGGACAATCTTCAAAATTTGCTAGAAGATTTGTCTGAGACACCCGGCCAGTTTTATAACGAAATGCAAGCTGAACAACCTCAAGACATCAGTGACAAAAAATTGTTTTCTTTCTCCTTGGTTAACAATGTGCCTGGTACCTTTGGTTTCAAAGCTGGTGCTGAAGCATATTGCAACCAATGTGCATCCAATCCAACATGCGGAAAAGACAATGATACATTCTATAAACTGCAATATATTGCTACTGCATTTGTTAGTACTATGATGGCATGATAGCAGCTGCCAAGCTCTAATGATAATCTGAAAGTTAACCTTAGATGGGCATGATGTGGGGAATTCTGAGAAAAGGGCTGTCAAAGTTTGCGATAAATTCAAGCAACAGGTGAAGGATGCTTTAACCCTAGCTACGCACAGCCAACAATATCGTGCTTTGCAAGTCATATTTGGACGATATGGGTATTACTACCCTACGATGGTTGTGCTTGGTATGAAAATAACACATTTTCCATCCGTTCTAATATCTTAGGAATATAGGTGGTCGTGTCGTTGTTCAATCTCAGAAATCTATAGAATATCTCGATTCAAACCAAAACAACTTAGAGTATATGAACGTAACAGGTGTGTATACGTGCTTAAAGCGTTTGAACTGATATTACAGGTATAGGTGGCGATGGTACACTGCTACTTAGGCAAAATTACAGCGCTTGGATTGCTAGTGTCCTAAAGAATCCAACAACAATTCTATTAGAAGACTTCCGGCCAATGTATGAACTATTGGACGTGGAAGATTTGATTCAGGTTGAACAAATATACGAGCAAGTCATTCTGAATGACAGCTACATTTACTACCACTATCCTCTTCAAATCTCTAATGATCAATATGATCTTCGAAATCTTTATGCCGGTTCGGCTTTAACTAGCTCGGAGAGACCTGAAGAAGGTGAGTCAGCAAGTGATCTCGTATCAAGAAGAAATTATTTACATTTTGGGAATGTCTTAGTCAATGCTCTGTTTTATCGCGAAGAAAGCAACGCTAGCATCGGATTTTCGCATAACCAATATCCAGCTTTCGTCTTAATTGAACCAAAAACTGATACCGACAAGTTTCATCGAATCAAATACGGCGACATTGTTCGTATTCGTGTAGTCTACCGAATAAGCGAGCACAACAAATACATATTGGATAATTTTGTAACTGTTAACCCAAGGATATCTTCTGCTCAAAAATCGGAGGAAGATGTCGCCATTACTCTAAGCAAACAATCAGCGTTATTGGCTCAGGAATGGTAGGGATTGAATATAAGACTCTTCAGTTTACCTCATTATATTTAGGTTGATACGTCCTACGGAAGAAAACATCGCAGGATATATTAGGCATTACGAGTCATTCAGTTTACAAAGCACTACAGCTGATTGCTTAAGAGAGGAAAAACCCGTGTATCCATTCCTCACCGTTGCAGCCATGTCTCCTAGCGACCATCGTCATCCAGGGCACCCTTTGATTACCTCAATTAAACCAAACCGTGTACCAGAGGACATACTAGAGAAAGATCTATCAAGCTTTTGGAAATTCAGGCCATTTTCCGTGTCAAATGCAGAAGGTCGTCCGGGTATACTTCCTTCATATCAAGCAGTGACAACACGCACTCAATCGCAACTAAAACTTGCTTATGAGGAAAATGGTAAAAAAAGCCAATCCTCTACGGCTTTTTCCGAAAATTTTCAAAATTACGAGATTGATCCTCCTGATACTTCAACAAAAGATATTGATAAGGGAAAGAGTTACGAGCAGGCGCCATCCCTAGTTCTTGACTCAGTGTCTGGTATACCAGAAACGTCATCGGATCTTTTAATGGTCAGTAGCTAGTGATATCCTCTATTTCGTCTAATAACAATGACACCTGGCAGAATATAACAACTGAATTTGAACCTTATCTACCGCGATTCTACGAAGAACCATCCAGTAATACGCATACCACGAATCCAAAGGTTGAGGAGCGACACACGAACGATTCCCAGCACCGTCCAATGGCAATGTCACATCTTGAAGAGGCGGTTTCCAAACCCGAACCATTTTTTTGCGCTGTGTGTGGACAGATATATAGTAGCGGGCCGGCAATGAGAAGACATTTTTTGAGCCGCAAACATCTCATAGCAGCTGCAGAGAGAGAAAGCTTTAGTATACGTCAATACAAATGTTCATTATGCGGCAAAAGTTATACCCGAATGGATGTACTAAATAGGCATATCAAGGGTTGCCGAGAGATGTATAAAACGAAATAACAGAATGCTAAGAATAAGCGAGACTGAGAAAGATGTTCTTTATTTCACGAATGATTGTTCTCTTTAAATATCTTTAGAAACGCATGCGGGTAAAAACGGGTTGGGGTAGTTACTAATAACTTTTGTAAAATCCGTACGATCGGTACTGATATGTTTAATCTTCTGTCTTTTGATATTCTTTGTCCGCTGGGATCTAAGCAACAGATGAATAGAATATGAAAATGTTAGTGTAACCTGATCCATACAGTCATTATAGCCGATATGTTCACTGACAGTCTAGATCTGATGTTTTATTCACTGAATATAGTGATGTAATCATGTCAGATATGACACCATACTTAGCGGACTAGTTTCCGAATAAGAATGTTGGTACTTTTTGGCATAACAGAATATTGTGGGTATTCATTCAGATTGCGAAATTAAATTCTCTTATCATGAGATGAGAGGTGATTTGTTTGTTGGTGACATGCTAAATGGCATGCAAACGTTTCTGATCGAAACACGAACTACAGTATGCTGCTTTCACAAGGGAAACATATACCTTGTTGTGTTATAAATGTTAATGGTGCAGTATTTCTACCACGGAATATTGTTCATGCACCCTGGCTTCCTGGAAGCTCTGCAGTAATCAGTTCCACTTGTCAGTCAATTGCAAAACCAATCTCCTTATACAGCTAAAAGCCAATACTTTTTGATTAAGTTTAAGAGAATAACCCGAATTTGCAATCTAATCTCTTCAAACCACACGAACAGAGTTCTGAAATAAGTAGATGATGTTGCCACTTGCTACTTGATTTCTTTTTAAAGATATGTTTTCGGTGGAGCCTAATGAATCAGTTATTGGCAAAAACAAGATTTTCTTACAGTCATAGTGCCGTATTTGCATCCATTAGAGCCTCTACTTTAGGAGCATCTTACTAGACCCACTGATGGAAAAGTGAAAGACCTTAGCTCCCATGCATGCTTTCTGGAAATTCAGTGTTGAATAGTACGCTAACCATTAGTCTATCGAGGCCTACTACTACTTTTGCATGGTGGGTATCATCTTCAATTTAACAGATAGTCCTCGGCAGTCTTTCTTGGCGTTTGCAATGAAAAAGCGCTTCAGATCGTCCAGCCATCACTATTCTCTTGCTGCCTCTTCCGAACAGAAGCCCATCGTGACAATTTGCATGGTTTATATAACATGGTGCACATCTTGCGGATGAATACGCATGCCATGCTGATTGCAACTAATCGTCCCAGGAACTCTTTACATAATCCAGTTATGGTAATCACTACGGGAAATGGGAAGTCTACTCATATACGATGGAGGACTGAGATGTCTTTTGGATCCATCCTAGTACTGGAAATGTACCATTTAAACTAACGAAATCTGGATATATCCGAAAAAGATACGTCTCCTATATTCAGAGCATAACTTTTCTGGAATATTACATAAATTCTCAAACGACATGACGTTATGCTTGTTAAGAGTAGCATAACTGTATGTGTGTAGGTCCACTCGTTCAAGTATATGTTTTCAGTAACAGATCTGTAAGTATACGTCTCAGGTCTGGAAATATACGTTCAGATCTGGAAAAGTTCAGGTAGTATATATCCAGACATGAAAGTATAGGGAGCTGATACAGAGTATATGCAGACTAAATCAAATACATTTAGCATAAATACTGCAACGTGTCACTAGATAGATTCAATTCATAAATATGCTTATATAAAGGAATCAATGCTGTAATTTCTTTAATAGTTTCCTTGGCAGTTTAAAAACATATAAAACATTTATTCAGCGTATCTAATTATCTAGCTGAGAAAGATCTCCAAGCTTTAATGCTGATTGCTTGATGCTCACTAACATTTTTGGCCAAACTATATGCCTTCTGCCAGAATTTGATGGAATCCATCCACACAAACAATCAATGTCCTCTGACCGGACAACACAGTGTACAGTGCTGGCATTCTCCCGGAAAAATGGCAGTCCATTCTGTGTCAGCTCCGTCTTGTAGATCTTGACAAGTGCCAAGTAGTTGAGTAATTCCACGTTGCTGTAACCTGTCTTGTTGTACATGACGAAATTAGAACAAGACGTCGCCGAAGTGCGCTCTTGGCTTTCTACGTATCTGGCCTGTTCGGTTGATATCCACGTCGATTTCCATCTTGACAAAGTAATTCAGACGACCATTTGTTTTATGATACTGTGAACAACTCATTACTACGCCATTCTTTTTCCATAGTCGAGATCCAACTGTTATTTTTGGCTCAATGATATTGAGGTCCTCCAGGTATATCAACCACAATTTGTAAAGAAGGTTATACAAGTCAATTCCTAAGACTTTTACTACAGCAGATACCTTTATTGGTCCCCATATCTCTGCGGAGTCCTCATCCTCCGGTATTACCAATACTTGCCCTGTTATTTGAACATTGCTGTCATAGTCAGCTTCGCCATGCAATCGATCAAAATGACGAACAGCAGCGAGCTTGCATAGAATGTTGCTGGCATTGGCGGCAGGTACTGAGCGCGACTCTATACAGGAAACATATTCTCTGATTGCTCTCTCCATGCACCTAGCACTGTAACCTGGTAGTGGTCCAAGCTGTCATATAGTTGCTGCAATATGACTTAAATAATGCTGAGTAATTGTGAAGACGCCAGGGAGGATTTTGAGATCTTTGACTTGGTTTACAAGGAACGTATGCCATTCCTTTATATGCTTGTCGATTGTTCTGATACTTTGCTCATCAATTTCCCACTCCAAGGCAAGAGAGCATGCTTGAGAAAGGCAAAAGAGTGCATGTCTTGCTTGCTTGTTTTGAATGTTTTCAATTATGAGTGTTGGCACTATCGTCGTGAGAAAGTCAACCCAATCGACGGCTCGGAAATGGCCACTGGAGGTTTCAGGATTCTTTGATCTTCCGGTGAAAGTCGTTGGAAGAGAACCGTTTGACCTTGCCATAACTTCACCTAACTGCGACCGCAGGGCTGGGCCTAGATACAATGGGTTCCTTTCTTTTCCAAATCGCCCTGAAATCAATTCCCATACTTGTTTTGCTATTCCATGTCCGATAAGATGCATCTCCTCAAGACCGAAGAAATATATACTGTTGAATGTATATAGCTTTGAGAAAGGTGATGGTGCAAAAATTCCCTGATCCTCGTTGCCAAGCTTTATAGATCTTTTGGTTCGTAAAGGCGCTGGTGAAGATGGTGGTAAAAAAGCCATTCCGCGTCCTTGGTTGACAACTTTGATGTTGTCATTGCCGAAGCGCTGCTGTATTTCTTCGTAAAATTCTTCGCGTTGATCATGAATCAAACAATGTCTGCAGGCAAGATGGTACGTGTGTCCTCGGTGATTCATCATCTTGGAGACAGCAGGTATATCACCAGTTGCTAGTAACAAATGCACCTTGGATGTGAATGTTCTACTGCCTTTGGTCACTTGTAAACCTGCTTGTTGCATTACTTCCAATTCAGCAATTAATGGACGCAAAAAGCTAGACAGATCTTGTGGTGCTCTTGGACCGGGGATAATGCAGTATTGTATCATATTTCTTTTCTCGTATCTTTCTTCTGGCGGCAGGTTCAAAACTACGAGATGGATGATGGTCATACAGTAGGACCCCTGCTTGAATGGCCGAAATCCGTCGGTATAAAGAGCCAATGCGATGTCCAATTGTTCATGAAATAGTTCACTGGCAATGGCTCTATACATGGCGCCGTCGAATACGTCACGGTATTCTCTTTCATGGTTTTCATTTCTACGGGCGCGATACAACAGTTTATCTCGAGTACTGTCTGTCGATATTAATCGAGCAAGCTGGGCACTGAGAGATAAATGAGAAACTGTTGCCTTTGGCACTCTCGGAAGGTTTTCATTATGGCGACCCCGTTTTCTATTTTCCTGATACCGTTGTTCGCTGCAAATCTGACATGAGTCGCTGTGATTATCCTCTTCGTACATCATACAGCTATTAATGCAGCAATCGTACGTCTTAGGTGCAATAGAATACAGTTTGTACAGTTCTTTATTAGCTACAAATGGTGACTTCAATGAAATTCCATTACTAGAAGCATGGAACTTATTCAACAATTCCATCTGCTTATCCTGATAGTCCCGGCTAACAGAATGCTTGATAGCCAAAGCATGTAATTTCAGAGTGCAGAGAGTGGATGGATCCAAATCATCTTCATCATCTGCAAAATTGTATGTGATCGGATGCAGCTCACTGTTGCTTTCATTTTCTTCTTCCATGCTGCCTTCAGGATCGACTTCTATATGATCATGACTTTGTGTGGTGATATCCAGACAGACTTGAACTGGCTCTTCTTCCTCTGCCATGTAATCCACATCAATTTCATAGTATCCAACGTCATCATCGCTGTCATCCGTATCGTTTATACATATTTCCATCTCTTCAGAAATTTCCTTATCAGTCTCGTACATGGCGGTAGATTCAGTATCCTAAAGGCTCAGTTAGCCCAGCCTCTTCCTTTTAGTTACCACAATATGTACCTCATTAGTGCCCGAAAGATTGACCTGATTTAGTTGATCAAAATCGTAATCCGAAAAGTTATCGTAGCTATCTGTTTCTATCCTCCCTGCTTGCGTGCATCTGCTCATTTTATCCATCAACGCGCGGCGTTTACTAATCATATTATTGATGATACTTCGAGACTGTTGTTTCTCGCAGCGATATCTACGTTTACTATAAGTACCATAGCCCAGCTAGAATAGATATACTCACCTATGTTGTAACAAAGAACCTTCTTTATAGGTGGTGTAGAGTCCTTTGCAAAGCGAGCAAAAAAATGAATTTCTTGGTAGGTTCGCTTGAGCGACATTTTCGTAAGACATTGATAAAAACGCGGAAGAAGTAGTAGGTAAATCTCGGACCTTGCTCAATCTTTTTCTTTCAACCTTTCTCTCCTTTCCCTATTGGCTTGGACGTTTTAGCGTCCATTTTTCTTTTATCTCCGATATTTTATTCTTTTGTTTGACGAGATGTTCTTTCTATTCTTTCCTTCTTTGTGTTGGCTTAATATATTTTACTTCACGCACATCGTGGCGGTGCTTCAACATTGCTTGCTTCTCTTGGAATTTATTGCTTCAACATTTTCGTTGGATTTGTTTTAATCGTAAGCCTCATAAGATGATCGCAGCACTGCATGGGCCCCGACTCTACCCTGTGGGACTTTAAACCTGTCCAAAACTTGTGTTACGCGATCTTCTTCTACATTATCCTAGATTTTCTAAGTGGAAGTCATATCAACATAATTACATCTCTATATTCAGTGGATAAAACGTCAGGCTAGACTCCAGATGAACATACCAATTGTAATTACTGTTTAGATCAGTTTACACTAATATGTCTGTATCGTATTCATCTGTTGCTGAGACGTTAGCGGATATAGAATACAAAAAGACATGTCAGTACCAATCGTACGGCTCTTACAAGATATTAATAACTACCTCAACCCGCTTCTACCCGCACACCTTGTCTCAGATACTTAAAGAGAGCAATTACTCACGAAACAAAGGTGATTTTTACTCTCTCCTGTTCTCATGTTCCTCCTATTAACATCACGTCAATGTCTTCACCTCGCGACAACACTCTCCAAAACCTGTTGATCGCAGTTATGGATCTCAACACTAAGGTGACCCAAGAGTTCTTGGAATTGAAGAACGTAATTGCGGAGCAAGCAGTTACTATCCAGCAATTGGAACAAACAGTTCGTCGCTTCCAGGTAAGATAGATGGTTAATGATAAAAATATTTAGGCTTTGATAGATAATTGGCCAGCAGGGGTCTAGCAATGGTGATCAGGCCATTGCTATAGAGGGGCGGACTGTACCCCAGCCAAAAGATAAGGACGGCGTCAACAAGCAGTTCAGCTGGCAGTTGGTCAAGGACCTTATTCATGGTGCAGCTGCCAACGCTGGCGAAGAGATAACCTCGGCGCAGGTAGAAGCGCGCATTAGTACAGCAAAGCCGTTGCTGTACTTTGTCGTGGCTTCCATGAAGGAGGCTATGGAGGCTGATGTTCCCAATTCCTCCTTTGTGCCTTGGGGTCTGGTGCCAGCATCTATCCGAGGCTTGGGATATGATTTGTTGGAGGAGAAGCTGGTGTCAGAGGGCATCCCTCTGAATGCCTGTGCTGGCTTCTGGGGCGCTCGGTTAATGATAGCGAAGCATTGGAACAATAAGTTCGATAAAGAAAGATCTGCAGGTGGAAATGACGGTAAAACAAGAAATTGTGTATTCAATGCTGAAGAATCTTACTGACACTTTCATTACTGTAGCAGCCACCTGCAGCGATATGCTTCATGAAGCTACCATTGACTTCGACGATTATGATCTGTCAAGTCTCGGTAGTCCTCCGGTTAATCCTGCCGCGTCGGAAGAGACCAGCGAAAGTGAAGAGGCGCCTTGCCTGCCAGCAAGCGGCAAGCGCAGGATTAACCGTTCCGGGCGCTCCCAACGTACAAAAAACTGATAGCATTTTTTGTTGATAAATATATTGCTTTTTTTACGTCTAAAAGTTGATCTTGTTGTCATTATCTATTGAGCTGTGGCAGGAAATAGTGCTGTTTCCTAACGACAAACCATCATCCACATGTACGATAAATAAGCCAAATAAGCGCTAGACAGTAGTTGTAGACAACCAATAATAGTAAATGTTCAATACTGAAATAGACCTGCTTAAGGATAGATATACAGTACAGAAACGTACATAGACGGATATTGCTAGGTGGTACAAAAACCTGGAGATGTACCTTCCTTGTCTGGATCTATACGATACTGCTCATATACAAGAATTATACCAAAATCTGGATCTGTTAAATTTTAGAAAAAACGTATTTTTCCAGATTTGTATATTTCCAGTCCTTCATCGTATATGAGCAGACTTCCCATTTCCTGTAGTGATAACGATCCATTCTTCTATATTCGGTTCTAGCTGCTTGTTCCTAACACATTTTCCGTCTAAATGAAAGTGTTGAGAACAATGATTTATTTCACCAATTTCGGTCAAAAAAACATTAAAGAAGAATAATCAAAGATTTTATCAGGCCACTTTGTTTTCATGTCGCACTGCCCACTGACATTTTGTGTCGCGTTGCGCTAACTTTAAAAGGCCAATGGCTTGGTATCGATAAGAGCATATAAGTAGTTGGTGTAATTCAAAATTTGAATTTTTTATTGTATGTCCTGGGGCATCGATTGAACAAGCCCACTATATAGATAAACAAGATAATGTATATATGTATAATATGGAGATAAAGAGAGGGATATGTATAATATGGGGTTGAAAGAAAAAGAAAGAGAATAGGAGATATCAAAGACAAATCCACGTCTAATCTAAGATTACAAGATGCACGTGGAGTGAAAAAAAAAGGCAAAATAGAAAAGATCTACAACAAACAAATAATAAATAAGGAACGGTATAAATACTTATTTCAGTTCAACTAGTTGGTTCTTGTGAAAGATAGCATAAACAAATACTTCTTCCCGTTCCATCGAAGAAGTCCAAAGTATCATAAATTAAGTAACGAAGGGAATGATCAACCAGGATTCAAAGAGAGGATAGAGAAAGATGCGGCGCAGTTATATTTTTTTAGGCAGCCACCATAGCCATACCGGGAGGTGGGGAAGGATTGGATGTGTATTGACTGTACCAGACAGGGGCCTCCGCCATGCGACAGCTTGACTTTGTGTTGTTTTTTCTTTTGCAGACGAATTTCCAAACACGCCAGAGCCAGTTGCGACGTCCGTCGGCAGGGAGCTCGCGAGCAACCTCAGAACATTTCGAAGACGACGGGCGTTGCTTGGATACCAGGCGTTTTGCCTTTTCAAAAGGGGGTGCGCTGGCTTGTCTTCGAGGCGGAATAGCGGGGAGTGTGCGCCGATCAACGGCGCTTGCTCGTCGGTGAATCGATGTCGTTGTTGTTATTGAAGCAGATGTAAAAGAGGAAATGGATGGGGAATAGAGTGGTGCGCGATGGATGGATGCATTGGAATGCGGGTGTTTGGATGGATATGGGTGATAGATCTTTTCGGCGGTTGGCAGGAACATGGAGTCGTTGTGGTATGGGAATGGTAGCAGACGCGGAGAAGCCATGACTCGGTCAATGGATGTGGATGACTGGCATCGTTCGCGAGCATGGCGTGGTGGAGGAAGGGATATGGAGGATGAAATCGATGCCAGGTCGTTGCAATAACGAGCCATGCGTGCGGCAGAAGGTTCAGACTGAGTCATGAGTGCGAGGTTTTCTTTGGTTAAAGGTAGAACTTTGGTTGAAGAGGACGATGCTGATGCTGATGATGAAGTGTTGGAGGAGGATAAATACATATCCATGATATGCAAAATGATATATATAAGAAAAACAAAAACAAAAAGAAACGAAAGGAAAAAAAAGAAAAAGGGATAGACGATGTTTGTTGTTGTAATGGGGAAATTGTTTTCTCAAGTCGGTTTTCCCTGCAAGGTGATGAAGGCGTTTATATATGAGATTTCTATTAAGAGAACCTTATGGAAGGCTGGTTTTTCCGTCATTACTCTGGAGAGGGAGATGGGGTTGGGTCCTTTAAGCTGTGACAGGGGGCCAGTATGGCTGGAGGTTACCTAATTTAGGTCTGTATGGGACATGTATCTTCTTTTTGATGGGCATGGGTCACACTAACCCGTTTATTTGGATGATGGTCGGGGCATACGGTTGAGTTTCTTTCGTCTGGGTCCCCTCATCGATCATTATTATACCTAAATCATCTTCATTTTGCTCATGCATTGATAATTCCAGACATACCATTTTCTGTTAATCAGTCGATGTCTTTGGATTGATCATAAGACTGAAATGGCTTGTTGATTAAATCAAATAGACTAGTGGATATCGGTGACCCTCGTTTCCATGCTTATTTTGGGTACCATCCACTCAAATACCATGGTTACATGTGCAACACAACGCAAACCTTAAAGGTGCTACAGGAAACTTCAAATTATGTACTGCATGGCGATTGTTTTTTTGTCTCGTGGAATGAGTCATCAGACGTTGTTTTTTTAAATTGCTTTGACAGTAGCTTTTCCCTTTCTCATGATCCGTTTTCTAAAGGTCCGTGCATTTCTAATGATGATCACTTGTACTTTCTTTCCCGACTACTTCCGCTCCCTTTTGGTCTCGATCATCGCCAAGAAACAGTTTTCTCCGACCATGCGGCTACAGTACGAGCGGGCTTGTTCAACGCCGGGGCTAAAAAAGAGAAAAAAAGAAAAGAGGCGCGGCGTTGCTTTGTTCCCCCAGTCCCACCCCTGGAAATACCATAGTCAGCGTAGAACATGGGCGTTAATCCAGGCCATCGGTTAGAATGATATACGGTGTCAGAATGATGTGGAGATTTTAAGAAGAAATGGCTTGTTGTGTCACCGATGACAGCTGTAAGTGCTGGACTATCATTTAGCTGAGAGCAGAAAGTGTATCCGTCGATCCTTTAACTTCTCAAGTTCTTTCCATTTGAATCTTTTCCTGTCAGCTCCTAAACCAATGGATATCTCTTTCTTAGGGGAAAAAGATCATGGTTGGCGTCAACCCCTTCTTCTTCTTCTTATACCCCGACACAGAGCTGCATTAAAGAGATGGTTTTAATGCCCCGTTTCTTTGGAAAAGATAATGCAGTTAATCACTCACAACAGATTTCTGTCAGCGATCGGCATGAAGAACAATCTTAGTTTAGCTTGTAAGGGGCAAGGGAAAGGTTTCTTTTCTTTCAGCCTAAAAGTAGTGCTACCAACTCCTTGGCCTCGCGTGGCTGGCACTGTCAAGTTAATAAGTTATTTGACAAGCGTCGCCCCCCACTAGAGAAAGAGTATTACGTATTATCTTTCGGCTTGTTTGCCGACGGTGCAATCGGTAACCTAGATCCGAGGTTTTTTTTTGATTATTAAGCTTGGTTTTGACGGAATGATCGGCATTTTGCCGCTCTAATTTTTTATTCTGTGTCCCGAAATAAGGCTGTGCTTGATTTATGCAATACAGAAACATATGCATACTAGAGTTAAATATACAGGAAGATGGAAGGATGAAGAAAAAAAATTTCTAAAGCTTGGTTATGGATATCACATTACTATCTATTGGATTATATTTTCCGCTACTTTGAAACAAATTTTGCGTCGATAAAAGAACCAAGTTTGCGCTAAAGGATAAGACAATATGCGTCATTAGTGGATGATTTATGTAGGCAGTACATTTTACTTACATGAACTTGATCCTCCAGTGGTCGCAAAATTCATTCGAGTAGCGTGAAATACAATTCATGGTTTGTAAATGGGAGTGGTATGATGGATGTCTTCTACGTACCCCCGAAGGGTATCCTAACACCCGACTGGGTGCCCACGCCGCACCAAATCCATGACGGGCGTGAGCACGAAAAGTATACGTCAGGGAATGTCACGTCCGGTACGAGAAGCCAACCCACCCACGCAGTAGAGAATGTTTTGCTTGTCTGTGCCGTTAGACTACAGAAGAATCAAAGTTAGGAATCATGATACCATTTTGTTTCGTTTGTTGTCTTACCGTTTTGTTGGATTTCATCTGTTCGAAATCACCCAAAGTTTCAGGTTGTCTTGAATGTCCGGAAGTGGGTTGTCCTTGCTGTCGGAGACGAACTTGCTGCATTTGACCAGAACAGAGTGTACAATGAAAGGCATTCGTAATATGTTGTCCAAGAGCTATTGTGTCCTGAGATTAGATGGCTGCATAATAATAACAACAACATTCAATCTTGTCGTACCTTGTTTCACCCAATGCTTCTCTTGAAAGATGTTCTTATGCCTGTGAGCTTTGACTTACCGGGTACCCTTTTCACACATCAGATTGACAAAGGTATCAATAAGTCGCTTAATGGAAACTGCAGCAAAAGATAAAGCCAAAAGAGAGGATAAAAAGGGACAACACGTCGTCTTATCAATGAAGGGACGCGTCATAACATGACGCGTTAATGTTGGGGTAGTCGCGCGGATAGGGAAATTGTTGTCATTAAATGTCTCAAGTTCGGTGGAACCGGACATGTCGTTCGAACAATGACTGCTACTAGATATGGATTCGTTTAGTTGACCAGTAGTTGCTCGTACGTTGACAAAGTCAATGACTCTGAAAGATCAAACCTAACCTCATTATAATTAAAAGCGTGAATTAATTCATGAAGCCATGAAAACATTATCTGTCGCAAATTCGTGTATTGTTATTCATATGAACATTGGAGAAGTCGATACGTTTCCTTGAATGCTAGGGGTAGGTACGAGGTATTTCTTTTTGGGGTAAACGTAGCAAATGGTGCCGATTGCTTGATAAGATGCAGCTCGAGACAACAGGTGTACAACTTTATCACTCTGAAGTATATGGAGTCCTTTCCTAAGTTGCACAGTCAAGATTATGTTAACAGAGAATCGAAATCGCATGCATATGAACGAAAGAGTCAAGAAGGCTAATACTAAAAATGAATGAAGACGTTATGACTTTTCAGAGGAGGCCGAATAAAACACAAGCTTTTTTTCCAATTGGATCATAGCGATGCATTGACAAATTTACGTTTCTACTTTAAAGTATAGCAAAACGGAACAAAAAGCGTATCTCTTTAGATAACATGCATCAACATTGGAACTGCAAATATTTCAACCAATCATGCAGATTTTTTTGTACTCCGCAAAAACTTAAATCCCAGTCCACAAATGAAAAATAGAAATGCACCAAACAACTAGGAAAATCACCAGTACTATTCCACATCCATTGCTGCTATTCCAGATTTTGACTTCGACTTGGTCTTTTTCTTTTCGCTATCTGTTGATGCTTCAGTTACTCTGATGGTTTTAATTCGGCTCATTCCGTTCTGATCTCCATCCCATTCACGTAACACCTTGACATTTTTGCCATTCGTCAAGTCCGGTAACTCTATGTCAATATAAGTAATCCATACTCTGTTTTGGCTGTGTGATGCATGAGCTTACCAAACCCAGACACATATTCTGCACGTTCACTTTGTATCAATGCCTCTAACAAATTCTCGCGCGATGATTTCGGTCTTTTAAATGAACTACTTTCACGTTCTTCACGTAGTTTCTGGAGTTCTTCGTCATTACGCTTTAAATACCTAATTATGCTGTTGAGAAAACGAACGATTGTTAGTTCTTTTCTGTATAATTACATGTCAATCAGATCGTGAATGTCAGCTTTCGTAGCGAAGGACAATGAATCGTCAAAAGCAAATCGAAACCACAGCCATCGCTCCGCTGAAAAAAAGAGTCAGAAAAACAAAGCGATTGGGTCGGTTTAGATGACCTACCCTTTGGATTATTTGATCGTTCGTTCGATTTCTTTTCTAATTTTTCTTTTCGCATGTATACACGGGTGATCTGCCGTGCTTTTCGTGAGTAAGGATGAACATTTTCTCTGTTCTTGATCGTTTTAAGGGTAAGTCTTTTGGATCCAGGCTACTAAATGTCTCAGTAAGTTAGCTCTCGATGTCATGGCATAGACATACCATGGTGCGATTATTGGCAAAGGTAAGCAGGACGAGACGGGCTTCACATTTTGTCCTTAAGCCACCGAATTGCTTTGAATCTGGTGCTTGACTGTTTCCTATACTATACTCGGCCCGGGAGGCCAATTGTTGGTGCGAACAGCTGGTCCCTTGACAATATTTCCGATCACTGGGTCCGAAATATTTGCAATAACAGGGCTTCTGTACCTGATTTCTTTAACCCAATCATTGGTACAAGCGCTCTTCAAGAATGAAACGATACAGAGCTGGACGTTTCAGGAGTTGATGTAGAATGGACTTGTGCAAGCCTGTGAATGCTCATTGGAATGATGGAATGTTTGGAAACGAGGAGGATGTTCTTTTTTCCCTCTTAACTTATTCAGAAGATTGTGCATCGGACAGTGAAGACGAAGTGCAGGAGAAAAAGAAAAGAGAGATGAGCTTTGATAGTGAAGTGCAAGAAAAGGCGCTTTTCAAACATAGGTGAAGCAGTTAGTCTAGCAGAGTCTATGCCACTTCGCAAGAGTAAACGCGCTGCATATCGAAATTACACTGACGAACAGTTAGCTATGTTCTCAACCTAGTAATGTATGGAGGAAAGAGTTCAGCAGCTACGGGGCGAGAAGTGGGTATTAAAGAAACAACAGCCCAGAATTACGTTAAGTTATACTACAAGAATCAAAGGGAGGGGACTCCAGCAAAGTCTGCATCTGCGAAAAAGAAAGGTCCAAAGCCAAAATTGACACCCGCGCATAGGCAGCACTTGGTGAAATATTTTGATGACAACCCAACAGCCATTTTGAAAGATATAACCGACAATTTGTGCAATGCGTTCGATGCTCTGTCCAGCACTTCATCCGCAGTTCATAAGCATTTGGTCGCAAAATGTGCTATTACACTGAAAAGAGTGCAAAAATCCTGCTGCAAGAAACACTGAGAGAGTGATTGAATTACGACGACAAAAAGCTCTAGAATGGGAAACTATGGGAGATGTGGACTTCAAAACGAACAGCGTTTTCATAGATGAGGCTGGCTCTGACTTGCATCTTGTGCGCAATTATGGTCGCTCTAAGAACGGTAGCCCAGTAAAGCAGATTGTAGTTACTGGAAGAGGTGTATCGATCACGATACTTGGTGCTATTTCCTTGGCCGGCATCTGTAGCATGCACTGCTTAGATGGGTCTTTATGACCTTGTGTGCGGATTAGCCTGTATAGGCTATAATTAAGATAGCGATCTTCGTACTTCATTTATTTGTACATTTACTTTCCGTGCACAGACGTTGTATATAAAGACGAATCCTGAAATCTCAGGATCCTCACCCTCAAAACGGTAACCAATCCTGACAAACATCCCACAACACCGCTTCCTCGCCCTCACCCTCTATACTTGCGTATTCGTACTTCGTAAGTCGATAGCGACGTTGGCCATAAGCCGTGCTATTACACTGACAAACTTGAGATTCTTGATCAACCACGACAGGAGCGTGCTTCTCCCAACAGAAATCCAAGATTTTTTTGTGATTCACGTTCGACACCAGGACGGTGACAATCACAGTACCTTAAGAGATAATCAGCAAATTGCTAAGGAGGATCAGAAAAGCCAAGGATATCTCGAAACCCAAATCATGTAGATGGATAGCAGGTTTATTGGGCAAGATAATGTCGATGTTACCGGCAATCAAGAGTGCACTGCTCCACATCACATACCTTCAGAGAGACCTGGCGACCAGTCTAAAACGGGGCCAAAGCAACTGGGAGAAGACATGTTACCTCTCCGAAAAGAGCATACAGGATCTCAGTTGGTGGGAGACGCAGACAAAGACAAGCAATGGATTACTGATCAGACAAATCGCCTTAAAACAGCGGAAACCAGAATTGACCGTTTGGATGAACGCGTCAGACTCATATTGGGGAGTTCAATCGGACCAAATCTGCACCTCAGGATTCTGGACAAAGAGCGAAAAAGAAAGCTCGATCAATGTGCGGGAACTGCAGACAATACTGTTTGCACTCAGATGACACGCAAAAAACGCAGAAAATAATTTCCTACGAGTGGCCACGGACAGCAAAACAGCATCAAAATATATTACGAAAGACGGCGGAACAGCATCAGACCACCTACAAATGCTGGCAATACAGATCAAGGACTTATGCAACAGTTATCAGACGACAGTACATTACAAGCACATAAGGGGGCTAGACTATATGCAAGCCGACCGGTTGACCCGGAAGAAACCACCAACCAAGTGGTTTCGAAAAATCCAAGAGAAATGGAAAAGTCTAACCACTAAGGCCTTCGTAGGAAGACACAACAATCAACTACCAACATTTTTGGAGTCTCAATCCAGACCCGGAGGCGACAGTGATTAACACGTTCAATCAACCATGGCCAAAAAAGGGACTTTACTTACACCCACCTTGGAAGCTGATCCCGAAGGTTTTGCACAGATTCAAGGAACAGGAGGTGAAGGAAGCAACTCTAGTCACTCTTTTCTTGACAAGTCAATTTTGGTATCTAATGTTGTTACAACACACATTGAGTCCACCATTGCTAATGGAAATCAACAGAAAATGGATGTTTGCCGCATGGCGATTATCCAGAGAAGCAAGAAAAAGATGGAACTTAGCCACGAAGTGGCAACATTCTTACAGCGACGCAATCGAAAACGAATTAATCAAGTATACGATCGGTCATGGTTAGCATGGGTTACATGGTGTAAAAAAAATCCAAAGGAGGACCCGGAAGCATACAGCATCCGGAACATTTCGTAGTTCTTGATGATTAACAACGATACTCGGTACAATATCTAAATATTTATGCGGTGTTCAATCTCGTCCGTATTAGGTGTCTTACATCCCGGCTCACCTCCGATTTAAGACGATCCACTGATCCGTGATTTTTTCCAAGCCAAAAGAAAAAACTCAGAAAACCGAAACAACAAGAGTTGGAAGTGTGGGACCTTTATATTATGATTAAGCATGTGAAGACCAAGTTATGCCAAAATAGGATACTATCTTTGGAGGAGCTAGAATAAAAAGCAATTATTTCAATTTGTATCGCAACCATATGGCACTCCAGGTCGGATGTTGGGACACTACAAGTCCGGGATCTACGATGTATAAAAAGTATCAAAGGGACGCTCAGAATAAGCGAGACTGAGAGACATGTTCTTTATTTCATGAATAATTGCTATCATTAAATATCTTTAGAAACGCGTGCGGGTAAAAGGGGGTTGGGGTAGTTAGTAATATCTTTTGTAAGATCCGTATGATCGGTACTGACATGTTTAATCTTCTGTCTTTTGATATTCTCTGTCCGCAACAGATGAATAGAATATGAAGATGTTAGTGTAACCTGATCCATACAGTCATTATAACTGATACGTTCAGGGAGAGTCTAGACCTGATGTTTTATTCACTGAATATAGTAATGTAATCATGTCGGATACGGCAAAGTACAGTTTCAATACAAACAAGAAGAAGAAGCACTAAGCGAAGTCGCGCTGTTCAGCAGGCCACCGAAGGAGGCACAGGGAAAAATGTACAAGCTTTGCTATACTAGAAAATCAAGATATCTACCCGGTTAGAGCATTACACAACTTTCTCGAGAAAACGAGCTATCTACGGGCAAACCTACCAGAAGACCAGTCAGTGTTCTTAACGTACATTCAAGTCCTACAGAAAGTCCAGTCGATAAATTCATCAACAATCGGTACAATCATTCGTGAGTGTATGAGAGACACAGGTATAGATGTTAGCAAATATTCAGCACACTCAATTCGGTCGGCTGTTAATACTAAAACAGGTCAGAATAGTCTCGATATCGATTTAATAAAAACACAGGCCAATTGGAATCTTATGGCCAATACCTTCCAAAAGTATAACTGGAAACTGTCACATCAAGAAATGCACAACACCATCATAAACCAGTCGCTTTTTTCTTTCAATCCGGAGGAAAATACCACATCTCAATGCGGAGTGAAGTCAACTAGGATTGGAACAGTTACGACTTGCAATACGGCAGTTGACGTAACGGAGCCAGGAGAATGCAGCTCGCCCACCCTGGTACAAAAGACTCCTCTGACCATACACCGCCATAAAGCCAAGAAAGAAAATCATAAAGATAGAACACAGAAGCTCAACTTAAAAGAATATAAGGATATCTCGAAAAATTTTAGTCTTAAACATCCAGAAACCGGCTGAGCCTGGCTTCCCGAAGCAAACAATGAACAAGCTTGACGCAGCAGCTGGATATCTTGCCTGAGGCCGTCAACAGCGGTGGACAGAGCGTTATCCACTGTAATTTCGCACCGCGCGGTTCTTGCAACGCTCTTTGCAGGATTGCTTGATTGCTGTCTATTTTTTGCATTAAGGTTCTGCAGTTGCTGATTTATAGCGGCCATCACTCGTTGCAGCTGAATATCCGCTAGCTCTTCTGGAACTGCGTACGCTGCCAGCAAGTTGCTTTCAAACTTGAGGAACTCGGAATCACTGAATAACGCGTGATTGAAAAAAGGATGCCTTGCGTGGTCTATATTGAACATCACCACATCCTGTAAAAGGATGATTCTCATCTTCTTCAGCAGCTTGAGGAATCCCTCGGTGTAAAGCGATTTTTCACATGTCTCACCAAGCTGTACCTGCGAAGACAACTTATCAATCGGGAAAGTATCTCTATCTATTCATACCAGCAGCAACAGTTCGTCAACCATTGGAAACACCTTTCTTTGCAGACCTTCGGCAGGGCAGACGTTGGCACCTGGAATCCAGAATTGATCTTTTTCTCCGGGGAAACCGTTGATAATCCTGATTGATTTGCGTGGGAGAGAAGTAAGGTAGCAGGTCTCCATACTCTGCATATTCCACCTTCCATGTCTCCGCAGCTGGTCATCAGTGTA
Organism: Apophysomyces variabilis; assembly: GCA_002749535.1. Classification (NCBI taxonomy): domain Eukaryota; kingdom Fungi; phylum Mucoromycota; class Mucoromycetes; order Mucorales; family Mucoraceae; genus Apophysomyces; species Apophysomyces variabilis. The sequence continues at coordinate 562,731 of MZZL01000390.1, read as the reverse complement.
ACCATCCATTTCAGCGTATCGTGTGCCACTTACGCGCCCCGCATGCGTTTTCTTGCTGCTGCTGATATTGCACGCGTCAAATCCGCAGTGAGTCGCCTTCAAATGACGACTGTACGTCATTCGTTTGTCATGACATGTCCCTTTGGCCACCGGCAAGTCGAACCAGTCTCTGGTGGTCGTGATCCGCGGGAAATCTTCGTATATTGTCGTATAGCTAGTATGTCGTTATACACCTTAATAGCGGGACTACAATACAGTTTCCCAATTTGGTATATGGATCATCGTATTTTACATGCAATGTAGCTCTCTCCTTTACGCAGTATAAAGACGATCAGACCATCTTACTACATGCATCATGTATCAAACTAAGTGTACAGTTTAATCTATGCAAGGTGGTTCTTTCCCTCTTTCTTTACATTTCTCTATCCTCATAGATCTACACTGCATCTATAGAGACAACACATAGAACAACACATTACACAACGCATACACTTACATTTAGAGACAACATATAAATAGTCGTGAAAACATAATGATAATAAAAACAATCTCGACTCAGTCTCAAAGGATTCTATTGTCCGATTTTCTTTTATCTCATTTGTCTCTAACATATACCACATATATAATGTACCAACGGGAAAATAAATTTCATCGCCATAGTGCCAAACGCACAAATGCTGTAATCGAGGTTTCTGATGGTACCGCCATATTGCATCTTACCAAACTTTGTCGTTTTACCATGGTCCATATGGATAACAAACACAGGAGATTCCGAGAAACCTTCATTTTTTTTTAACGCCAACACGAAGAGATCAGAAAGCTCCATCTTCCGGGCAGTTTTACCACGTAGAATTGTCATGTGCTCCAGCAAAATATCATTCTGTCTCTGAATGAGTTCTTCTTCCCTTCCGAAAAGTAAAACATCGAGAGCTTGACAAGTTTCTCTGGCATATATCCATCCTGGGCAATATTAACCGCACAGTCCTGGTAGCTTTCTTGGTGGCGTTCTTTTTCTCCGTACTTTCGCGATTGTAACCAGGCTTTCAAGGCTTTTCCACCAACGCTTGCTTCACTAGCTAAATTTATGAAAGCTTGGGACGTGTGAAAATCCACCACCGCCTTGATATATTGCAATATACTCTCCATGCTAAGCTCACAGATACTTCCATCCAACTGATGGCCTTTCTTGAGCTTTCCCCGAGCAACAACAACTTCATCCAAAAATCTAAGTAGCTTAGCTGCAGTAACCAGACAACCATTTTCGAAGTTCTTGTCCACACAGAATTTCTATTCCACTTTTAAAAAGACTATGGTAGAAAGAGCATAAGAAAGATTTCTATCAATTAACTTGAACATATCTTGCTTGCTTGCGTATGTTTTCTGGTGTTGATAGGTCTTTCTTCCTTTCTGGAGGACAAAGCATGTGTAACGATAGCAGTTTCTCTGGCAGCATTTTCAACACGGATTGAACGGGAAGAACTGGCTTCAGCAGACATGTTTCGATGCAGTTTGATAATAAGAAAGAAAAGAAAATTCAGGAACGGATTCTAGTGCAATTTATTGGCGTTTTTGTACAGAGTATTTATAAAGCTCAAAAGGCAGGTCTTAAGTTTTCAAAAAGGACGAATAATATGTTCAATAATAGATGCAACAGAATGATTTGTTCTGCTAAAGAGCAATGGTAGACTTCTTGCAAAAGTGCAAGACTTGATTCATTCCTAAATTAGGTTCCGGAGCCGAAGCTTAGTTTGGCCGGAAACAACGGTTTCGAGCAGCGCAAATGTTTCCGCAAAAAAAAGTAAGCGGGTGACAAGCTCTGTGACTGAGAAAGTACTGTATCTTGCGCAATTTTTGGCTCAGGTATTCGCCAAGGCATCAACACTTTTTCAAGCGGCGCTCTACCCAAATCTACAGAAACTTTTTTTTGTCGGGAAAACTGTAAAGACGACAGGCAACTTTGGTCCTGAGTTGTTCCTTTTTTTTTTTCTCTTTGGTTTCCCTTCTTCCACACTTCTTTTCCTTTTTTTTCTCTTCTCGTAAACCGTACAAAAATGACGTCTTTACGAAGTTCTCCATATGTCATATTTAGTCTTGTATTTGTTCTCGGTGGACTAACGTTACAATCGACGGTCGTCGTCCTTGTGCAACTCCTATCGTTATTCATCTGGCCGTTTTCGGCTCAAGTTTACTACAACTATATTGCGCTCTCGATGCGGATGTGGTCACAAAGTCTGATTGCTATTGTTCAGTTATTTGCTCCTAGTCAGTTACTGGTCACTTTCGATGACAGCTGTGTACGCGAGATTGGGGAAAATGGCACAGTTGTGAGAAAAGACGTGCATGATCTTGTTATCCGAGACAAACAAGGTGATATTGTTGGCATTTCGTTTCCCGAGAGAATCATTATTACAGCCAATCATCAGGTACGCTTGACATAAACACGCCAGAAATTTTTAGACTTACGCAACTTTCCTCTTTTTCTTTGCCTACCCAGATCTATGGCGACTGGATGTATATTTGGTTCATAGCCTATCTTTCCAAGGCTCATGGTTCTATGAAAATCCTTTTGAAGCATAGCCTAAAGTACATTCCCTTTTATGGACTGTAAGTAGCCAGTACCACAAACGGTTTTCCCCATCTATTTATTCTAATATCTTGTTTATAGGGTATGGGATGACACCTCGTGACCGCACTCGGATTGACTCATGTTATCTTTAGGGAATGCAATTCTTCGAATTTATATTCCTTAAGCGTAAATTGGCAGCAGATAAAGATACCATCGTGAACAATTTGAGCAGAGCCAGGAAACTAATGCTTCCTCTTTGGCTTGTCATATTTCCGGAAGGCACAGGTAAAAAACAGAAAAATTCAAGTAAACAAAGGAACGGATTCGTTAACATTATGTGTTTTATAGTCATTTGTGACAGGATGCGTCAACGCTCCAAGAAATTTGCCGAGCAAAATAACATGGTAAATAGCGGATCACGACATGATCTTGAATGTGTATTCATCCTCCAACAGAAAGACAATCAGTTTACCTTGCTGCCGAGATCCACTGGTCTCAACTTGTGCATGTCAACCCTCGATGACAGCGTCGATTGGTTGTACGACTTTACGATTGGTTATCCGGGCATTAAGCCGGGCGAGAATCCCGAGGACGTGCTTACCTTAAAGAAAATCTTCTTTTTGGGGCAGTACCCGTCTCACATTCATATCCATATCAGACGTTACCCTATCAAAACTATCCCCAAAGAACCCGACACGTTTTCTAAATGGCTTTTTGATCGTTGGGTTGAGAAAGATGAAAAGATGATTTACTTTTACGAAGAAGGACGACTGCCTGGCGAAAATCAAGGCGCAGCGGAAGAGATGGATACTCCTTTGCTTGGTAGTGCCAATACATTCAAGATACCCATTCGGCTGAGATACCCCATCCGCGAAATATTGGAACCCTGGTTTTTCCTGCTTCCGTACATTCCACTGGCGTGGATGGCTATCACCATATTTGGCTTGATTCATAGTTATGCGTCCACAATGTATTGATACGTTTACCTCTTCTGATATCTTTTCCTCTACTTGTATTTTATTCGTGTAATATTATCATTAATGAAGTTAGCCTGTTTAAATGTATACAAAATTCATGATACGTTGAGACAAACTGACAGTAAGATTACGCTCTGTGATATCATTATGCACGTGATTGAAAGTTTATCAATGCTTCTTTTTGTTAGTAGAAAGCGAAAATTGTTTGCTGCATATGAAACATTGCGCATGCACGAAAGAAGATATCCCTACCAAGGCCAAGTTTCCTATAAATCCATGACAGAAGAATCGCAAAGCCCATTCATCAATCTGTTTTCTAATCCCTAGGGAGAATTCGAAATCGACAAAGTCGTAGAAATCAATGTTCTATTCGCAGTGAATGTGAAATATTCCCAACAAGTCGATTGTCAAGCAATTTTTTTTTAGATCATTTCGATCTCCGAGCCACTTTGCCTTTTGAAACTACTGCAGCATTTTTACTCTCTTCATGGCTTCATGGCTTGTGGAAAGTGTCGATGATCCGCAGTTGCGCGATTCAGTGAACAATTTGATCTCGCGCCATCCGGACAGTCAAACAGTAGTGCAAGCCCTGGTGGCCTATTACAATGCCAAATTAAACACTGACGAACCGCGACCAAAAAAGCGAAAGATCGATGAATCGAGTGAAAGCATCATCGCTACTATCAATGACTTATCCTTTCAACAGCCCACACGCAAAAAGTATAACCTTATTATCACACCTTCTCACATACAGATCGCTTTGTCTGGTTCAGAAGTCATTGAAAATGAATGGCCGGCGGAACACTTCAGTTTAGGCGTCTATGTACCAACTCCTGATAAACCATCCCATACATTTGCTTTATTTCGGAAGGAAGCAAGCGAAGAAGCTATTGTTTTTACCGTTCAAGATAAAGGTAGCATAACCATCAAACGACCCAATCAACCAGATGAGACAGTGGACAAGGACAAACATACTGTCATCGCACGATTATTAATGGAAAACTCACGAATAAACTTTACAACACCAGACACACAAAGCTTTCGATCCACTGGTGTGTCCGCAACAACGGGGAAACCACAGGAACGATACCATGTCAACGCTTATCTCAAGACAAAGGAGGGTAGTCTTTTCTTCTTGCCCTTTGGGGTATTGTTCGGTTTTCGAAAGCCAACCTTATTCTGTCCTCTATCGAGTATAACTGCCATAGCTGTAAGCAGCGTTACCCAGCGCACATTTGATTTGACGATCAAGATGGCCAAAATCCCCTTAGGATCAGCAACCAAACAAGCTACCGAGGTAGAAGAAGAGATGTCCTTGCCTTTCTCGATGATTGAACAGTCAGAATACGAAGGCATCAATGCATACATTAACAAGACGGGCATTAACGACAGAAGCATGGATGAAGAACTTAAAGCACCTGAACCAAAATCTAGAAAGGAAGGTCTAACGGAACATAGCGACGATACAGATGGACGTGCAATGGAAACAAAAACTATGGAAGAAGAAGAAGAGGAACAGGACGAAGATTTTGAACCAAGTGAAGAAGAAGAAGATCCCTTGGAATATGATACAGATGCAACCGCGGAGGAGAATGGCGATGAGCAAGTTGACCAGGAAATGGAAAATGATGAAATGAAGGAAGAAGAAGTAGAAGATGATACGCTTGAATTAATCTCTGACAGCGACTGACAGCGACTGACAGCGACTGACAGCGAGTGCTCTTTATGCTTTAAGAAATGTAATATACTGATTATTGAATCATATTTTGTGCTACTGCAAAGCAAATTCTGCGCCGATGAAAGAGTACTTTTTGGCTGATGCAAATTACCTTGCAAGAACCAGTAAAATCACTTATTTTATAACTGGGCTTTTCAATTCCCTCACACTGATACCGTCACGCGTTCTTATTGGCTCGATCGACAACTGACGTCGACAAAATTCACCTCTGTCGATTTTCGCCTTTGTGTGAGTGTATGCTTTAAGCGCTGGCTTTTCATTGACAGGACCAGCTTACACTATCGAAGTTTACGTCTTTCTCTTTTTATTTAATATTCGAACGACGTGACAGAAAGAGCCGAACATTATTTACTCTTCTACTGCTTTTTTGGGCTAATCTCTGATACCATTTAATTCCGCAAGTTACTCTTGGCTTGATTTCGCGTTGTGATGGCTACTGGAGAAGATAGCAGTAAGAAACGTAAGATGGTTTCCGACGACCAAGGTCCAGCTCCCCGTCCTCCTCCTAAAAAGCGGTTCATGTCATCAAGATCGTCTTCTCCACCTCATGCCCGCGAGGATCAAGCGGACGACGATGGCCAAGAAGATTCGGCGGGAATTTTCGATGTATGCATTCTCATCATAACTTTTACATGACAGGCTAATATGTACGCATAACAATTTACTTTGATTATCGGTCTTTTAGGAACCATTGGAAATGTACCGAAGGGACGCTATCATAAGACAATGGAAAGAATACATGGTCAGTTAACTATTCGGATACGTGATCGATTGATCTGATAAACAAATTCAATGTATAAAGCGCTGTGGGGAACGATGGAAGAAACGCACGATGGAATCCCAAGATATACTACAAAGCAGCGAAAGACAATCAAATATTTGGGACGCCCGGTTTATGTTGGTATGTTTCAGTCAGCATACATTAGTCGGCACGTAAAGACTCAACGGTTGACGATTTTTCCTTGTAGATTCAAAATGATATTGGGAAATATCTGGCTGATTTAGAAACATGCATGGCAGCTGATCGAATTGAACCTGAAAGTGAGGACGTATCTAGCATCGAGACATTACGTTAATACCGAAGCGTAGACATTAGGTTGTTCGATGACCTGCTTGATGAAGATTGGGCGAGCGAACTTACAGCAGACATGAAATCAGCATTGAAAGACAGAATATCTGCAGATAGTTTTATTGCAAGGTTTCTCTCTTGTTATTACGCATGGTGGAAAAAGAGGGAGCAGTCTATCAACCAGTTTAAACCATTGTTTGGTATGTGTAAATTGCCACGTGTTGATTTAGTTATTAATCGATAGATATACAGATAATCCTACGCTAAAAAGTCTAAAGCAAGAATACGATACTGCCGTGATTCGATGGAATAACGATCAACATCCATTTCGGAATTTATCCTATCGGTACATGCGGCTAATGATAAAAGTGAGGATTAAAGAAAACGACGATATTTTACAGCTGAACGTTGGGATCACATAGTATCTACTTCTGACGGAAGAACTGTCTCTCATCAATACACGTCTTCAAAACACGGACAATTTTTTACGTGGTGTTAATCTCGAATTGGTGAACGCAAACGAAAAGCTTACCGCTAAAGATGATATCGTATCCAAACCGAGAAATGAGGAGTCAAGCACGATTGAAGAAAGCAAAACAAGCGATTTGAATGATGAAGCCAAGGATAATGTCCAAAAGGTAGGGGAAACTGGGTTCCTATCTAATCGTTCCTTAAGATTTTATACATAGACCACAGAACCATCCGATGACCCTCTTGTTCGTATACAACAGACTTTAGACCAGCAATTAAAAGAAGTCGAAGCCCTAAAAGATCAACGTGTTGCATTGAAACACCAAATGTGTCAGTTGGAAGTGGATCTAGTGGCAATTCCAGGCACTCGTATATACAAAACAACATTAGGTCGTCAACTATATCAATCGCGGGAGTACCACAAAGATAAATATCGCAATATCCTGAGCGTATTTGAGAAGCTGCGACGCGATTTGGAAGAAGCACAAGGTAGCAGGCGACGATTCGTGAAAGAACTAGATGCGAAGCAAGTTAGTCATATAAAAGGATTGGAAGATCAACTACATCGATTAGAGAGTGATTTGACGCGGATACGTGGACAAAGAGATGCATTACAAGTTCAATTGGAAGAACACAAAGCATGCGCAGAATCTGGACGCATATCGGTGAACGAATTGCGGGTTATTATGGAGACGCGGATGGTAGGGTGACGGTTGTGGTAGAGGCCATCTTATTTAGTTATTGATCCATTAGGAAAGGGCATCATGTTTGGAAATAGAACTCGCAAGACTTCAACGAAAGAATATCGCCATGCTGGGCGATAGGAGGATATATCAACTATTCGCTTCGACGTCTTCTGAAGGAAAACTTGTCGAGACTTTGCAGGAAAAACTGAGGTACTTCAATGAATAGGAGCTCGTTTCAGTACAATGTCCTTAGCTCGTTCCTTCTATAGGACAGCAAATGATCGCATAAAGGAATTAAGGTCGCAACTTACTGCAGATATCGAAACAGTGGATAATATAGAAAGTTTGCTGGACGAAGAACTGCAATGGACTGTAAAAGCGAATCGTATCCAGGATGAAGTGGATCAATTCACAGAAAAATATGGGTTTGAGCCGTCAATGTCGGACAAGACTGTTGCACGCGATACCTTGCAGGCCAAGGTTGAAGCGCTGCAGACAAAAGTAAAAGAAGCGAGTCAAAAAGTAGCTCGTCTGGAATCTGTACGGAAGTTAAATATGCCTTTGCCCGTTCGACTAATTTTTCGAATATTGTAGACCGAAAAGCAATTCCTTGCGGAAATACAAAGCGTCACAAAAGTCTATGATGAACTGGAGGAACAAAACATGGGTAAAATACAGGCACTGCGTCGGACCGAGGATGATATCATGTCATTACAGTTGAAGGTAAACATTCCTTTTTCTTTTTCCGAGCCGAATATGTTAACTTGAAATGACATATTAGCGCTTCAAATACAGCCAGACGTTTACTGCCCTGAATAAATCCAAGGATTCATATACAATGGTAGCAAATGCATTAACGAAACAAGTGGAGAAACAGTTAGCATATATTAAACAGCTAAACGAGCGAGAAAAAAATTTAACTGGTCAGATTGTAAGAACGGGAAGCAGAAGAGACTTGCGTTGCTAAACTGTTATTATAGACTGTTCTTGATCGTGATTTGAACGCTGGGAATGCTGCATTGCAAATCTATACGCAAAAGGTTACGGAAATAAAGGCAGTGATCAAAGACCTAGAGGATAAGATATATCTGACTAGGCGGAAAGTTGAAGAGGTTGGTAGATAATGCACATAATGAACAAACACTGATACGGCGTAAATATTATAGTCGGAAAACTTGGTAAAAGAGAAGATACGACAATTTGAAGATGAAGCATCAGCACGGAAAAGACTTGATGAGAACCATGAGCTGTTGCGACGAAAGCTTGACGCAACAAAGAAGGTGGATAGTCCGAACGAGATGAGGTTACGGAAAGAGAGGGATGAATATCGCGTAAGTCGTGGTGATTCTCTTCTCAGAGTTTACTTATATTTGAACGTGACAGGCATTGTTAAACTGCAGTTCGTGTCGAACTCGGTTAAAATCCCATGTCCTCATGCGGTGTATGCATACGTTTTGTAAAGAATGCCTCGATACTCGTATAGAGACACGACAACGACGCTGCCCTAGTTGTGGCGAATCATTTGGCGTGAATGATGTAAAGCAGTTTTACTTTTAGGCTATGTGTATCCATGTTTTTCTTATCGGTTTTAATAAATTAATGACGGAACACAGAAATTCATTGAACAAAAAGACTTATCAAGAGCACCAAAAGATGTCAGGGAGAAGATGGATGGACGGAGTTAGATTGTGTCAGGGGAATGCATGATCTATCATAGTCGTTCTCTCTCTCTCTTTTTTCTTTTCTCTCTCTTTCTCTCCCTCTCTCCTTTTTTCTTTGTGAGCGAACACACGTTGTGTTATCAATTTTCTGAAGTTTATTCAGACCGCTCTATGTCAGTATCCTCATGACCGCGTTTGATGGATTTGACGACGTTCAAAAACAACGATGCCGACATCAACGGCTGTCGAGCCATGTGTATCATGATAAGAAAGACAAGATGGCCATCCTTCTAGACTCTCAGTTCTCAGATACCACCTTATACCAAGACAACCATCCCCAAAAAACACCATCCTACTCTAGCTGGCGTTCGATCTTTGCAACTGGTCCTGTCCCGTTCCATCCACCTGGTTGGCCTGTGGTATTTACCTACATTATGCTTTCCTTTTTCTTTCTCGTCTTCTCTGGTGAACTACTGTATAGTCGACAGACTACTGGTAAAAAAAAAAAAAAGAACTGTCAATCAAACAAAAAAAAAAAAAGAAACCCATATTTCCTCCCTCGTTTTATTATTTGTTATATTATGCAAGAACGTCGAGTATGAATTCTGTTTTCTGCTTTATGTAATCTAGGTAAATTTATTGAGTTAGAACCATTGAATACCATGATTGGCCCCTCCGCACAGGTATGTACACTACTACATCCTTGTTAAGTTTAGTCCATCCGGTCAATTAGATGTTGATTCAAATGGGTGCTCGGTTTACGCCATGTATGCGAAATATGACGACCGTTCCTTCTACCGATCGCTACGTATGTCTCAATGCTACCCAAGACGCCTATCCGGGTCTTCTCAATCCCGTGGTGGATCTCACGGATCCGGGAGGTACCTGTTCCCTTGCCGATATCTGCGGCATGGGTGGGTTCCAGAATCCGAATCAATCCTTCCGTTTTCTTACCACTTTGTTTCTCAATTCCGGCATCATTCAACTCCTCATCTATATTCTCCTCCATTTGGTATTAACCATACGAGTAGAACGCGCTATCAATGCAATACGCTTTGGAGGTAATCAAAGAAAAAATCCATGGGTCCAATTACGTCGCTGAATTTTATTAAAAAATGGATAACAGCTCTTTATCTTCTCACTGGTGTGTTCGGCAATATTTTTGGAGCCAACTTTACCTCTCCATTCACACGTAAAGAAGAAGAAGAAACAAAAAGAGTTGTGGTTAGCATATGAGGAAAGATACTTACATTTTTTTCCTCTTTAACAGCTATGGTTGGATGTAGTAGTTCGTTGTTCGGTATCATGGCCTGTTTATTTGTTGACCTCGGCATAGCATGGCATTTGGTTGACCAGCCGTTTCGCCATCTTATTAAACTAGTGGTGTTGACAGGTAAAAGAAAAAACAGTTCAGGAAAAAGTAGATGATAAAGGATATAATTTTTATTTGCGTTTTATGCTCATACTATTATCTTGTCTTAAGCACTTGGATTTATCTTGGGTCTGCTACCGGGGTAAGATAAAAGAATTGAACCAGCTATTTGGGTTAATAGTAAGAATCGCAACGCGCCAACTTACCACCCCTGTTCTAGAGTGGACAACTATTCTAATATCGGAGGATTCTTGGGCGGCTTGCTTTTGGGGATCTCGTTGATGCCATCGATGCCTGCCTCAAAAAAACGTACCATACTGCTCTGGGTGTCCCGTGTCATCTCATTAGCTGTATTTATTGTGTTATGGGTAGTTATGTTTCGTCGTTTCTATCGTGACCTTGGTGATCTTTAAACCCGGGATTCAAACCCCACGGTAGCAATGAAAGCAAAAAAATTTTTTTATCATGATTTTGCTGTTTCTTTTCCTTTTTTTTTAATGTGCTTTTGAACAGAAAAAAAAACGAAAGAAATGATATCAAACAACTGAAAAAATGTTACAAGGAAAATAGAAGGAAACGAAAATAAAAGGATTGTGAGAAAGAGAAAAGATAACAAAGAGGAGAAAACCTCGAAACAGTGTTTTTTTTTGTTTTCGGTTGATTGTATGTCGTTGAGTGGATACTTTTTTTTTGCTCTTCCAAAAGAAAATAATACAAAAATCCATTTACAGGCCCTCTTCTTCCTCCTCCAAAATATCTTCATGCATGACTCCTCTCAAACGTCGTTCTTTTTCGCTTTCAAGTTGACCATACAATAAATATAATGCACGTTCATTCGATTCAGGTGTGCCTTGGATAGTAAACATGCGTTCACCCGTCTCGTCATCAGGCACTCTGGCAATGGAAATTCTTGAACCGGATAAACGACGGATCTCAGAAATCTTCGAGCCTCCCCTGCCTAGAAAACCGAAAAGTCAATCATGGCGTTAATTTTTCACCAACCCAACCATGACATACCAATGATGCAGCCAACCATGTCGCTAGGGATGGAAATATGTTGAGTACGGATATTAGGATCATTTAGGTAGCTTTGTGACGATGTCGAAGCGCGGCGTTGAGATTGATATTCGGGAGGGGGATTGCTGAAATCAGAGCCGTTACCAGTACGTGTAATCGAAGCACGACGTTCGCCGGTGGTTCCGACTTTGGTGGGGTTGTAAAGGATAGTTCCGTAAGCGCGCTCTTTGTCCTCAATCAGGCATTGTCCGATTTCGAGAACTGCCAGACGAACAGAGTCAACGGCACCTCGTACTTCCACCACACGTTCAGTGCTCTGTGGCAACAGGGTTTTAGATGCAATCATGCGGACACCCGAGGTATCCTGAATATGCTTGATCTTTGCACCCTGACGACCGATCACCGTACCCATCAGGTTGTGCGAGATAAGCAAACGAATGGTTGCCACTGCGCCAGCAGGTGCAGCTGAAGAAGTGGTAGGGGTGGTGGGAGGAGTGGTTGGCGAGATGGGGTTATCCAACAAAGTCTGGGCAATAAGCGAATAAGCCTGAAGAAAGAAGTCATGTTAGTAAATAATGCGGCAGAGGTCGTTTGTTATTATTGATTTTTTTTATTTTACCTTTGCCACACCTTCCAGTGTGCCGCTGACGGTTAACACACGATCATGGACACCTTGGACGACTTTGGACACACCGGCCTTGACACCAGTAGAGTCCCTTAGCTCAGCCACATTCTTACCACCTATTTTTTATGACCGTTCAGTGAGAAGACGATTATATGGATTTTTTTTGGGACAAGGGAAGGGGAAGAGAGAATAAACTTACCTTTGCCAATGATAACACCGGCTTCCTTCGTGGAGACTAAGGCGCGTAGGGTGAGTTGAGCGTCGTCGGAATCAAATTGTTGATCGACTGATGCATTCTCCACCTGACTGCTGTTCGCGTTGTTCTGTTGCTCGGAATAACGGTCATCGTACTGGTCAGAACTCGTATGGGAAGCTTGAGACATGATGGATCTACGTAACAACGCGTCAGATGTGGATCCAAATACTATTTTGCTATGTTACGCGTCATGGCAAGATCATTACTTTGGGGATTTTTCAAGGAAGTGATACTGTGGGTAGTCCTTTGTTTAGGAGTTTTGGGGAATGGAGGCGGGAAAAGAGCGCAGAGTGATTACGAGTGGGGATGACGGAGGGATGAAGAGCTAGTACGCTAAGAGTATGGCTATAGAGAGAGATAAAGAAAGAGAAATAGAGACAAAGAAAAAAGAGGAAGAGAGGAAAGAGAAGAGTTTCACCCCCCTCCGCGCTGGGACAGAATACTCACTCGCCTCTGTCTCTCGCTCTCTNTCAATCAGGCATTGTCCGATTTCGAGAACTGCCAGACGAACAGAGTCAACGGCACCTCGTACTTCCACCACACGTTCAGTGCTCTGTGGCAACAGGGTTTTAGATGCAATCATGCGGACACCCGAGGTATCCTGAATATGCTTGATCTTTGCACCCTGACGACCGATCACCGTACCCATCAGGTTGTGCGAGATAAGCAAACGAATGGTTGCCACTGCGCCAGCAGGTGCAGCTGAAGAAGTGGTAGGGGTGGTGGGAGGAGTGGTTGGCGAGATGGGGTTATCCAACAAAGTCTGGGCAATAAGCGAATAAGCCTGAAGAAAGAAGTCATGTTAGTAAATAATGCGGCAGAGGTCGTTTGTTATTATTGATTTTTTTTATTTTACCTTTGCCACACCTTCCAGTGTGCCGCTGACGGTTAACACACGATCATGGACACCTTGGACGACTTTGGACACACCGGCCTTGACACCAGTAGAGTCCCTTAGCTCAGCCACATTCTTACCACCTATTTTTTATGACCGTTCAGTGAGAAGACGATTATATGGATTTTTTTTGGGACAAGGGAAGGGGAAGAGAGAATAAACTTACCTTTGCCAATGATAACACCGGCTTCCTTCGTGGAGACTAAGGCGCGTAGGGTGAGTTGAGCGTCGTCGGAATCAAATTGTTGATCGACTGATGCATTCTCCACCTGACTGCTGTTCGCGTTGTTCTGTTGCTCGGAATAACGGTCATCGTACTGGTCAGAACTCGTATGGGAAGCTTGAGACATGATGGATCTACGTAACAACGCGTCAGATGTGGATCCAAATACTATTTTGCTATGTTACGCGTCATGGCAAGATCATTACTTTGGGGATTTTTCAAGGAAGTGATACTGTGGGTAGTCCTTTGTTTAGGAGTTTTGGGGAATGGAGGCGGGAAAAGAGCGCAGAGTGATTACGAGTGGGGATGACGGAGGGATGAAGAGCTAGTACGCTAAGAGTATGGCTATAGAGAGAGATAAAGAAAGAGAAATAGAGACAAAGAAAAAAGAGGAAGAGAGGAAAGAGAAGAGTTTCACCCCCCTCCGCGCTGGGACAGAATACTCACTCGCCTCTGTCTCTCGCTCTCTCTCTCCGAAGAAGAAAAATTTCCCAGTCGGTGACGCAAATCTTTTTTTTTTTTTTTCTCGCTTTTTTTTCTTGGATCACCAGGAATCCCCCAGTTTCAATTTATACAATAATAAAGATGTGGAACTATCTAAGATCGAATAAATTTGGATTTAGGACCCTTATCCTGCAAACACAGAAATAGAATGATAAGTAATGCATGTCTAGCCTATAGTGTATATACATCATACCAAACACGCTCGGCAATGGACTAGCAGCTGTCCCTTCTCGTTCTCGGTAGACTTGGCACCCGAATCCATTTGTTTTTTACACCCTTCACAACGTAGACATTTCCTATGCCATCGTGTAGCACGAGGTCCTGGTGTATCATCCATGATCGCAATACTTGTATGGCAGTGCGCACAGATTTTGGATCCACCTAATTTAGGTAAGGCCCGTGATGCTCGTTGCATAAATATCTGTGACGGGTCTGGTGTTTCCTCATTGGCCTTGCTAACCATACATCGCTCGCACTGGTATTCTCCATCTATAACGTACAGTTGATCTAGACCTACAGATTCATGGCAAGTACTACACTTCAAACACTATGATAAAAACATCATCAACCGACCAGGTTCGATACGCTTTTCGATTTTACCTGCATGTGAAATAAACGGTCGCCTTCTCTTAAACACTGTTTTTCGTTTATTGGTTTTTGACAGGCATGGCATTGATAAGTTTCCGGCAAGTTTGATCCAATCGAAGTAGGGCGGCACTTGATATTTTTTCAGAAAAGGATTAATTCACCTTTTTCTTTTTTGCTTCTCTTCTGTTTACGCTTGTCCTACCTGAGTGTGGTATATATTTGTACCATCCGTGGCAAAGCCAAGTTCGGTAAAGTGACCATGACAAGCAGCACAAGTCAAGCAATCCATATGGTAAAATCGATCGCCTGTTGGTAGTGGTAATTTCAGTCGCCGACTACCCTTCAGTGGCTTCTGACAATGGCTGCATATCCGTCTAATTCGCTTTGCCAGCTCCTGTGATGTTTCAGAGGAGGAGAAAGATGTCGTACGTACACGCTGGCGAGGCACGTCTTCTTTGTGTGACAATGGTAAAGGTGTTGATGATGTCGGCCCCTTCGGTTCCGGTGATATCTCGTCTGGTGTCTTGTCTAGCGACTTTTGATAGTGGTAAAATAGTTGAGAAGCGGTGGGTAACTGCGATGACGCTGCATTCCGCGAGCCATGCAAGGCGAGACTTTCTTGTGTATTACTCTTGATACTATTGAAATAATTGGAACTCATGGTGGAGGTTGGCGACGTTGTAAGCGATGGTGTTTGGATAGGTGTGGATACGCTGGATGAAGGTAATGGTCCCGTGATGATAGTAGGGCGTTGGCATGCTTTGCAACAAGGTTTACCAGAGGTCGAGTCAATCGATATTTTTCCGAGGACTTCGGAACAGATATGGCACCGGAAGCAGGATTTGTGCCATATCTGACCACGAGCTTCCATCGCATCGTTTTCTTCAACAGGTTCATCGCATGTAGCACTAACAGAGTGAAAAAGAAAAACAGTTTATACAAACTCTACGCTTTTCGTTTTGTGTCACAACTGTTTGACTGTTACCATGAACGACAGGCTTTGCAGGAGCCTTCAAGGACCGACATCTGGCTTTGACACTTTGGGCATGTTTTGTAGATAGATGATCGTTGACGCTGTCTATAGGCTGTGCTTAAAAGAGGCATGCTTGTAGTGCTTGTGATGGGTTCGTTCAAGATGCTATTGGCGTACCTAATACAAACCAGATACATGAGTCTTACCACTTCTTTCCCCGTCTCTCTGTCTCTCAGTAGCTACATACTGCGCTTGCCATTTATCTTTACTTGCTTGTTTTTCTTCCGCTACTAAAAGCCGATTTGCTTGACAACATCAAAATGCAAGTTTAGCACCATAACGTACATAGTTGAAGAACTGAAAAAGCAAGGCAGACTTACTGCTATTACGTACGGTTTTCCCACCGCATTTTCGGCATTTCTCGTTGTTTGAAATCTCACCGCAGCGAATGCAATAAACCATTTTGTGCGTTTTTTAGAGAAGGAAAGAAGGATGCACAAGAAAGCTTGAAAATGGTTTAGAAAGCAATAGCAAAAAAAAAAAAAAAAATCTTTTTTTGGGAGGGACAAAA
>MZZL01000390.1:323777-546406 GCA_002749535.1 Apophysomyces variabilis | reverse complement strand
GGTTTAAAAAAAAAAAAAAAAAAAAAAAAAAAAATCTTTTTTTGGGAGGGACAAAACATGCCAAATTTGGCAAAGATGAAAGTATCTTCATAGAACGACATTTGTAAACATCTTGCGATAACGAAGAAATAGATAGAAAGCTCAGCGAAGAATATTTTTTTTTCACTTCTGTTTGAGTCTCATGAAACCAATGCATGCTATGCAGATAGTGAGAGAAACGGAGATAACCATGTATGACCGCAGGGTCCTTTCTATTAAAGTGTACGCGTGCTTTTAAATGCATAGCTTAGCTTATCAGAAGTTGTATGCTAATCGGAATTAATCTGTCAACCATACTGTTACAAAAGTTGTCATACGCAACTAAATTATCCTATTTCAAAAGCAGAAGATACGTAACGTAATCACTTAGATGTACTTATGCCGAGAAAACATGAGTAGTTGTGTCATCCTTTTTTACACACGCTAAATGGATGGAAAAAGAGATCGTTTTGACTTCATGGTGAATGTGTGCTGCTATCCTAAAATAGGATGTACCCCATTGCGGGAATTATTCGTGTTAAAGGACAAGGACCACGAAACCAACCCCACTTGGGACAAAACCGGAGCAAAGCATTACATCATGGCACATTGTAATCGTTCTGACAACTGTCCGTTCTGATTGGCTGATTAGATCCACCGTCAATTTTGCTGCTGCGGTCCTCCTTTCCTGCGTTAAGTGAGTCTCGGCCATTGTCAGCATGGGTCACCTGTATGTTTGCATTCTTAGTCCTCTACAGGCTCTTGACCTTTGTGAATTAGTATTACCGTTGCAACATGCTCGCTTAATCAGTGGGCCTTAGATTTCGATGGAAATCTTCAGCGTATTCTTGAAAGTATTCGGATAGCTAAAGCGAAAGGCGCAACATTACGCGTTGGTCCCGAGCTTGAAGTCCCGTAAGATATTATATTTGTCTTTGGAAAGTATGAATAATGCTTAATCTTTATATATTCAGCGGATATGGATGTTATGACCATTTTTTGGAAGGTAAAACAGCAAGATAAAAATAAGCGTATAACTCCACTTTGCTGACATGTTGTAGGCGATACGTATCTGCATTCCTGGGAAGTTTTGGCAGAAATCTTGAAAAGTGACGAAGGAAAGGATATGATTTTGGATATTGGCATGTAAGGGGCAAAAGAATAAAACCGGAGCCGGGTGAAAAATAAACTTTTGCATAGGCCTGTGATCCATAAGAATGTCAAGTATAACTGTAGAGTCATCATCGCCAAGGGTAAGATCGCCCTGATCCGACCAAAACTATACCTTGCCAATGATGGAAACTATCGGGAACTTCGGTTTTTCACGCCCTGGGAACCTCGCAGACTGGAGACATACTTTCTGCCACGTATGATCCAAGCAATAACAAACCAGGTAGGTTTGCCATCCAGTCATAGTAGGGCTTATTTGTAGACTTAAACTGCTGGAGGATTTAGGTTACTGTTCCGTTTGGTGATGCAGTGATCAGCACACAGGACACGTGTATTGGATGCGAGACTTGTGAAGAATTATTCACTCCTCAAAGGTGAATTTGAAAACAGCATGCGTAGCGAACGGAAATTGCTAATATTCCGAGCGGATACTTAGTCCCCACATCGCAATGGGGCTTGATGGTATAGAAATATTTACGAACAGCAGCGGCAGTCATCATGAGCTACGCAAGCTGAATACGCGCATTGACCTGATCAAATCAGCAACAGCAAAGGTAATATATAAATAAAGAGGGAATATGTTATTAATAAAGAGGATATACTAGGCTGGAGGTGTCTATCTTTATGCTAATCAACAAGGGTGTGATGGTGATCGCCTCTATTACGATGGATGTGCCATGATTGCTGTCAACGGGAACATAGTGGCACAAGGTTCTCAGTTTTCATTGAAGGATGTGGTATGATTAAGAGTCTTGGCTGGCTACCCTTCTGCTCCCCTGTAGTATCTAATTGATTTACCCAACATCGTAGGAAGTAGTGACAGCAACGGTTGATTTGGAGGAAGTGCGATCTTATCGTACCATGCTGGGTAGTAGGTCCATACAATCTCTCCAATCGCCCAATTATCACCGCGAGTTTGTGGACATTGCTCTGTCTCCTGCAGGCTTGAACGTTGATATCCATGCCCGCCCTAGTAAAAAACGGGAGCCATTCTATCATAGTCCTGAAGAAGAAATCGCTTTAGGTCCAGCTTGCTGGCTCTGGGATTATCTTCGACGATCTAAGACAGCTGGCTACTTTTTGCCATTAAGTGGTGGTATCGACAGTTGTGCAACGGCAATGATCGTTGCATCCATGTGTCGTTTGGTTGTGACGGAGGTGGAGGAGGGTAATACCCAGGTTTTGGAAGATGCGCGCAGACTCGCCAATGCAGGCGGTAACAGTCAGGACGAATACGTACCAAAGGATCCACGCGAATTTGCCAACCGCATATTTTATACTTGTTACATGGGAACAGAGAACTCTAGCAAGGAAACTCGTAAGAGAGCTGCAGATCTGGCTAAGGCAATTGGAAGCTATCACCTTGACCTCAATATGGACACCGTGGTAGCGGCCATCCATGGCTTGTTTTCTTTGGTTACAGGAAAGACGCCAAAGTACCGTGTACACGGCGGTTCCGACAGTGAAAACTTGGCCCTGCAGAACATTCAGGCACGCCTTCGGATGTTGCTAGCATATTTGTTTGCACAGCTGATGCCCTGGGTCAGATCAAAGCAAGGCGCCCTTCTGGTGCTCGGTAGCGCCAATGTTGATGAAAGTTTGCGTGGTTACCTGACCAAGTATGATTGCAGCAGTGCAGATATCAATCCCATTGGAGGCATCAGCAAAACGGATTTGAAGCGGTTCATTGCTTATGCGCAAACGCATTTCAAGCTTGAGATCCTTTCGGAGTTCCTGGTTGCAGTACCAACAGCCGAGTTGGAGCCTATCACAGAAAGTTACGTTCAGTCAGACGAGGCGGACATGGGCATGACTTATGACGAGCTTTCGCAATTTGGACGACTTAGAAAGGTCGAACGATGCGGGCCTTACTCGATGTTTACGAAACTAGTACATGAATGGAGCAACTTCTTGCGACCTTCTGAAGTAGCAACCAAAGTCAAGCGGTTCTTTTTCTACTATTCTATCAATCGCCACAAATTGACCACA
The DNA here is from genome assembly GCA_002749535.1 of Apophysomyces variabilis. NCBI lineage: Eukaryota > Fungi > Mucoromycota > Mucoromycetes > Mucorales > Mucoraceae > Apophysomyces > Apophysomyces variabilis. The sequence continues at coordinate 543,229 of MZZL01000390.1, read as the reverse complement.
CTGACACCTTCCTATCATGCCGAGGCCTATAGTCCAGATGATAATCGATTTGACCTGCGCCCATTTTTGTATAATGCATCATGGAAATGGCAGTTCCAGCGAATTGATCGTGCAGCTCAAGCATTTGAATCAAGTCCGCAAGAAGATCTTAATGAGCTAGATTAACAGAAATATTTATGGTAGAAAAAATTGAACAAGATGGAAAAAAAAAAAGAAATAATCAATCGAGGCTTCTTTCTTCAGAGTCAGTTTCCGTTTTCCCTCTTCTTCTACTTCCAGCAACTTGTTTCTGATTGTAACGTTCAAAGAAAATTAGGCTGTCTCTGCACTTGCCAAGTGCTGTCTAAGGACATCCATGGCTTCTTTGACTTTCTGTCCCAAGGAGTCCTTGTCTTCCAAAAGATGCAGCAATTCAGCATTATCCATCTCTAACAACATGCCTGTTATTTTTCCAGCATGCTCCGGTTCTTGTTGATGGCTAAAAGAAGACAAGTTATTGATCGAATGGGTCCAACATTCAATAAGGGATCCTCACATAAGCGGGTACAAGTGTTCACCCAGCATTTGCTTTTGGAGTTCAGGAGGAGCTGCCGCAAGGGATGCGGCTGTCAAAGTCCTGGCCTCATTCGTAGGAGAAGGCGGACGAGCAGAGGTTATTTCCTCTTTACGTTGTGGATGCTGTTGTTGTTGCTGTTGTTCCTGCTGTGGGCGATTGCCACCGTGTTGGAGATTAGACCAACCCTCACCTCGAGGAGGACGAGGTTGACGTGGGAATCGACCTGGCATGGGTGGTGCAAATTGAGGAACTTGAGCATATCCAGCTACGGGAGGAGGAATCTGTCCTTGTTGGTGCTGCGACCAACGAGGACGCGGCATGCCCTGAGGAAACATTGGTCTTTGCCCTTGCGGTATAAAACCACCGGGTGGAGCATAGAACATGGGTGCCCCAGGTAGATAAGCACCAGCTGCTCCCATCTGCAAAATCAAGAATAAGCAAAGAGAAGAAACAGAAGTATTCATCTAGTCCCCCTCCTCAATGCATACCATGCGCATTTGATTACGCTGGGCCACCTGGGCTTCGAGCTGAGAACGACGAACTTCTTTACGCTGGGCAAGTGCTACGTAGATTGGCTTGGAACCCAGCATGCGTCCATTCATTTCGGTCACTGCTTTGGTAGCTTCATCAGGCGATGAGAAGCAGACGAAACCAAAGCCGCGACTAGTCCCTGTTTTTTCATCCCGCATTACCTTTGCACTGGTGATGACACCATAAACGGAGAACTCTTGTTGAAGTTTATCATCATCGATATCATCGTCCAGATTCTTAATGTACAGGTTGACGCCTTGATACTTGCTTAGTTTTTCCAACTTGGCTTGCTCATACTGCCGTCTCAATTCGTCTTCCCGTTCGTTTTTCTTCTGCGCACGTGCCACGTAGAGTTTTTCTCCATGAAATTCAGTGTCATTGAGTTGCTCCACTGCTTCGCTGGCATCTTCATGTTTTTCAAAATTAACAAAACCAAATCCGCGAGATCGGCCTTCAGCATCTCTGGAAATGACCGAGGACGTGATACTTCCGTACTTTGAAAACAGGTCTAGAAGTTGTTGGTCATCCACATCCTTCGCGAGATTCTTAACATAAACGTTCGTAAAGCGTGCTTTCATCTCTTCTATCTTGGACTGCCGCTCCTTACGGGGAACGTGACGACCGACATATCTAAGACGTTTCGGCAGTGGTCAGAACAGAAACTACTTTTTCCTTTTCCGTACACTTTTCTGTTGTTTAACAACATGCCATTGACACCCTGGATAGCTTTATCTGCCGCTTCTTCTGTCTCATAATGTACAAAGCCATATCCTCTGGATCGACCCTCATCATCCAACGCAATTTTACATGATAAAATATTTCCAAATGCAGAAAATGTATCATGCAATGCCTTGTTATCGATAGTGGGATCCAGATTCTTGATAAAAATGTTTCCATTGCCGGTTTTACGCAGCGCAGGATCACGCTGAGACCACATGATACGACAAGGTCTTCCTTTTATCAAGCTGTAATTCAAAGATTCCATTGCCCGTTCAGCTACAACAAAATATATGCATGAGGGTCAATGTTTTGATGTTGCATATATTATTTACCATCTTCCATCGTATGAAAATTGACGTATGCATACTCCAAACTTCTCCTTGTCACGGCATCTCTGCAGACACGGATACTGGCAACAGGACCTACCATGTTAAACATTTCGAATAACATGGCTTCTGTCACAGTTGGATCCAACTCGCCGACATACAACGATGCTGAACTGACGAGGGGTACGGGTGGTAAACCGACTCCTGATAAGTCATGCTGTTGAGGTTGGTCAGCGGTGCTTGAACTCGGCTGCGGTTTGCCGTTTGTACCGTTTTCATTCATCGTGTTACTGGCAGGCCGTGTGTCGTGAGTAGTTGGTGAAGACATAACGTACGTTTACTGAAGGATTGGGTTGTTCTCTTATATATTTTTTCTTCAAGTTTTTTCTTTCTTTTTCACGTTGTATGGTGCGATAATATCAAGCAAAGACTCGGTATCTTCTTCACTGCTTTTTTTTAGTTCTTTTTTTGGTGAGTTTTTAGATTTTTTTTAGCTTTTTTTTCTGAATTTTTGAGGGAAGAAGGCTGTTTGGATAATGGAGAAAGAAAGAAAAGAGGGCTGAAAATGGTCTTTTTCGGTCTTGATTATAAGACCCTCATCACATGATTGAATACAGCATTGCGGATCACGCGCCTTCCTCACCGAACACACTTCGGAGTGGCAAATTGGGAGTATCCTTATCATGCGTCCAGTCGAAAAGAAACAAAAGTGTTTATTCTATAGTGGTGCAAAAGCTCAATAAGATTACCATAACTAAAGGTTTGTCAATCCAACAATATTGCACTGTGAACCTTGCAGAAAAGAAAAAAGGGAGCTACAGTGCAAAATATTAGATCACTGCCAATAATGTGAGCCTAGTGTTTATTTGAACATTATCAAGGAGCTAGCATACTATGACAGGGATTTGATGCAGCATAATATATATCTATGCAACCTAGCATAGCTATTGAACGAGATCTTGCAACTGGAAGATTGGGCGCGTTATCTCCGTTTAGTTCAAATCTCTCTTATATAACAAAAACGTGCATACGAGAAAGACTACACCAGTCATTGGTGCTATCAATGTTCGAGTTTAAAGATCCCATCTGCTATACTGTTGTATTCATGTCAATTGGCTTGGTGTCATTTCCGCAATGATTGAAAGGAAAGAAGACAAATGAAAGCGCTATTCATACTATAACTTGCCACTTTGTTTCAGATGCTATCTATCCTGTTGCTTGTTCAGTAACCCTGCACTGCGCTAAATTGAATATCGGTGTTGAACTAGCGGGAAAAGAGAGGAAGAAAAGCTCCATGATAAGGATGTGCAACTTAGAAAGAAAGCGTCCGTTTGCCTTGCCATGATGCATGTTTTGCTAAACTTTATTTATGACAACTATATAATAGCTACACCGCTAATATCAAACAGTATATTTTACGTTCGCATATATTTACTTCCCGGGTTGTTGTATCGACCTGTGCCCGCAATTATCCGATGATTTCGGATTGTTTTGAATGTCCGAAGATCTCTATAAGCTTTGGTTCCTCCCTCTTTTGACCCTAGGGCAGTTGGTAATAATCTTATCAGTTACATCAGCGTATAGTATCAATAAGCTTTAACTATTATGGATAGATCTATGGTTATGTATATGTGGGGAGTTCCACAATTACGCAAAAAATTACAATATAGCGATATTACGTTATGGATATTGCCCTGGAAAGATGTGGTGTTAAATACTCTGCTTTAACAGTAGCCAGAACGACTTCAATAATCTATCTGACAATTACTCGTCTTTATTTTTCTTTCTGCTATACTCACTGTGTTGCGATATTTCTGCTTATTCTGGAAGCGCTTATTTTTCGACGGTGCCATGGTCCCTTCTTGTCACTGCATTAGTTCGTTACCTATATATCTTCTGTTTTCCTCCGTTGTTTTGGCTTTTATCTTCCCGCAAGTCCTTGATGCAATTGCTTCATCTGTTAATATGGCTTGGAACACAAGCGCAACATACCTTGGTTTTCTTTCGCTAAACCTTTGACACCAACATCGAAGCTTTAACTTAGCCATTGCCCCCAACTCGCATAAACAGTAGTATGAATGCGCTTTCGCCAAAATCATCTAAAACACGTGGTAATGCAAAACCAGATAAGCATCTTGTGTTTCCCAAAAGAACATCCAAAATGCTACAAAAGAATAGTAACATTGTGATTACAAGTGTATCTCGTTTCTTATGCAAGACCCATAGGTTTTTTGTGCGTGGTCAATGCACAAGCTTATTACAAGGCTTTGTCCAATATCTGTTGTTAGCTTCATGAATCCAAGGAATTCTGTTTCGTTCATATAATGATGGAGGAGTGATACAAACAAATAAAGCTTTAAGAAGAATATTCGTTTACTGCGCGGACGGATATTCGGCCCCAAAAATCATACCTAATGCTGAAAACGATACGTTGCAGTAGCAAATCTGGCGATCATGACTTTTATACAAGTATTATGACTCTATGGGATACAAACTTACCCTAAAAACTGATTTGTTAGTACATTTATCCGTTCACGTGTGCTAACTGTATGTCGGTAGTAAATTAACTGCACTCATACCACCTAACAGAAGAATACATGCTTGTGACAATGTACTCACGTTCGAGCTTGGCTGCATTACGGAGCTGCTTCCCAAATTTTGTTCAAGGCTTCTGAAAGACATCCCGGAATTGAAGGTAGTGAAGTGGCAGCTGCTTTAATCCTTTTATACTTTGATATCATTAACAAAATTCTCTAAGTAACTGAGCCGAATGTGTGACAGATTTTGTAGACAAAGGTATGTGCAAGATGGTTCAGACGCATCTTTACACTCAAGCAAAACTGTTTATATTCCACCGCTATGGCGTAAGGAAAGTAGATAATTGTTTGCTATTTTGGAAGTCATTTTTTCAGGATAAGTGGCCTAGATTCATTAATTGGCTCATATTGGCCTGATTGCCTCAAATTCAGTACAGTGACCTGTATCTATAGACTTCAGGTTGCAGCACTGGCTAATTAGGGTGCATTTATATTGGCAAGGGCGTACTGTCTATCTGACCGTTAATGTGTTAATGTTCCTTCCATTTCGACAAAGACATTGACAGCAAATAATCATGGAGTGGGTACGAGGTAAAAGGTAGCTCAGAACCTTGAATGAGTGAAACTTATTAGCTGCAGACCTTATCAATGTGTACCATACAAGAACTGTATTGATAAACCACATCCAACCGCACATATACAGTGAGCGTCATTGCGCTCAATGAATCATACAATGCTCCTTAGCTTTCTGAAACTTTGAGCGATTCACTTCTTAATGGCTTTTATTCTTACAGTGGGCTAAGTAAATGGAAGTTATGCATTGGCAGCATGGATCTAGCAAATTTTTCAGCGAATTGAACGTTTACTTTTCAGCATAAGTCTACTGATTGTTGAATTGCGCTAATCCAAAATTATCTTGTAGAAAAAGGTTACCGATGAATGAATTTCGAAAGCAGCAGTAGTCCACGGGCGTCCCTTTTTCCGCATTTTGACTAAAAAACAAAATTAACTTTCATCATGAGCGAACGTGAAGTCGAAATGGCCAATTACATATTGGCAAACATCCAGAAAGATTTGGGATTTCTGAAGGATCGACAGTTTCTAAACGCACAAGTCTATAACGACATCGTTGCTTTGCTACCTGCGCGAGTTGCACAGGAACGCAATGAAACCATTTCAAGGCCACCTCTTCCCACACGGAAATCGGCTACTCCCAGTCCTATCCAACAACCAATACCACAACCGCGTGAGCCATCATTCCCTAAGTTACCAGTGCGCCGAACGCCATCTTCAATGGACCAATCTAATTCTCCGCCAGCAGTGGCGGTTCCAGTTACTATGCCTGTAGCCGCTCCATCTCCTCTCAATCAGCATCAGCCAGCAACAGAAGCCACATCTACACCTCCACCTCCTGCTTATTCTCCTCCAAGCCAACCAGCTAATACCATAGCGACTGCGGAAGCCTTGTACGACTATAAAGGGGATGATCCTAGCACAGACTTATCTTTCCGTCAAGGAGATGTAATTTACGTTACTGAATATGGTAATTATTGTCTTTCTTTTGTTCTTGAGAAATCCCGATTAATTTACTATTTATGAATGTAGTCAATGCTGACTGGTGGCGAGGTACGTTGAACGGGAAATCGGGTATTTTCCCTCAAAATCACGTCCAGAAAATTGCGTAAGTGTTATTTTTGGAAACGCTCTGGCCCATTCACGGAAATTTTGGTTAGCAACCCATCGCCACCCATTCAAGCAAAACGTCCCACACAAGCAACACCCCTAGCCTCCGCGGTCAATGTTTCTAATACTTCATCAGCTTCTTCAACGCAGTTACCATACAGTTATCCACCTCCGCCTACAGGCCCATATTATGCTCCTCCGCCAGCTCAACCCTACGTTCCAGCACCATCCACATCAGGAGCACCACCGCCAGTAGCTGCTGCTCAAGCCCAGAACCAAGGTGGTGAACATGGAGAAGAAGGCAGCAAAGTGCAGAATATGGCAAAGAAATTCGGTGGCAACGTTGCCACTGCAGCCACGTGGGGTTTTGGTGCCACACGTAAGTCGAATGTGGAAGAACGAGAATATAAGCTTCTTACCAAATCTTTACTTTCTCATTAGTCGGAGGCGAGGTGGCAAGAGCCATTTTCTAGGAAGAATTAGTTATCCATATCCTTACGTTATAATCAACGGCGTTGATGATCTAGTTGGTAGCGTCATTGTTCCAGGAAATAAACATCATATCTTGTTCACAGTCATACGTCAGTGTTGTATATCGGTTGATGATATTCACGGACTTTAAAGTAGCAGACTGCATTGTGGATATTAACGTCCGTTGGTGAGAAAATAATAGTCAATTTAACACCATGCATTAGTGGATAACTACTGGAACAGTGAGTTCTCTATGTAACATTAGATTAAGGTCATTAGAGAAACAGATTAATGATTTTGTGGGAATCGGACCAAGCGTAAGTTCAGTTCATTGGCTTTCGAGCTAAGATTGGGCCCAACTATAACTGTCCAGCGTGCCATGTACCAACGCATTGACCGAGATTAGTTACACCCACCTATCTAAGACTCATCCCGACTAAGGTCCATACATTCAAGATTCATGCATTTCAAGCCTTAAGTAGCACCGCTTCTGCAGTCCTGCTTAACATAAAGCCCGCCTGCAGCAGCAGTAGAGGACTTCTCTATACAAGAAAAATATTCGAGCACCTCTGATGAATTCCTGGCCCCACTCTTACTTACCTTACCTACTACTTCGAAGCGTCCTTTGACTAACTCCAAGATTTGGACTCAGCAACAATTGCCTGCCGAAGCATTGTAGACATTCTGTAGCGTTCAGTATCTGTTCATAGGGCTTGATGCCAACATCGTAAACATCGCTGGTTGCATTCAAACCTCCGCTTCACGATCAATAAATTTGCGCTAAAAGTTAAACTCAAATGCGCCATCACTAATTCAGCTTGTACGTTTTTCTCCTCCTGAGCAGCTTGTCAATATTTATGTTCAGCAACAGCGCGTATTGCTCCCAAAAATCAAGCGTATTTGATAATTTCACGAATTCCACCCAGTATCGTAACTGACAGAGGTTATCAAAGCTGCTTCCGGAGGCATCCGTGTTAATCCGCAATATGAAAAAAAAGATTAAGGGACACACCGAGCAATGAGCTATAATGCGTAGCCTCTTACATTGAGTTTTATCATCCTTTTTTAAAGCCGGCAGTACGAAATCCTCTTTTATCTCCCAACAGAATGGAAATACACAACAAGACGCCTATTCATAGTCTTGAGACGATATACTTCCTACAGCCCAGGCAGCATTTGTTTCACTTGTGCGACCCTGACTTAGCGTTGAGCATGCCTTCTACTTCCTCTTTAAACCTTTCAATCTTTGGCGGTCGCCCTTCATTCTCTTCTGCATGTCCTTGATCTGTCAGCTCTGCTTTCCCTTCTTGCCATTGATATTTTTGATCTCTCTTATTTTTTTCAGTGTGCCCTTGACCTCCTTTCGTCTCCACGCCTAAATGATAACAACCCGATTTGTTTCCTTTTTGTACGATCCTCTTCAAGTATATAAGGAAGGCCTATTTACCGATTATTCCTGCATCCACACGGATCTGATCCTAACCCAAAGGCTCTCGACTCATAACAGGATTTTCAATACTTGTTTCAACTACTCCAAAATCTATGCCAAGCATCTTCAGCGCTTTGCAAGATCGTTACAAACTTCTATCAAGAACGTTCGCAGCAAAATCTCCACATCCCCCAAACAGACCTGTATTTCCTAACTAGGTACATATTCTCGGAACTACCTGACAAATTATCACCTCCAGAATGAAGAAACACATCGCCTCTCTTTTGAGTCTTCTATTGCTTCTTGTTCCCGCTTTTGCTTCGGAGAAACGCATATCAGCGGTGGAAAGCATTGATGCAGAGGGAGATATATCTTCTACCGGCAACGATGGCAACGAATATTGCAAGAATTGTGCATACGACGGGCGTTGCATTGATGAGGAGGAGGACAGTGTGGTATACGTCGCTGTCGTAGTGTGACTTCCTAGTACTTGTGTTCCATGAACAGGATGATCGGAATTAACGTGTTCCCATTTACAGTGAACTTCTCTAGTTTGGAACACCGACTGCACCTCTTCTTTAAATCAGAGATCTATCACCGAGGATGAAGACAAGGTGACACTGCTCTACAGCAGTTATTACACTTAGCTAAATCATACACCTATCGCCGAGAAGAACGTTCACTAATTACAAATCCCGCATAAGGTCAAATAATTATAAATAGGCAGAAAGTTGAATGAAATAAAGATATCCAACAGTCTCAAAGGATTCTATCCGTCCCTTTTTCTATACACATATAACACAGACAGCCCTGATACTACCGAGGAGAGTCGCAACTGTTGCACAGGCACACTTAGAGTGTGTGGATCCTATCTAAGACAGAGGAACAGCGACAAGGCTTGCGTTGATGCTGCTGGAGATCTATTGATAGACAATGCAATGTATAGATGTGACCGTACAGGTGGTGTCCCTTTCTTTGATAACGACTATCTTAACTGTGTTATGGAAAAAGGACCCTTTATGTCTGGTGTACTTCACGCAAGATGTAACTACTAGAACCTTATGATAAATAGCTTTGTATGCTATTACGTGCCGCAGCAGGAATTTTTTATATCGGTTCTTTAGTAGGGCTATATATTTCGCTGTCCCGATAGAACGTAGGTAAGACTCTTGCCGATAGAACGTCCAAAAGTCCGAAAGGAAAAATCAAACGAGAAAAAGGTGACTAACGTTAAACATAGCGTAGGAGGATAAAGGATGGAAATCAAAAAAGCTAAGAGCTTCCATAATTCAGAACATAGTCATTATGACTAGATCGAAAGTCTTACAGATGAAAGCTGTCTTACTCTCCAACATTTATAGTTTTGACTCGCGCACTGTAGGCAACTTTTTAGGGAGTTAAAGGGCAATAGTTAGCTACAAGGCAGCAATAAACAATAGACACTAGCTCTATGCAACTGACTTCGGGCAAAAAGGTATGTCGCTGGATTAAAATTAAACTAAAGCTTTCCATGAAAAGCCATTGAAACGGACATACATGCGAAACAGGAGAGAATTGAGAAAAATAAAGATAGTAAGAGAAATCAAAGAGGCTATTGAAGAAGGAATAGGGAAAGGTGAGAAAAAAAATATCAATTAAGAAGCTTGCAATGACCACGTCCACCCGTTTAGTTCAGTAAGAGAAAGATGGAAATAGAGACACTTTGGTAAAGTACTATATCCTGCTTTATCTTTATATATATTGCTTGAGCCCAGCTGTTAGTGCAAAAGTCGAAATGACAGCCCCTTAAGAGTCGCAATTTAAGTGAACAAAAGAAGAGACGTTGTGTTAAAGATCAAATCTATAGAAACGCCTAAACCTCATCGTCTCGTATTAGTGAAACTATTTCCTACGGTTACAATAGCCTGGTATGAAAAGTCATCTGATGTGGATTTATCTCTTCCAATAGTTAGGATTGCCATGTACAGAACACAGGGAAGCTTCTTTGCCATCCGTAGGATTTTACAAAAGAAAAAACTAAATTGCCAGACTTTGTAGAGGTACCACGAGCGCAAGATCGTCGTCCAATGCGTCTATGACGGGAGATTCTATAGGGGAGCGTGCTTGGCTCACGCTTAAGTTAACCGCAGCAGCAGGGTAGAAGAGGTGGATATGGATATGGTCAGTTTGCCTTCCTATACCGATGTCGCAATGCGATTCGATGAAGCCAACCGGATCATAAAAGAATCTGCCACTCAGCCGAGAAGAATTATTGTATATTTTTAATCCGTCAGGCTTGCGAACGTCCCGTCGCGACTTGTGTATCATCATCACAGTCTCGAATCGATGCACATTACCATATGTGGGGGATAAGAGATACATGGCCCAGTTATTATAACTGTTAATGATGTTTTCAAATCTGTATTCATTCAATCCATGTCCCTTGCAACATGGCCTCTCGCCTGGCCACCTTGACACCTGCAACCAAATCGACATCGAGTTGTTCAGAATGAGGGAGTTTAAATCTGTTCGATGGGTAATCATTCTTGAGACTAAAGCTATTGCCTGTTACCACGGTATCGTCAGAATGATTTATCATAGGCAACATGACTAGACTGTGGACCTACTGTAAACGAGGTTTGCTTTATTCAATTTCCAAAAAAAAAGGTTGTGTACTGCTGGCGCAAATAAGCAGCTGATATACAGTGCTTCCCCGCTAATGTCAATGACTTGGTTAGAGCCTATCGATTGAAAGCAGGCGGGGAGTCACAATAACGGGGAGATGCAATGGCTTGAATTAGCATAGAAACCTCTTTTTCGGGAATCTCAAAATGATTGAAAATAGGCGAGGATTGACATTAACGAAGATGGACATTAGCGGGGAGGCACTGTATATATAGTTTACTGCTATCTCTTGGTTTACAGTAGGGTAATGCAAGTAAGTTGGTAGAAGAAGATAATTTAGAGTTATAGTACGATAATAGCGTGAATGTTTTGATATAAAGCTAGGAAATCGACCGGTGAAAGCAAATGGCGTGCGAGCAGATAAGAAGAAGTTCAGGACTGTGCGAAACATCTAGGTACGCGTGTCGTCGTCCTAATCACGTTATCCGCGCCCATGAACTTTCGCGGATAACCAGGCTTGTTTTCATTCCCACGAGCGGACCATGTGCGACAGCTCACAAAGCCAAAGCAAAGCGTATTCCGAGCTGTGGGAAATTGACGGAATATTTAATAAGCGTTAAAGCAAAGCTAAGTGCTTTTTTACAGCATAGTGATTGGACCGTTATTATACAATTTGGCACTAGGATGCAAGGGATTGCCTCACTCAACTCCAAAATCATGTCCTGGATTTGTTCTAAAAGTTTTTGACTGAAAATTCTCCAACAAGACACAATCAAATTTTGACAGCGGTGTGGACGAAAAAGAAATAGAGGGTGCAAGAAGGGATTACGCTTAAGCCATTTTCCCCCTAGTGCATGCTGCATTTGTTTTCGCTTGGCTGCACCTGTCGATTGAACGACGACACTGATAACTTCTTGTTACATAGAATATAGTTTGAGACACAGGTCGCAATCTCTGGTACGTCACAGGGCAGACAGGTGTTATGCTTCAAAACAAAACCACTTGTCATGGCGCAAAGCCCTTAAGAGTCGCAGAAAAAATCTGAACTTAGTAGCAGATCAATACCCTAGACTAGAGAAACTGAAAGATGGATTAAAGAATCAATAGTCCGAAAATGCGGCTGCATGAAGAGAGCAGAATCATTAGCATATTTTGCTGCTTTAAACCGTGCCTAAAAAATACCAAGAAGGACAGGTGAAAGAAATGAAGGCTCATGAAGAAAAGATGGATAGCTACTTAGGAGATAATATGGAAATCATCGTTTTACCTAGTTTGAACGAAGAGTTGCGGCACGTCATAGTTACGCCCGATGAAATTCGTTTATTCGAACGGTTATAGCACAAGAGCGTGGCTTTGAGAGAGACTCGACTAAAAAGAAGGACAGGGTAGGTGTGTCCTGATGATCGAGTTTATCTGCCCATGTCATTGTAGACTTTCCTTTCTTCCTCTTGTTGGTGTGAATTCCTGCTTTCCAAGAACGCATGAAATAATCTGTCCCGGTGTATATCAATATGTATATTGAAAGAGCAAGCACATGGTAGAGCAGCTAACGAAAAACCTATACCAAGTTTGAATATGTCGCGTCTCAAAAGCTAAACTAATATGGTACCTCCTGCATCAGGAAGCCAGTGTCAATGTCCGAAACGCCATTAATTAACGTCAATCTCATACATAGCGAGCATTCTTTAAAAAAGACTTGCTAACGATCACTTCTATTCTGCTACGGCTACCATGAAGTGGATACGTAGGGGAAAAGCTCTCCACCTCTGTTACTCTGATTCCACAGGTCCTCAGGCCGCAGTGGACCGAACGGCCAGTCACCTTGAAGGCGTCTATAATGGGCCTTTCGAGGAAAACGACATAGCTCTGCGAAATACTGAATCCGAAACTAACCTCACTGACACCCTTTCTGTTCGCCCTTTCTTATATACTGATGGCAGCCTTTTCGACCTTGCGTCCGTGACTGGGACCCTCAAGCTTCTCCCAGTGCGCAAAGCACCTGAACAGGATCATATCCGCAGCGAAATGTCAGCATATCAGTGATCATATCACCCTATTCTCGCTGACTTTCTCAATACGTTCTGGTTGTGGTCCCAAATACTCACACTGTGTGGCGCGTCGCTCAAGCCGTCCGATCTATAAGAATGGCCCAGTCACTGATCCTGCCAACTATCGCCCCATTAGCCTGAGGTCTGTTATCGGTGAATTCATGAAATATTGCCTGCAACAACCACTGCCTGCAGCGTTCCCACTAGTTGATATGGAACAAGGCGGCTTTCGGCTTGCTCGAAGTGCGCTAAATCAGGACTTGACTCTGCTAAAACTGTGCTTGCTCGACAAAGAGAGACATGGAACACCCCGGATATTTATATTCTTCAATATAAAATCTGCGTATGATACGGCGATCAGCCGTTTCATAAGTTGAGCACTCACAGCTTGCTCTCTCATTCCCCTTAAGCTCCTTTGAAACTTCATTTGACAACGTCCTTAAAGAAGTTCTTTTGTCAGTGTCGTAACTGTTGGGATGCCGCTCATCATAGCCGCCACCACTCTATTGCCTGCCTCGATACACACCGCCGCCTCGGAGTCCCTGTTGTGGTCATGGACCCTATCTCGTTCAATTTTCAGCAAGCTGCCCACGTCTCGCCCTTTTTAGCCGGGCATAATAGCCTACTGGATGACCACTTGGCCCAACCTCTGTCACATTCTACTTCAACTCGATCGACTTTGCCATGTGGCGGTCGACTTTAAAAGCACGACACCGAGCCCTCGCACTCCTGCCATTGACTTCTTGCCTATACTGTCAAGCGCACTCGCCAACAGCACAGCATCCCTTTCTTAAACTCTGTTCTCTCGCTTCCCTTAGTTTTCTTCCGATCTATTTTTCTCTCCCTTTCCTCTTTGTTTCTTGACCGCTGTCTCTACCTCTCGTTCTCTTTTGTTTCTTCCTCTTCCAATCTTCCTCTTCTTTCCAGATCCTAGCTTTGTTGCTTTTTCTTTTTTTCGTTTTGCCCTCGAGAGTTTCTTTATTTCTTTTCCAACAAGACCGAGCCAGAATGGGCATGTTAAATATTACCACACTCACGGTTATTTGAATAAAATCTCAAAATTTCACCGAAGTTCTTTTGTCCAGTGTTGCTTATCGCCGCTTCTGCCCTGATACAGGTGTTTTGCAAGGCTCAGTCCTTTCTGTCTTTTATATTCTATCTACATCAATAATTTACCTCATATCATCCACCCATTCCTTTATCTTCCTTCATCCCTCTCTGATTGATCTTGGATTCCTTCCCATCCATGCATCCACTGTACCTAGCCTGCCTACTCAATTAAATTGCCTCCTGTATGGCGACGATTTTACATTAATTGATACCAGGAAGTCATGCCAGTCCTTCTTCAAAAATGTGAGCTACACAGTTTCTGGTTAGCTTAAGGTGGAACCCAAACAAGCATACTGCCGCCGCGCTTGGCCAGTCTTGTGTCAAATCCTTGAGGAGATTGACTATTACTGTCATGGCAAGCTCAGCCCCACCCTCAGCCGCCCGTGCTTGAAGTGGTTGGAGGACACTCCTCCTGGACTTGTCCTAACCAACATTAAGAAGCAAGAAAAAAAGAGTACAAAATCAAACAAAAAACAAATCGAAAACTCAGAAAACAAACAAAAACTCAAAGGATTCTTCTTCCAAAGGATCGTTTCTTTCTATTCCATTTTCTTCCTGTACTTTGTTTATTTCGTATAGTTATCTTTCTGCTTCTCTATTTTTCCATTTGTCTTTTTTCTTTCCCTTTTTCCTGCCTCGCTATTCATTGTTTCTATTACTTTTTTTATAGACAGCACTGGAGCAAATACACTTAAACAAGCGCGTGTCCACCCTCATAAATCAAAACTTCAGATATTCACCGCTCCCAAATATTGACGTTAGTACTATGGGAGGTCCAGATAGCTGTAGTATTATAACTTTGGGTGACATTCGGAACTATTGTTTCATTTACACACTGTATTACTGTTTGACAGTCCTTCCAGAACACTAGAAAAGGAGTGAAGGGCCATCTGAGCAGGCTAAGGCGCAGCTGTCCATCTTAACTCCGATAGCTAACAAGATTTGCTACCTTAAAAAACATTTCTCGACAAGAGCAGCAATGGAACAATCAGTGGAACAATCAGTATCTTTTCTCCAGAAGCAATATGCTGAACGCAAAATAGCTTGCTATTAGATCCGCGTCAACAGATCAAGCCTCAAAAGGTTGCTATGATACCCCCGGATTTGAAAGCTGCGATTGAAACGGTGTGACGGGCGAATTGTTCACACAAAAACCTCCTTTTCTCGGAAGTTCAAGGGAACTATCCACCTAAACGACCATGTCAGCTGCTGTTCCTGTCAACATTCGTAGAGCAGAGGCCAACACGCCGATTCCCTCTGATTACTCTACAACTCCTCATGGCACCATCTACAGCTCCACCCCAGGAGGTAGTCGCTTATTGGCGGTCATCTTAAACTTCGCTCACTGCTTTTTTCCTCTTTTCCAACTGGGGACTTAGGCACTCGAGTGATTTATGATCGATCAACGCTGCTTGCACTTTCAAACAGTGACCTGTCAAAGACACCTCCTACCAAGATGTTGTATGTTGCTGGGGTAACCAAGTCTGGTCATGGTGATTCGCTGCATCCTGCCTCAGCGATGACTTACCGCAAAGCGGCTGAAATGAAGAAGGAAGAGGAAGAGAAGAAGAAGACATGTAAGTGCTATTCAAACAAACCATGGCATTCATCCAAAACAAACGTTATCCTCTTTAGATAATCCTTTTGCTGTCCTTAACAATGATGGGGAGGATATGTTTGACATGGAAGATTAGATAAAAAGGAAAAAGAAAAGAAAAGATTTTACGCTTGAACTCTTGTCTTTTTCGTTGTTTGGTGAGCTGTTTCTTTCCAGGATATACGCAATGGTCTGGATATATACAGATGCTCTTTTGCATGAGATGACCATCCTAAACGTGGATCGACTTAATGTGTCATAAAAGGAACAAGTGTAACGATGCGCTAGATGAGCAGCGCGCAAGTTACGTTCTATAGACGTATTCGTAATGCAGCTATGTTTGACATAGTAGAATACCGCTATGTGAAAGCCAGATACGATGGGACTGATCCTGGACCGTAGGATTATATCCGATCTAAATACACGTTTTCGGAAGGAACCAAATTCAGACTGATCGTGCAACAGTCTGCCAAAAAAAAGTCATACGGTTGGATAAATGTCTGATTATTGTAAAAATCCTTATACAAGCCAAAGGCAAAGAAGAAGTTTATATCAATGATGCAACTCATATTTGCAATGCTACTAGTTGGATTGCCGCTGTTAACTCTATTTGTATGACGCACTCTGCATTGAGATTGCACTGTTAGTTTCGATACATGGAAGAAAGGCTTGAAACGTGTTGGTCCTGGGTTTCAGATCCTCAAAACGATATCCTGATGTGCAACGTTGAGCTCTATGAAAGCCAAGGCAGGTGACGGCCTTTTTCGTTAAGACACGAAAATTTTTCTCCTTTTATGGTTACTTTTGTTCAAAGTCAGTTAAGCACCATGCCTTTTTCCGTAATAGAGAAGTCAAGAGCGATATTGTTGAAGTAGATGCTGGAAAATATTGATGGATGTAGAAAGCATAATACTTAAATGGGGAAATTTTACAAAAGCGGGATAACTGGGAAACTGGATTTAATGGTAAATAGAGAAGAAGGAAAGAGAAAAGAGTACCTTCGTGGTTACACCCGAAATTTTTTACTGTGATTGGCTGGTGCGTGAACCTCAAGGGTACACTCTCGGATGTACCCTGCCGGTTATTTAAGACGCATGGTTTCTTTCTTTTTTGTGTATTAAAGTCCTTCATTGAACCGATAAGGCCTCTCTTTCTCTTCTTTACATTCTCTAAAACAAAAATGGCTTCATTCTGGTTACGATCCTTGTCGTGGCTTGCCTTGTTCACATTAGTTTTCGCACAAGGTACTTTATTAACAGTAAAGAATCATTGTGTTCTAAAAACATTATCTGTTTCGGATCGATTCTATCTTGATCAGATGCATCTTCTTCCGCAGCTGAAGAGTGCGCTAGCCAACCCATCGAAGACTATAATATGCCAATGCGTATTGGTTCCCTCTTTATCATTCTTGTTACCAGTGCAGCAGGTAAGCTTATCTGAATACTGGTAAAGCTTTGCATTAACAGACCAATTAAATTTGCTTTAGGTGTCTTTGCACCCATGGTTCTGCATCGCATCAGCCCATATGCTCATGGTGGTGTGCGCGATTGGATCCTCACGGTCGGAAAGTTCTGTAAGTGCATCTAGCTCTCCTTTTTTGTGAAAAGCGCATTAACGTCATAGGATACAGTCGGCACTGGTGTTATTCTGGCAACTGCATTTGTTCACATGCTACCAGATGCTATGGAAAACTTTTCAAGTCCTTGTTTGACAGCTGGTTGGCTGTCCTATGGTGCGTTTGCTGGTGTGTTTTGTATGATTGCCTCTTTTGCGCTTCAGCTCCTAGAACTCGCTGCTTTTTCACGCATGCAGGCCATGCAAAAGTCTAAGCAGAAGCAGAGCACAGGAGACGAACCAGCCAAGGCTAGTTTGGACAGCCGTACCAATACTCCTACCTACGCGGGTCATATTCACTCTGCTGGCTTCCTGGAAAGCGACGATGAAACCTTCCGACATATCGGCACTTTTATTCTCGAACTCGGTATCATGATGCATTCCGTGATTATTGGAATCACTCTATCTGTTACTGCTAATGATGAGTTTAAGACGTTGCTAATTGCTCTAGTGTTCCATCAGGTAAAAAAAAAAGCAAAGAAAGTTTTATGCATCATGAATTAAATGTTATTCTCTTAGTTCTTTGAAGGAATTGCTCTGGGAACACGTATCAATGAGCTAAAGTTCAAGAGCTGGGGAAAGCCATTTGTTATGGGTCTCGTGTACATTGTCACAACACCCGTTGGCGTTGCCATCGGCATCGGCATCCATTCAACTTTCAACCCTAATTCTTACTCATCGGTACTTTCTCAGGCTATCCTTGACTCACTCTCGGCTGGTATCCTTCTGTACAACGCCTACGTATCACTTATGAGCATGGAAATCAGTCACAGCGCTCAATTTCATGAATCATCGGCGAAACGAAAGATCGTTTGCTTTCTTTCCATGTATATTGGCGCAGGCTTAATGTCACTTATTGGTGAATGGGCATAATCTACAACACTCATTATTAACGACCCTATCAATGTATTAAAATCACCGTATATTTATAATAGTTAGAAATTCTGAATAAACGAATCATACGAAATAGCAGACTATTTAGTCCCTTTTTTCTACCTATTTCCCATAAACGATCACAAACAGACGTGAAAAAAATATTCGATATCAAAGTCACTGTTTGTTAGCATCGTTTGACACAAAAGTTGACCAGCCTGAAAATGACAAAGTAAGTAGATGAATGCGATGATGTATACATAGTTTCACCTGAAAGTTACATGACCCTTGGATAAGTACGCACATGTGTCAGAACATGTTTTATCTTGACCAATCCATTGACGCTTTGTTTTTTGTGCGTCCTATTCATACACTATCGTAACGAGGCTGATTGTGAACAATGTCAAATTTTCTCATGATGTTAAATTGGTCTAACAGATTATGCTTTTATTGAGAGCAACGTTTCTCGGTTACCCTCTTTTTCTTTTGCTATTATAAAACCAGATGTTTAGCCGAGAACCCTTTCCTTAATGCTTATACAAAGTATATTTCCCGCGGAACACACTATGAAGCGTAAGTAGAAAGCATGCACAGGAACCAACGAAGTAGCGGTTCTTCCTATTTTTTTTTGTTCGATGTGTAACTGCATCGCACAGATTTAACAGTCTGCTGAATGATGTGAAATTGGTTTATTGCCTTAAACAAAGGAAATAACAACAAATTATGTCATTCTATATGTTATGTAGGCTCGTGATCGAAAAGCTTTTCAGTTTCCCACCCTACTTGATACGTTGGTCTCACTCAATTGCGTAGGCCAACAATGAGAAGCAAATTCGAGTACATGTGGCGTAACTTTTGAAAGCAAGCAAACCACTTTAGCACCAACCTGTCGATTTCGCACAATTGGTAAAAAGTGCAACAGAAACGAACAGGTATTTGGACGGTAACAACTGACATGACTATGCAATAAAAACAGATGGTAGATGCAACACACTCTGTAACTGTTATCGCTCGGCATAAATATCAATGCTCGAAACACGTTTACAGTTAACAGGATATGCAAATAAACACAGATTCGTACTAGCCGCATAAACACGATTGTTGATTTAATAAACACCTTGTCATTCGCATAACATTGCTTTTCTTTTGTGCGCGTTGACTACATCTTTGAGCCCATTCCCCAGATATTGCGCAAATAGTATACTGTTTGAGCAATAGCTGCCTCTGCTTGGCCCTTAAGTGGCGGTTCGGTAAGGAATCCGTGTCTAACCCCAAGGTATCGCACTGGCAATGTTTCGACGCCAGCCTTGGCAAGCTTTTTCGCATAATCTTCGCCCTCACTTTGCAGTACGTCAGTCTGAGCCGTGACAACCAATGCGGGAGGTAATCCATCAAGCTGGTCGATACTGGCCCTTCCAGGGGCAACCAATACTTGCTCGCGTTTTTCAGGCAAAGCATACGCGTCCCACACATATTCCATAGCCTTTTTCGGCAGGAAAGAGTCGTCCTTAAACTGTTCGAAGGACGGAGTATCACACCTGTTATCCAACGCTGGATAATACAACACTTGAGAAGTAAGCACATCGTTGTTGCGTTCCTTGGCCAACACTGAATTCATAGACATGCAATGAGTCATTAGAACATTTAGCGATGTGCAGAAAAAACGTCTTACGGGTCAATGCAGCTGTGAGGTTTCCACCAGCGGAATCACCTCCTGCTGCAATCTTCTTCGGATCGATCCGCAGTTCGGCAGCATTCTCGGCAGTCCAACACAAGGCGGCGTAGCATTCTTCTAATGCTACTGGGTACTTGACATCCGGACTCAGCGAGTAATCAACAAACACGATCACAGCTGGAAGCTCGATGGCCAACTGAATTGCAAATAGATTGAGAGCACGAACTTTTATGACGGTGAGCCTATTCTCGTCTGTCCCTTACCCTGCGAACCAAGCTTCCATGTGTAGTAAAGCTGCCCATTATCCATCCGCCACCATGCCTATCAAAATAAGAGCATCAATGATTACAAGTTCGTCCCAGTTTCAATTCACTTACATATAGAGCAGGGCCGGCAATATGGTGTTTTCGGATCCTATGGGTCGAATGATGGTGAGGTTAACTTTGGTTTTGTGTGGGCCAGCCACAACCTGTTTCGCCTCGACGTGAACTTCAGGCACAGGGATTAAGGATGCTTGGGCATCAAAGAAAGATGCAATATTAGCAGGCTGACAAGCTTCCTCGTCAGTGGAAGAGCCGTTATGTTCCTTCAGAAAGGGGATAAGGGCAGGATGGATGGGAAAGGGTGGGTAGTTTGTCATTGATCAAGTGGCAGCAAACCAGTAATTCACTTGGCGCCTTTTAAACACCAATTGAAAGGCCGTATAGGGAACAAACAGGATGACCAATGTTTCCGCTGAGATTGTATGACGAACTCAATTTGTCCGCATTATAGCTGACAGCGTCATCCCGAGATTAAATCTAGGCCTGGAATTATGTCTGTTCAAGGGCGTAATATTCGAATAGAACTAATAATGAGTATTTCAACATTGTTACACTTTTAATTTCCCATCTTACTTTCTCATTAGCAAGCAGTATCAAGATCCTCATCATAGAGTCAATCATAGCTTGTATAGCCATGTCTGCTGGAAAGGGCAAAAGATTATGACAGCAATTCGCATTTTGATTGGCCGATGTCTTTCTTGGCAGCCCACATGCCCTAGATGGAATGCACAGATGCGAAGTTTACGGATACGTTGTTCGCGAGGCAAGGAGGAAAAGAAAGGTCTGAAAAAACTTGGCCGTTTGTCGCAGTAAAAGAGGAAAAACAAGTTCGTCATAGCACGGAGGCAGTTTTCCATATATTTCCCAACTTGAAGTCATACAGGTAAAAGATAACGTAGCTAGAGGAAGCGTGGTAATAAAACGACCAAGGTTGGCCATTTTTTAGAGTATGTTATATACATCTAGTCATCTGACATAGTTCGTAGCATCTAAATTACAAGACAACTTGGATGCATCAGGCATTCTATTCCTGTTGCAATGACAAGACATTATTCAATCCGCTACTTTTATCTATGAATAATTTGTTTGCTCCAGCGTCTGCTTAATCGACATGGTGCGGTATTTGGCTACGAGTATATGTAAGCGTGTTCCTCATCACTGTCTTTCTGGCCGATCGATCTGACGTAATGGATGACTATAAAATCGCAGCAAACGTACTTACCCAGTGAGCTCATTGATCACCGTTATTTCGGTACCTACAGCCAACACATACTTAGTGGCCGTGAGTCGCTCCTATTGAACGATATATTTTGCCGTTAGTAGGAAAGAGAGGGCACAACTGATCAGTGAAATTTTTGCTACTTGTTAATAATAAAACAACGTAATTTCAAAAATCTAATACTTTTTGTTGGCTAACAATGAGTCTAATATAGTTGTCTTTGTCCAGTTTTTGACGTGGCAAACTGTGGGAACAGTGTATATCATTCAGCAATCCCAGATGGAAAAGCGCCGGTTATTTTAAGGTATGCATCAACAGTTAACCCAACCCCATGATATCATTCCGGTAACCAACAGTAAAATAGTGGCAATACGATACACCAGCAAGAAACCCGGTAGTAATTCGTATGCGTCTACAAGATAACCAGCCGCCAGCACACCGACTGCAGGTCCCACACTGGTATAAAGTGACGCCATTTTACCTCGAAATATTAAACGCTGTTGAGCGGTGAGAAGCACCGAATCGACCTGATTTGCAGCGATTGGCCAAACCAGATTGTATGCAATCCCTGATTAATCCCAGCTTTGGTTATTAGTTTGAGTGATTTCCTTACGAGACTGGCAAGCTTTTACCATATAGCCCTTGCATGAGGGTAGCAACCAAATGCGATAGCCCGGGTGACTGAGATAACCATGTGTAGCTAAATGCACACCCTGCCATACATATATGCAGTATGCCAAATAGTACCGGTAACTTGGTACGATGGATGACCTAAACAAAAACAAGCAATCAATTTAACGTTAACAATGTTCTATGATTATGCTTCTTGACTTTCTACACCTTGCAGGCGATTTTGCTAGCCATCATTCCAGCTATCACAGAGATGCTTCCAACCAGTCCAATGAGCGGCAGCGACATTTGGAGTGCATCATACAGGAACACAAATAGAAGGGAATTCATCATGGAATTGACTATGCCAAGCAAAAGCATATGTAGGAGTAAGGAGTAAGCATGCCATTGGCTGTATTGTTCTTCCTGGTATTCCACAGACATTGGGCGTATCATCAAGATGGCGGCCATAGATGCTTCTAATGGCGGCAAAGGAAGCAAGGCAAGTTCAAGGGAGGGCATCCGTTGCCTAGAATCTTCGCACGCTACGGTGCTTTTGGATGACTGTATCCTGCTGCAGCTGTTTGCATAAGTCCATGGATAGACACTACTATCATCTTCCTCTTCCGAGATATGAGATAGGTGTTCTTCGAATAAACAATAAGGCTTGTACGCTCTTGCCTCATTATGAATGGAAGCCGTATTCTTCAATAAGGGCGATTTTAGAGGTTCGTGTTCCACCATTGACTCGACTGTGGTTGACATAGAGAGCAAGAATAATATCACTGATCCAATCAAAGATGTAACGAGGAGCGTGTCAAAATCATGATCGTCTTTCAGACACCTTCCAATTACGATAGCCATACACGCAGCTGTGGCTTTACCCCACCAGCGCTGTTCGTCTAAAATAGATTATCGTGAGAACTGTCGCCAATGAAAGATCGAAAAGAGATTCTTTAGGTGCTTCTACTGTTTGGCATTTCTTTCTCACCATACAAGATTTTAGCATCACCCAGCATCTTTAAGATGGCACTATCGATCACTGCAACGAGAGGTTGATAAAACAAGGATTGAGTTACTGTAGCGCCGAGCATGAGCATCCATGTCAAGGTAATGGGGGGTATAGATAACATAAGGACGACAGCTGCGCAACCCAAGGCTGTGAGCAAAGCTGTCAGCACACCGTGCAGCGAGGGTCTTCTATCCAGAAATCGAAGCCAAAAGGTGACGGATCCAAGACGTATGATAAACACAACGCTCATCAACATAGCAATAACTCGTATGGGGAGATGGAGATGATGGAAAAAGTATAATGGAAGGAAAGGGTGAACACTTGCTGTGATTTCATGAGATATTGTAAGCAATTTTGGCCAGAAAAGCATATCAATTGAAGAGTAGAAAATACGAGGAAGAAAGAATAAAGAAATAAGAAAGTAAATAAACAAAGGAATTGTTCTCATAATTCATTAGATCGTTTTTTCATAGAACACGATGACAAACCATAAGTTTTCCCTAGCCTAGGTATTCTTCTGCTGATCCTGTATTGTTTACCACCATCATCATGCATTTAATGCTCACGTTATTTGCATAAATGAAGCATATTGTTATTTTCGTTATATGTTGCTATTTTCTTCTCTTCCTCAGCTGATAAAAATCGAAGCCAAAGCAGTAATGCCAAGAGCGAAGGCGAGGAAACTACAGATGGTGCAAATTTAAACCGTACATTTGAGGACATTAATTTGATCAGCACTTGAACCCTTATTGTTCTTTTATAAAGGGAATCGAAAAACCAAATAATCACAATACTAAAATCTTTATCCCATTCACAAATTATGCCATGATAATCCTACATACATGATAGATTGAACATATCCCAAACCCTTCCTCGCCGAATCTCATATTCACATGGTTGTTGTTTTTTATGGCTATTTGTATGTTTGATACGGGAAGAGTTGGGTCCAGAACTAAACCAAGCTAAACCGCAGTCTTCTGGATGTTGTCTAACTGAATCTGTACTTTTTTGAAACTGGTATGTACTGTATGCAAGAACTAATGGACGTTTCTAAAGAAACACAAGGCATCTGCATTCTGGCCATGTGACAGGACTCGTGCAGCAGGAGGACTGAAAAAGGCGCGCCCGTAAGTCAAATATGTGTGCAAGTCGCTAAGGTCAAGCTTCAATCTCCGCCTTCCCGAGCTGGGCCCAGCAAGTAAAGCATGGAGTCGAGCCAAATGATGCTCCTTCCTTCACGGTAATCCAAAAATGGTACGTAGCAACGCATTTCTTGGAGACAGATTTTTGTCCTATAATGGATGGATGGGATGGATGGGATGGATGCGACAAAAGATGGATTATATAAGAAATCCAACCTTTTCGAGATTTTCAATCCTGGATTCTACGAGGGACTTCATGACACTGACGATGCCTTCTTTTCTCATATAGACCAAGGGTACCTCTTCGTTTGGTAAACGCCACACCAAATCGCACACGCTCTGCCGTCGCTGTGGCAACCGTTCTTTCCACAAGCAGAAGAAGACTTGCGCTCAATGTGGTTACCCCGCTGCCAAGATCCGCTCTTGTAAGCTTTGATATGACATTCGAAAAGGTTCAATATACTCAAATTGGGACTTGTTTCTTTTTTCTTCTTCTAGTCAACTGGTCCGAGAAGGGCAAGCGTAGAAAGACGACTGGTACTGGCCGTATGCGCCACCTCAAGCTTGTTCATCGCCGTTTCCTCAACGGTTTCCGTGAGGGTAAGTAGGCTATAACAGGTGCATGAGAGAAATCATATTCATATAAACTTTAGGCACCCAGGCTAAGAAGCAAGTTGCCGCCACCGCCTAAACTATCCCTTTCGAAAGAGAAGAGTGAACAATAAATGAGCTTATTGTATACTGTTTCTTTCTACACGATCTGGTAGATGAGTAGAAGGGGAGAAAACATAGCCAGTGACCCAGCAAAAAATAAGGAAATGGACGAGACTTCAGCAACCAGTGAGACGTCTTTGGCACCCAACTAGCATTGATACCTTGTCAGACTGAATATCGGACTTTGTTGTCCCAAGTGACACTGAGGCCCTCTATTTTGTTTGCTTTCTACGCAATTTGTCTAATTGAAGCCAATTTCTTGTTCATTCAGCAGTTAGATCTTGCGCTTGATGTTCAGACGGTTGCTCTGATACTAGCGTGGGAACGTTATGTTTCGACCTAAAAGCATCAACAACAGCTATTATTGAGAAAAATTCGTATAGGAGCAACACAGAAACATTCACTCTTGTTCTTATTTTTGCTGGAATGGCTATGGACCATAAAAGTGTAGAAATGATATATCTTTAGAAGCTATCGTTCATGGATATCAAGTGATCTGCTTCATCCGATAAGTTAATGCAACTTCTGTTTCCCATGCACAAAGCTTAACGGCTTGTGCCGAACTAAAAACAGAATTGCTTCGATCCACATAAGTAAAGACTTTTCTTGCTTTGTAACTTGAAACGCTCGGTTTTATCACATCCATGATATCGTCGGAAAAGTTGATGGTTTATAAATACAGTAGGCCTTTGCTTTATACTATGTCAGTTCGAGATGATGATGATGGTAAGAATTCCCAGTTTCTAACCTGATCATTCGCTTGGTCTCTGACACTTTTAATCTTTTTTCGTAAGCAGCGCGGGAGAATATACGTCCTGACGGGTCTCTAGGAAGCATTCGGACTCTCCTCCGCCGTGAACATGCTAACGGATGGACTAATAGCGATAATCAAGTGTAAGTATATGTACCATCAGCATCTCATTAACCTGCATAAATATTGCAGATACGCTGAAATAGTCAATCGCTCTCGAGCCATGCATCTGTGCATCTGTCAGTCATTCTGACTTATGCATACTTCATCACTGCTTATTCCATCCTAGTAAGAAAAGTAGCAACAGAGAAAGAAACGCGTGCTTGGCCTAACCAAAATCTTAGACCGGTACCTGTAAAATGTTTAGTCAACACTCTGTCATTATAGTAGGGTTCCTTTCCTGCTCGATAGCATACCAAGTACGTGAAGCGATTGCAAGACAGTCTGTTGCTTTGAACGCTTTGCTATGAGCAGCACTTTAACATAGAATATTCTGTTGCGGGATGGTTATGCACCTTATCCAATTATTTTCAGTATAGAAGAACAAAGCTCGTTTCAATTCAGGGTCAAGACTGCAGCATAGAAAAACGAGCTCCTTGCTCGCGGTAGATTACTAATTATGCTAATCATCCATCAGGGTTTTCCTTTGCAAGAAGCTAGCTCAAGTAATGTTCTATTAAATCCTTTAAAAGAAGGGATTGCTCTTTGGGAGTAGTTGGTGATTTTCTATGTTGTTTATAAGTGAGGATTAAAATGAAAGCTAATATAGGTGCTAACTACAAAATGCCCGAGTCTTTCAATGCATTTTGCAAAAGGGTATTTTTGACGGCAATGAAAACGTGGCGGATCTAAACGTAGAATAAGCCCCCTGAGAAGTATGTTCTTTTTGTCATTAATCAAACTTACATTGGATGTGTCTGTTGCTTGTGTCAGGCTAAATAAGGAATAAGCAAAAAAAAAGGAGAATGAATGTGATAAAGCTTACTGTGGATAAATTTTAAGTTTGGCCCTGTTCGTTTGACTAAACCTCCAAAGAATATATCTCGCAGCCTTATCGACGTCTTGCCCTCCTAATGCCAAGAACAAAGATTAAACAAATGGAAAAATTTCTGGTTTGACTCATTACCGGCATAGGCAGGGAAATAGCGCTCCAGTGGAACTTTTGCTAGTTTTTCTTTAAATACATCCACCTTGTTAAGGAACAAGATGATCGACGTTCGCAGGAACCATCGGCTGTTGATGACGGACTCAAAAAGTACCAAGCTCTCCATCATACGGTTCTTTTAGAGATGAAACAAAAAGAATAAATAATGTGACATCGCATATTGTAAAGCTATGTTTTTATATACCTGACGTGATTCTTCAAGCAAGACCTGGTCATATTCGCTCAAAGAGACGCAGAAGATGATAGATGTTACTGCCTCGAAACAATGAATCCATTTTTTACGCTCTGAACGTTGGCCACCGACATCAAACATACTAACAGCAAATTAGTTTCCCATATCCTGAGGGGAGAGCTTCATATAACATGCTTACTGGATGCTCAACTGATCAATGGTAAACCTTGTTTCCATGATACCTGTTGTTTTTGATCGTGCGCGCAATACATCCTGTACACTAGGGATGTAGTCACGTTTCGCTAATCGGTCAACATTTTCAAAAAAGCTATTGACCAAAACGGGTTAAAATAAGGGAAAACAAAGGAAGAGGAAAAATGTGCTTTTCTATGCAACTTACTAGGAAGCCGAGTCCATTAGATAAAAACCACTGGATTCTTTATCTAAAAGTCGAGCGACTACACCATCTTTCCAAACGCTAGTAACTGCGGTTGCGATCTCTTCTTTGAGTATGGGGTTGGTTGTATCTCCTAGTTGATAATCCGTAATCTGCTTTGCATAATTCTAGAAGGGGTTGAGTTGCGTCAAGGAGAAATAACAAAAAAGTAGGTAGTCTCACATTGTTCTGCTCATTATCAAACTGATACTCAAATTTGTTAATAGCCGCGACCAGCGCTTGTGCTGATTCCAGCAGGTTTTTGTAAACTGTTGCTCGCCAGGTATATAGCTCTTCATTGGTATATCCATTCTGATGAATGATTTTCATCTGTTTAACAATGGTCGTTTTCCCGGATTCTCCGCTTCCTGTATAACTCAAATCGTCAATAAAGCGTTCATATATAAAGGGATGATTCGCGAACTGACCTAAAAGCAATATTTTGCATTCTCGTTTAAGTTTTCGGCTGTCTTCTTTAATCATTCGGTCAATTAATTGACTATGATTTTTTTCGGCTCGTTCTTCCGACGAAATGCATATGCCCATAACTGCAAACAACGTAATGACTGTACAATGAAATGAATGAATGAGGGTGAGATGAGTCTGACGATCAAGGAGTAGAAATAGAGAGAGAAAAAGAAAAAGAGAAAGAGAGAGAGAGAGAGAGAGGAGGGGAGGAAGAATGGGGGGTATTGACTGTTTGGAGTTTATCTCACGAACAATTTTATTTGGGTTTTGCACGATCATTTGCCCCTCCTCAGCCTGTTCCTCCCATATTCTCTCTTCTTCCTCCCAATCCTGCCCTTGCTCTCCGTATATGGAACTTCTTCAATCTCTCTTACTCATTGTGGACGGGTTCCTTCTTGAATACACTCATCATCACTTTCTCTTATGTTTCTTGAACCTCTTTTGTTTCGTGGTTAATATTTATATAGCGCGATTTCTTTTTGCATTGTTCTCGTCACCATGGCTTGTAAGGATTTTTGCCTTGAAAACCATGTTCATTTAATACATATCCGGTACAATTGTTGGATATATGACACGCTGCTGTGACGTGAAATCCACGTTGAATTAATAGGCCTTTTTGTGTCAGCGAACGAAGGGACGTATGCTCTGCATAATAAGAAAGAAAGTGAGTACCAAGCTGAAGACATACTTCTTCTTGCTTTGACTCTTCCTATCTTACACCACCCATTGACACAGAGGCGACTGTTAACTTTTCTTCTTGTTGTATATTTAAACAATATGATGCTATCAAACCATCCAATTCATGCGAACCTTATCTTTTGTTATTGTATTTTGTATATTGATGCATGATAGACCATCCGTCAGATTCTTATGGACAGCTGTTGAAAACGAAATGATGCGCACTAATACACAGTGCCACTCATTCTCCTGTAGTTCAATGTCCTCGCCAGAGTATGCATGCCCTCAGGTCTTCTGCAGTGCATTGTATACATAACCCGGCCGTTTCAGGAAGCCGATGACTCCTTTTGCGCCGCCCCCAACCGAAACAGGTGCGGGACCGGGTCCGATCCATGGATGAAATTCCTTCGGCGAGTAAATGGAAGACATCAAGGTCACTCTGTTCCCATTTACTAACCAGGAATGTACTATTATTCTGCTCGAATGAAATTTGCGTGTACAATAGAGCCAAGCTAGTGTGAGTAAACTATGCCTTCGGCATAACTGAATTCACTAATACTTATTTTACTTTTAGTCTAAGCTTTGCCTTTTCTCATAGACTGACAATCTATTTAAAGTAGCGTATAAATGCATTCAATAAACAGTGTTTGAGTTTTCTAGGGATGAATAGTCGAACAAAGAAAGGAGATCGCCAGCTGGTGATCAGATACAATATTCCCCTTGAACAAGTCACAAGACAAATACAGTCTTTGGTTTTTCTTCCTCCATTACATATGTGCGGACACTTGTGGGTATGTATCTTACCATTTAAACTGTAGGAAAGGCACAAATGCACTTTTTCAGTTGAAATCAGCAAAAGATCTACTTCAGCTTGGAGCGATATCCAGAAATGGTTATTCCATCATCGGTACTAGTTGAGTTCTCCTGATAAAATCTTGATTTCTCCTGTATAAAATTCATTAATAGCTTGGCTTTATAGCTGGAACTGCGCTATATAAAAAACGTTGATACGGGTTACCAATTTCAAAACGACTTCTTCTACTGACATCGCCTATTCTCAGTGCTCGAATCAAATTGAGTCGCGTTAAACAAATAATAGTTTCAACCAACCATCAACTACCCAAAGTATCTGTGCTTTACAGTTTTTGTTGTTCTTGAGCTGTATCTGGTCTTAATCTTCATCGCTGGATGCGCCGAGATATGCTTGCTTCTGGATTCCCAAGGCTCTATGCAAAAACATGATCACGCACTCTTTCGCCAGTTTCCAGATATGTCATTTTTCCGCGGAAAGAAGACATAAGCCCTGATAGGGTAGTAGCACAATTTTTACCTATGGTTTACCATGCATGTTATAGAACCTTAACGCTTGGAAACGCACATTCTAATATGCAGTGTCCCATTATTGATCTCGAGCACAGTTAACTGTGCTTCTCTTACGCAGCTTCCTCTCTTTCTATACTATACTGTTTTCCAGCTGCTTTTAAATAAATGTTATTTATTTGCTTCTGGTTGTAGACTGTACGTAGATTGAAATGGTAGATCTGTCGAGCATCACCACTATCCCAATCTCGATATTCAATCCCTAAGCGTGTAGACAATGGAGATCTGAGTTTGAATTTGATGCATTGCAGCTCTTTGAGCAAATGCATGTCTTGCTGTTTATTGCATAACAAGTTGCGTTGACAGATAAAATCAAATTTGCGTCGACTGGAAATAATACGAATAAGGGGTTTGTGTGAATATTGCTTCCCTAGGATAATGCTTTCTTACTTACCCAGATGGTATACACAGAAAAAGTTGGGCAATTGAAAAGACGAGTTGGCGTCAGAAACATGTGATCTAAAAGTACTGAACTTGCCGTTCGAGACGTATATATCGAAATCACTGCTACCTAAGGCAATAGGAGGCCACATGCGTAGTGGAGATGTTAAAAAATAAACTACTGCGGTCGACGAAATTCTTCAGGGCGTCCAAGCCCACGCCACACCAAGTCAGCGATGTGATACATTGATTTAGCCGAGTGGACATCTCTTTGCCACAATATATGCCATTTTGAGCGCACTGACATACCGTCGTGAGAGATACGGTCGGTTGTAATGACCTTGCTCAAGTCTCCTCATGTATGCATGACAAACCTGGATATACCGCTCCATAAACGCGAACATAAAATAAGGTACACTAACCTGTGAATTATACAACTCATCTATAGTCACAGCGATCAAATCACCTCAGCGCTCTCTCCTTTTAAGCGTCTTCCATAACTTGTTTACTGTCGCCGATCTTTTCCCCTTCCTTGAAGCGTGCCTTTGTGCCCGAACATTCCCGCTCCGAACACAATCAATGCTATCTTTCCCATTGTTTGAAAAAAAAACGTGAGTTCCATTTTCGGGTCTGCGGGTGTGGTTTGTTCAGAGTCAATATCATAGTCGGTTCGCTTGAACGGAAATAAGCGCTCATATCTTTATCTCACCGCTCAACTGCAGCGGCACTGCAACTTCTTTTCTTCTTTGCGCTTATATCTTCACTTTTTTCTTTTCTTCCGACTACGTCTCCTGTTCGTTCTCTGTCTCCTATAGTACTCTGTCCCTCCATTTACCAGTAAGTTTGCAAGATCCTCGAAGCTAGCTATGTGCCTTGATAATTCCTGAACCGTATTTTTGCCATGCAAGGTCCATAAAACTTTGCTAATGCAGGAAGTTGCTGAAAAAAGTATGCAGCGAATTCATGGTGACGTTGAGATGATGCGGTTTTGCATGCAATCATATTTTGTCTGTATTCTGGCTATACCATGTGTGTCTTTGTCTTTCTGGAATATTTTTGTCTTCCTTTCTAACCTGGTAATCGCATAATATTCCTTGTTAGAGACCCGTCGTACTTGGTACAACTTCAGACCGCTTCCATCCATGGCAGCAAATGCTTGGTTATGGCCAGGATCAACGGCCCATGGCTCGAAATTCGGTTCACCTCATCGAAACTGAAATCTTCCAAGTCAAGTTCGGCATCTGATGTACCTCCCCTCGCCCTTCTCGCAAAGAGTAAATCGACTGCAAATCCACCCGTAAAGATTGGACAAGCAAGACGCCGATCAGCATTCTGTGTAAAGTCGTCTAAAGTAGAAACATATAACAAACTGATAGCATTTAGCATAGTAGGGCTAAATTCGATGGAATATGTACCTGTTCAATCCAAAACGGGATAAGTCAAGCACTTGAAAAAGATTGTGGGATATTCGCTTGGTTGCTGAATTCATCTTCCTAGTTAAAATAGGCTAATAAGGTTAACTTATGCCCTTTACTATTATGCAATAACTCATTTTCATAGCTCTGCGCCCATTGATGGCAAACCAACAGGACATTGCTACTACGGACGTTCGTGGTAGTATGCAAGTTATTAAAGATTTGGCGGACTGCTAAGGGTAATGAAACTTATCACTTAAGCACGCTTGATTTCTCCTTAAATAAAACCAAAGCAAACATTTATATAGTCATTCTATGCTATTGACGGACTAGCCACAGAGAGAGAGCACAAGGAACAAGTTAGATCGTACATGCAAAATGTTTTAATAGCTGTACACTGCTTTACACCTTTTTTGACTTTTCCGAATAATCGGCCCAACTACCATCGTAGTTACGTACCCTATATGGTACAGCTTAGCAATTCCTTAACAAGAAACTAGTATAACCTTACCGTGAATACCCTAATTGACGCAGATATTCTGCTGCCTTAGCACTTCTTATTCCTGCCTGACAGTAAAGCACAATGTTTTCCTGTAATCCCGGCTTTTGAAACCCAAAGGTATCTAAGAATTCCTCTGAAGAAGTGGCCCATGCATTGGCAAAGTTGCTCTGGACAAAATGGCACATTAAATATCCAAATGTAGTAGCCTTCCTAACTTTTTTTCTCGTCCTCCAGTCCATATTCTGTTTTCTATCTTAATTTCCTCTTACCAATGGGATATTTTTAGCAGTGGGGATAGAACCTTGCGACAGTTCGGCCGGCTCACGCACGTCAATGAGGTGCGTGTCCTAGACGTTGCGTTTGTTGGGACGCAAACATTCCAACTCCCTTTTACCTTACGATCACTGGAAATGATCGACCGGATTTCATCATAATCCACCGACATTGCCGCATCGGTACTGTATCCACGATGACTAAGACTTGTTGTGAAGGGCGAAACTGGGGCAACATGACTATAGTGGAGCGACATGTTCGCTGAACGGCGAGCATGTACATGCAACTGCCGCAAAGTACTTCTTGTTCCAAAGAACAACGCTCTTGAGAGAAGCTGTCGACCGTACATATTGTAGGTAAAAGAATCAATGAGAAACACACGAGACCTTCTCGTTTTTGCAGAGGTTATTTGCGCCGCCTAAAAATATGCTGCTCGATTAGATATCATTATCATATCTCAGCATTGCAATGGTCCTCGAACTGGATAAATCCTAAGCTGAATATAACTAGGTAACAATGACTCGAGTTTTTAATATTTTGTGTTATTACTCTCTTGCTCTTTCACTATGTACAATTGCACCATCTTTTTATTTACGAACATAGCATTCTTCTATATTACGTATTGGAAAAGTAAGCTAACAGTAGAGCTTGAATAGAGATCGGCAACATATTCGTTTATTTGTGTTTGTTCATACTGATTCGCGTCGATTTCCTATCCAAAAACTTAAAGAACTCCAAAAGTTGTGTGTGACATCATGTAGCGGGGATTAAATACTGTGTGGAGAGTCTTCCTTCACTCTGCTCAATTCCTGTGCGAGAGAAGGCCTACCATAGATAACATACACGATGAGCAACCTAATCACTGTGAAGATCAGGCCATCAAATGGAGTTATCTTCGATATCGAATTTGACCCAGAAACTACTTCTGTTCTTCAATTAAAAGAGAGAATCAGCCAGAATTTGGATGGCCAAACTGCTTCTCAAATGCGCCTGGTCTATTCTGGACGTATCCTCAACGACGATGATATATGCAGTACTTACGGTATGAGGAATTTATGGTCATTAGTTGGCCGATTTATTAAGCAACATACAATAGCCATCCGAGAAGGACATACACTACATGTTGTACGCTCATCGGTGTCCAAGGCGTCCAATCCAGCGACTCAGCGCTCTGCTACAACTCCAGTAGCAAATACCAACACAGTAACTCCTCCTTCTTCTACTAATACAAATACTACTCCCGTCATCCCATCTACTGCATCGCGCGCCGCATCTGCATCACCGATAGCAGCAGATCCGTTCGCCGCCCTCCGAGGCGGCACTTCAGATATGTTAGGTGGCGATATGCCCTCTATGGATCCCGAGGCTATGCGAAGAATGATGGAAACACCCTTTATGCAAAATCTCCTAAGCGACACAGGCAAGCATTAATACTCTAAAGCAAGCGAAGTATTAACTCGCCTCCATAGAGTTTGTCCGGACAATCCTTATGAGCAATCCGCAGATGAGAGCACTTGTAGAACAAAATCCAGAAGTTGGCCACGTGATCAACGATCCTTCTTTCTTACGACAGTCGATTGAACTTATGAGGTACCGTATCCAGTGACAAAGCCGAAGATGTATGCTAACATCTCACTAGAAACCCAGAATTGATGAGAGAGATGCAGAGAAGCAATGATCGCGCCTTATCAAATATTGAGGTATTGAAAGCATGATAATAGGAGCATGTTCTTAGATATACTTTAGGCTTTGCCAGGAGGATTCAATTATTTGCGGAGGATGTATAGCACTTTTCAAGATCCAATTGACTCGGCGAGTAGACCTACAGATTCCACCTCCGAAGAAGCAAATGAACGGTTGGCTCGAGCTCTCAATGTTACTAGTGTGCCAGGTGGGAATCCGATTAAGCTTACTTATGTGTGCAGGAGATGATTGACGATAGCTATTATCCTAGAAAACCAATTGAATACCCAAGCCCTGCCGAATCCTTGGGCTCCACAAAATACTAATAACTCGACTACCAACAACAACACCACATCACCTATGAGGGGGGTAGATCCCCTTGCAGGTACAATGGGGATTTTTGATAGCTATACCGGATCAACTGTATTTATCTGTTTCATAGCACTTTCGAGGCTCCCTTTTGCGTTGCCACAACAGACGGTGAGGGATAACTGAAGAACTATAAGAGAATGCTGAGACTATGTTTGGCAGAATAATACATCAAGTGTGTCTAATGCGACCAATACGACCAATATCCCTGGAACCACACAGCAAAGTGCGCCGTTTTGGACTGATCCTAACTTTATGCGAGCAAGCTTACGGTTTCATCAGGCAATGATGGAGAATCAGAGACAACAACAACAACAACAACAACAACAGCAACAGCAACAGCAACAACAGCCAGGAAATTCACAGCCGCAACCGACTCCGCCGATGCCTGCGTTTCTCGGTCAGAATCTGATGAACTTCGGGTAAGGACGATATCATATATATTAAACAAGCTAACAAGAAAGTTATTAGATTTTCACCTTTCCAAACAAATACGACTCCTACTACGCCATCCGAGCCACCCGAAACACGATTCCAGTCACAACTTGCACAATTAGAAGAGATGGGCTTTTCAGAAAAGCAGGCCAACCTACGAGCCTTGTTAGCAACTGGGGGTGATGTTCAAGCAGCCATTGAATATTTGTTGAATTAATCGGATCATCTTTTGTTTGTTATCGTTCAGTCATAAAATATTGCACTATACTATTCTAATAACAAAACATTCATGTAATCCCTGAGTCGAAGATTTAGGTACCATAGCCCGCTATGGATGAATCCACCCACGGTAACAAAATAAAATGGTTGTGCACTTAAAGACCGAGATTAAAAATCATCTGAAAGCATCAGAATGTAGTGCATTGATGGAAAAACACTTGCTAAATGACTGAATCAAGTATTATCCAGATATCAGGCCTGCTTGTTCATGTATCAAAGCTGTCATGCTTATATGCGGCCAGCTAATCGGCTGCAAACACAATATTTTCGGCATTCATACAGCTTCCAATATGCGACGCAATTTAGAGAGAAGCCGCCTTATGTCATGAAAATCCCACTTTATATATACTGATAAAGATCCTCTCATATTACATATTTACAGGTAATACCATTTGTCCACGGAAGAAGGAACGGGGTGCGGGTCTCGTATAGGTCCCTGATTTTACACTGTAAGATGTCTAATGCACCGAGGAGGAAAAGGCTTACCGTAGGCAAAGTGGCATTCGGAAGGACTCTATACGGGGAACCGTCTACAGAGACGTTAATACTATGGCTAAAGAAGTTAGCAAAATCTGCTTGCAGGCTACAAGATGCCTTACGTCTCTATGTTCTTCCTGGGAGTTGTACCATTGATAAGCGCATTCCAGTATTGGTGTGTATTCATGACGATATTGGTGGCAAAGGTTTTGTTCCTTATCTGGCCGTTGTAGGCAATCGTATTAGGTTCCTGACCGTCTGGCATTTTGTACATGCAAAACCAGGTAGCCGTTGCATTTAGGAGTCCAGGCTTATAAATATCGATATCGCCGGCATCTTTTTTTCCAGATGAGAATAGCCTCCACGACTCAATCCCGCGGATTCAACATACCATGAAGTTTAGTTGCTAGAGGGTCATTGATATCCACAACCACAACTTTCCAGTCTGTTTTCTGCTGATCTATCAACGCTATAATACCTAATATTTTAACCTGCAAAACTTCTCCCAGGATAGCGACGCGGTCTCCAATTTCTATCACATCGATTGGGTCATTATCACCTCGAGTATCAAGATCTTGTGTGATATGGTTTGGATCTTCCCAAGTCTAATGAAATCATGGTAGAATATCAAGCTTAAATCTTCTCTGTTTTCATACCTGAGGGAAGGCACCGTAATTCCACAAATAACCTTTGTACGGGAATATATTATAAGCAAACCGAAGAGCTCGGTTGCTTCGGTCTTGCACGATAGGGTTAAACTGTGTTTCTTTGTTGATCTGACATAAGGAAAGAAACATAAAGTGTTATGGAGCATTTCCAAAATAATAACCTCTCTATATATGAGTGACTACCTCAAATTTTGCATTGTGCCACCGAGGGATCTCCACAACCATGTTAAAGACAGACCCGTTATTCAATGGAATATCATGAAAAGGCGAAATAACCTCTCCAGCTACATTTTCTGAGAATTGGGTGCTTTAGGATGGGCATGTACTTCCTCCGAATTTCCTCTTTTTACCAAAGTAGACTTTGTAGTCAAGCGATCCGGCAATACCCACAGATCGAACCATGTATTGGGCGCATTGGATGGAAGTAACCCATATCAAAACTATTACGATACGACTGAACATCTGAGAATGGGAACAGCAATGTTTTGGCAGAGAATTTGCCGTTCCCAAATTGAAATCGATTCATCTCATTGTTTCCCATCGATGGAAAGATAAAGCAAAGCAGTTACGTCAGCAACAAATCGAGCTAAAAGGTCGAGACAGATCGATGGGAACGAAATATTGACTTCTGGATGGCACGTTTCTGACGGAGATTGTTGATCTAGAACAGGTCTAGCTGATGCATAAAACGGATAGCTAACCGCCATTTACTCGATAAGTATCAGACAGCGAAAACCGACGAAGGAAACTGGCAGATTAGTCAACACTCATACCGACGGAGGTATCTACAAAAAATTAGTTACTGATATAGAGCAGTGCTTGTACTTACTAGGTAATTGCCCTTCATGGGCCATGCAGAAGTCGAACCGGGGTTGGTTGACTAGCCAATTGTTGTGCAAGCTTGTAATTGCTTGAGTATTGAGAGCTGAACACCGGGATTGGACTTCCATCACTTGAGACAATCATGGATACGCCTTTGAGTGCAATGTTCTTCGACGCATTGCCATCCCGGTTCATCGTGCTACAGCCGTTGACGACGGTAACACAGTTAGGGTTCACGCAGCAGACAGCTCCATTACACTTCCTGACCTTGCCGTCCTTCCCTCGGTATTTCTGCAACTGTAGAGGCTTGAGACACCAGTGGCAGGTCTTACTAGTGTTGTATTCGTTCACAATAACTAAAAAGCCTTTTCGTCGTTGTACTCCACGTAACCGTTTGAGTCCCCTGCGAGCATGTCCTCGAATGTGAGAATTGGTGGGCTGCCAATGGCCGTAAAAATGAACAGCTTTTGAAAAATCATGTCTGGGGGGGAAGTGCATACGTTCGATGTCAGCATACTTGTGGTATGCTTTCTGGGTAAACACCTCTCTAGTACGCTTTTCACGTTCAATTCTCCTGTTCTCAGCTTCGGTCCCCTCTTTCTCAGCATTCTTGGCTCGTTCTCTGCGCAGACGATGTCTGCTCGAGCGCGAGTGATGGTTGACAGCTGATGCTCGGAGACTCCAGGTATTGTAAATATCGTGTCGTAGCTCTGTCGTTGTGTTACTGGTAAAGTTCCGTATCCGTTGTGTCATCCATGCAGATGTCGTACTTGTTGACACACCGGTGGTCCGAATACCGGGATCAACGCCGCAAACAGGGATCGAATTCTTTTCAAAAAGTGGCTTCACGAGAGACAGCATCTAAAATAGTTATCAATCTTTCATAATCTCTTCAGATTAAAGTGTACGT
Organism: Apophysomyces variabilis; assembly: GCA_002749535.1. Lineage (NCBI taxonomy): Eukaryota > Fungi > Mucoromycota > Mucoromycetes > Mucorales > Mucoraceae > Apophysomyces > Apophysomyces variabilis. Next base: position 505,172 of record MZZL01000390.1, on the reverse strand, counting down.
ACCAGTGGCATATACCCTTCAGTGATTTTTGGTTTGGCGGATGACGCTGCTTGGCTACTGCGCTTTTGCCTTTTACGCTTTCGTTTTCGGGAGCGACTTGTCGAAGCGCTGCTTTTCTCTTTGCCCTTCCCTTTTTTGCTTACTTCTCTCATCGCTTTGTTAAGGACGTAACGATCCCGTCGAGCTTGCTTGAGCTTTTCTTGTAGGACCTTCACAGTATCAAAGGATTCTATCCGTCCCTTATTCTATACACATATAACACACTGGGATGACAGTTCGCATACATACTGTTTATTGAACAATTTTTTACGCTACTCTAAATAAATTTTGCGTCCATGCAAGGATCAAGTTTGCGCTAAAAGGGATTTAAATATGCGTCATTAGTAAATGGATTATGCGGGAAATATATTTTACTTACCTCAACTTGGTCCTTCCGTGGACACAAAATTCATTCGAGCAGCGTAAAAGAATGTTCATGGTTAGTAAATGGAAGGATAGCTTGACATCTTTTTTATTTACCCCCGAAGGGTAATCCTGCCCAAAGGCAGAGGCCGGCCCCGCACCTGTATCGGTGGGGCCGGCGAGAGACAGGCACGGCATCTGAGAGTGGCCGGTTCGTGTGTAACGCACTGCAGAGGACTTGAAGCGATGCAACACCTGGCGAGGACTGGGAAGCAGAAGATAATGAATGACACTGTGCATAAACAGACAAGATTTCTTTTTCACTTACCTAGTGGAGTGCAGGGAGCTTACTCACACAACCAAGGTGGTTCGGGACAGAGGTCATACAGGCTAAAGGTTACAGAAGAGGGACATCAGTCATTCTGTACATACGATCAATGCGAAGTACATACCGGGGATGTTTTTGGAGAACAGAGCCAAAGAATTGAAAAGGTGTTGTCCCTTCGCTTTTAAATAGTACGGGATTACTGAAACCAAAAATCACAGTCATGGATAAGAAATTCGATGGATGTCTTATGGATGACAACAATTCAGAGATAAGATAACAGTTCTCCCAAGAGTAAAAATGGACTCAGTCTGACAGAAAGTCTGGGACAGAATGGAACATCTATAGAGGAAATAAACCCTCTTCGTTTGTTTCTACACGTCTTGATGCTATCATATCCGTTTCTATCAGTTATGGTACTAGAAGCTGTCAGGGCAATGTACCCCAGTTCCGGTTCTTCTCAATTGTATTGCTTTACATTCCACTTTACTTTTCCCTGAATGTAGTTATGTTCTCCTTTTCTTCTATTTTATCTTTGTCTATTAAGCAATCACAAAAGATTGGATTGCCACGGAAAGAACGGTTATTATCTTGTCATGGATAATGCACCCATCCATACACCAGTCAAGGTTAAGCAGTTGGTCGAAGAAAGAGGATGCAAATATCTCTAGCTTCCTCTCTACTCTCCCTTTCTTAACCAAATAAAAGAGTTTTGGGCCAAAGTGAAGGCTGGGGTAAGAAGGGAGTCCTTACGGAGTTGACGATACCTTCAAGAGCGTATTGTTCAAGCAGCGCGAAAAGTAAAGCGCTCAGACTGTCAAGAATGGATCAGACATGCTGAGAGCTTTTTCGTTAAATGCAAAAAATAGAGAACCACTTCTTTAAATAAACTCGTCTTGCTGTGGTTTGAAATAAACTATCAGTAAATATTAAACAAGGACATGACTGTACGCAAAGAAAGGTAGTCTGACCGCAAGTATTTTCATCCAATCATGCAAAAGCATTTTTTGGATTCCGCAAAAACTTGAACCCCAGTCCGCAAATAAAAAATAGAAACACGCAAACAAATAGGAAAAACACAAGCATAGAACTACCGACGATCTGTATTGTAGAATTTGGCATGCCCATAGCAACTGGATTGTAATGGATGTCAAAGTCGATGTATTCACGTAGATATCCAATGTATGAATGCTGTGCTTACAAACTTTAAATGATGGATTTACCCACGGGATATAATACACAAATTTGGGTAAGGTAAGCAATTTCTCATTGATAACAGACTGCCATAGGTTCATTAGCATATAATTATTTAGCCGATGAGCTTAATTAGGAGGGGAAAATTGCGGGGCTAGCGTCGTACAAATCGGTGAGTGTGAGTAATTCCGGACCTTGAATAACGGTGATATCATTTGACAATGCCGGTTATATATTATGGAAGGAATCGGGACCATGAAGCATGATAGCACGTTCACGGGCTCATGTATACTTCTTCCTCTAGTACTAAGAGTTTTGTTTGTTTAGACGGTATAAAGAAAATATAAGGAATAGCTTACACTTTTCTAAATTGCAGGAATAGGTTGCATAAACAACACACGATGAGTGGCTCTTTTCGACCGATGAAACAAACACAATATTCATGCTTCGACCTGTCTTTGCTGCTCGTCTTTCTTTTTTTTTTTTTTTTACTCAGTGGAGCTCACGTCACTTTCGATATCATTGAGAAAAGTTTCCGAATCTTTCCTAATCCAGTCCATATAAAAGAGCGTTTCTTCGTTATCTTTTATTCAACCACACTATGTCCGTTCAATCCTCTCAATACTCAGATTCCAAGATTTCCGTGCTTGCTCCTGTCAATGAAACACAGTCCGAAGTTCTTTCGCCCAAAGCATTACAGTTCCTAGCTGAACTTCATCGAGTATTTAACCCAAGACGCAAGGCTTTACTACAAAGACGTGTAGAAAGACAGATACAGCTTGATAATGGCATCCTTCCTGACTTCTTATCCGAAACAGCCCATGTGCGTAACGATCACACATGGCGCGCTGCTCCTCCAGCACCAGGACTTCAAGATCGCCGTGTCGAGATTACTGGTCCCGTGGGAAGAAAAATGGTTATCAATGCTCTCAACTCCGGTGCATCCACTTTCATGGCTGATTTCGAAGGTAACAGTCCAAACAGAGAATTTGGATAAATCCCATGATCCTCACTCGTAAACTATCCATAAGACTCCAATGCGCCTACCTGGCAAAATAACCTCGATGGTCAGGTCAATCTAAGAGATGCTGTCCGAGGGACAATTAGCTTCAGTAATCCCGACGGCAAAACCTATCAACTAAAAGATAAAGTTGCTACACTTCTTGTGCGGTACGACCTATTCGCTGGGCTACGTTTTCTCTAGGTTTCGAAAGGTCTAACTGAATCTATGTAGGCCAAGAGGCTGGCATATGGTGGAGAAACATATCACCATTGATGGTGAACCTGTTTCGGCCTCCATCTTTGATTTCGCAATCTTCTTTTTCAACAATGCCCAGGAACTGATCAAGCGAGGGAAAGGACCTTACTTTTATCTCCCCAAGATGGAATCTCATTTGGAAGCGAGGTAAACTCTAAGTTTAAATTTAATCATAGACATCGATATTCTGACATGTGTGTTATGTACCACAATATAGACTGTGGAACGACATTTTCAACGTGGCTCAAGATCGACTAGGTATTCCACGTGGCACGATTCGTGCCACAGTCTTGATAGAAACAATCTTGGCAGCATTTGAAATGGATGAAATCATCTATGAGCTACGGGAGCACTCATCTGGATTAAACTGTGGCCGCTGGGATTATATCTTCTCTTTTATCAAATGCTTCCGTCAGCATCCTGAATTTGTCCTACCTGACCGTGCAAGCGTCAGCATGACTGTGCCTTTTATGGATGCTTATGTACGTTTGCTAATCAAGACATGTCACAAGCGCGGAGTGCATGCTATGGGTGGCATGGCTGCTCAAATTCCTATCAAGAACGATCCTGAAGCAAACGAGACCGCACTGCGCAAGGTGCGAGCAGATAAACTGCGAGAGGTTAAGGCCGGTCATGACGGTACATGGGTTGCTCATCCTGATCTGATCAAAGTTGCTATGGAGGTTTTCAATGAGCATATGCCCCAGCCTAACCAACTCTTTGTACGCCGAGATGATGTAATGGTTACTCAAGCCGATCTGTTAAATATCAAATTCGACGGCAAGGTCACAGAACATGGCATCCGTGACAATATTCAGGTTGGCCTTACCTACATGGAATCATGGCTACGTGGAGTGGGGTGTGTTCCCATTCATCATCTCATGGAGGACGCTGCTACAGCAGAAATCTCGCGATCACAACTCTGGCAATGGGCACGTCATCGAACAACTACTGCTGAAGGTATCAAGGTCACGCCAGAATTCATGCTTCGAGTATTAGATGAGGAAACCGAAAAGATTAAGCGACAAATGGGTGATCAATATGCCCATTCAAAGTATGAAGTAGCCAAAAGGGCATTTGCAACCAATATCACAGGAGAACGTTATGACGACTTTTTAACGACGTTATTGTACGATGAAATTGTCACATGTTCAAAACCTCGATTATAATCCTTGCTAACAATAAATATTTCAATTTCTGTTAAGTATGAAGAGTTGCTCAAGACGCGGTGTGTGTATGAACTACGGTTGCTGTTCTATTTATACAGACGTATTTTCGAGGAATCACAGTTCAGACAAGTTGGATTCTACCACATTAGGTCAAAATGTGTTTTTCTTTGGTGGGTATGTTAAAGCTGTCTTGATGTTTCAACAGCAGTCGGTCTTCCTTGAGTTGTTGGTGCTGCGGTGAATGACTCGGAAGAAAACAATGAATACCCATGTCTAAGACTGCCAATAGATTTAGTTGTTTTCTTTCTACTTCTCCTCATGTCTGATATGTGGAGAGAATCATAAAAGGCAGTAGCCGATCATGAAAGACTTGTTCGTTTGATACAAGATATGTTCGGATAAATCGTCATTACTTGATTGTCTCGCTGCAAATGCGTATCTGTTCTGCAAACAACACAAAACACAGGAGAACGCAGTCGTTTGCTCGTTCATATCGATTCTTGATGACTTATTCTCGTTCTGTTATAAACCCACATAAGTCTTCAGATAGCATGAATACTTCTTATCTTCACTGTGCCCACCCTAAGAGGAAATATTTCAGAAAGAAATAAAGAATGGCGTCGATGCCAAGTGGTAGCCAAGGGGGCCAAGAGTGTACATGTTATACCGAGATGTCAACATAGCCCATATCCGCTAATGGTATTGAAAGCAAGATGCCACGAGTCTGTCATAGTCGTACTCAGAAAGTTCTTTCAGCGTTTAGATAGACCAAGCTGCAAAATGGGCAATTAAAGAGATTGCACGAACATGATTTCATTTCCCGAGATAAAAGCTTTTGATCTCAGCACCTATCATATTGCTTTGTCCGTAATTTGATCGCGACGATCCTCCGGATTAGTGTATCCTTTAGTTACTTCTCCTGTCATGCCGTACATACAGCCCGCGACTTGCTGTATTGCGTGTTAGAGTTGATGTTATTTTTATCAGTTGATAACCAAGCTGAGGCACGTAAACGAGCCATGATAAATTTTTAGCTCCGTGTCATCCCATTTCCTAAGATACCGCTAAGGTAAAGATGGAATGTTAAAGCTAGATAGTACCATTTTGTTGCTGTACCAAGGAAGTTCTGCACCGCCCAAGGGGTTGTGAGGCGGATTCCAGACCCTGCCTCCCTTTAGACTGTCGGACTTTTAGCTGTTGCAAATCAAGATGGAGTTTGAAAAGCCTATTCAATTTTTCCCCTCAGAGAAGTACAAGCGAAGAAAAGTCTTTTCTTTCACTCTGTTTCTCTATCCCTCCCTTGACGTCTCGTTGTTCCCATAACAGACGACACCGTTTGACATCCGCTATCATTGTTACTTGTCAATAGTGGATCTTATTAACTAATTCATTCATTTGACTACCCTTTTTTTTCTTTGACTGAAGAGAAAGAGAGATAGAGAGAAAAGAGAAACTCAGCTTTCCACTACACTTCTCAGGCACAAACAACACTTACACTGATGCGCGACAAATTTTTACCAACGATGTTTACCAAAGCTTTAAAATACTTCGCGATATTATACGTGGCTGGGTCTCTACTTTATTCCACTGTTCATCTGCTTAGTTTGGGGCAATCTCGAGCGTTAGGGCACCGCAACGTTCCTCGTTCGACGGTGGATGAAGAAGGTGTAAGCGTGGCTGAGTTGCAGCGAAGATACAAAGGCATTCAACAGGTGACATGGGATAGTAATGATGGTAATGCGTGGTGTTGTCATCTGGTTTTACTTCGTTCTCATCTTGCTTTATGTAGGCAACCAGGTGCTTATGCCTGAAGATCTCATTTTGAGCAAAGTATTCTCGGAAGCGATGGGACCAAGCAAGGTTATTCCATACTATTTTAAGGCTGAGGAAAACGCACATCACGAGGAAGTGACCATAGCAACCTTGGTGACGCATAACCGGTTTAAAGTGCTCAGTCGATTAGCTACTCGTTACAAGGGCCCAGTGTCTGTGGCTATCCATGTGAATGACGACGAAAGCAAGCAGCAAATCCTGACCGATTTGCATCAACTCTACGATGAAAACCCAGATATGCGACGCTACGTAGATCTCCATCTTGTAGTAGACAAGTTTGACCGACAATTCAACATGTGGCGTAACGTAGCCAAATTCTTTGCAAGGACGGACTATGTGATGATGCTCGACGTCGATTTCCATTTGTGCACGGATTTCCGAAAGGCCTTGAAGGACAGTCCTTTCCTGATGGAACAACTCCGCAGTGGTCGTGGTGCTATTGTTGTACCTGCGTTTGAATTTATTCGTGAAGAGGATGGCGAGGATTGGCGAGAATTCCCAAAGACAAAAGCGGAATTACTCGAGATTGTGAAATCAGAAAAGATTGATATGTTCCATCGATCGTGGAAACGTGGTCATGGCTCGACAGATTATGCACGTTGGTATGCTAGCTCGGAAACCTACAAGGTCGTCGATTACAATTACTCCTATGAACCATATGTCATCTTCAAAAAAGAAGGCACGCCATGGTGTGATGAACGTTTTATTGGGTATGGTGCGAACAAAGCTGCGTGTCTTTATGAAATCTACTTGGCTGGCATCGATTACTGGGTCTTGCCAAACGATTTCCTGATTCATCAAACCCACCATTATCCAGAAGAGACCAGAGCGAAAGAGGTAAAGGGATAATGACGTTGCTATAACCGAAAGTACAACAAATCTAACAGTTCACTTTCCCTTTCTAGCGACGCTACAACAAAAAGCTGTACGATTACTATCGAGAAGAAGCATGTCTCCGATATGCCCGCATGATGATATCCGCAGGTCAATGGGAAACCTCCATTGCGGATAACGTGAAACGCGAATGCGCAAGAATCAAAGGATTTAACGATGTTATCTCCAGAGTGCAGCATTAAAGCATCCCTAGCACCTATTCTATCGTAAATATTCTTCTCAAACTTTCAATCTATTTAACACGCAACAACCAGAAAAGATATCAATAAGCGTACAACACGCGCAGACATGACTATCCATACAACTACAGACTCAGAACACACGCGTATACATTACATACACTCACACACACGCGCCCACATGCATGCATATTATTGGCGGCGGTAGAAAAATAGGAAGAAAAAAAAAGGGAATGCCCCGTATTTTAACATTTTTTTTTGGTTCATCTTTACACAGTTAGTGTAGTTTAATTCGAATAAAGCTTTGTTTTGAATAAGCCAAGTTGCAGAACATAGCTTTAATTATAATATAACAATAAAATGTAATCCTAATTAGTGGACTTATAGACAAGGTCATTTTAGCCCTGATTTACTTATAGTTGGATGGGTGTTGCATCGGCATCTTTCTGTCCAAGGTTACCAAGATCCCACTAAAATAGTCATTTAGATCAAAAAAAAGCAACAGCTTCTGTTCGTTTGTCCTTACGTTATCTTCAATGGTTCTCAAGAGCGAGTAGTGGTTATAGGGGGTATCATCTTCTGCTTTGTTAGACGAGCGCTTGAAGTCAGGACCAAACAGAACAGTCATGATCTGGTTCTTGATTGTATAGGTGAAATTCTCATCGAAGGTTGCGACGAACATGGTGTTCTTGTTCAATTCAGTCTTGCCAATGCGAGGCTCCAGGAATCCTTCAAACCATTTGGAAGCATAAGGCATGTTCGTATCGTGCGAGTCGTCGTTCATCTATAACATCTCTTTTTGTTTAGAGTACATTAAATCTCCTTCCTAGCTGTCCTTTACATCTGGGGTATAAAAAACAAACTGTGGAACTTCATCGTTGGCAATGTCGGTATCGAGCTGATCAGCGCTAACAATTTTAGCACATCGATCAGGATTCTGTTGGATATTGACGATGGACATAAAAGGATTGTGCTTGCGAGCGTATGTTCCGATTCGCATTTTCGTATCGCATCCACCTAATGTAATTGTATTCGTGTTTAACATGTCATAACAATCGTTACGGATATGCTATGGTTTTACCAGTGTAGGCCTCCTGATATGATTTCCAAGTGATTCCCTTGGCCTCTAACAAATCAACGATCGATTTGCGATCGACATTGACTTCAAGGTCGTTCCAGACGCCGCTAAGAGAACCAGTAATCAGACCAATCTATGCAAGAAAACAATTTAGGATATATATGTAAGGAACGCAAATAAGCAAAGAAAAGGAATTGGTTCTTGTACATAGTTTGGCTGGGATGGATGTGTAAGAGCCATATAGTTGCTCAAAACGACACCTTTTCAAAACGGTTCATTAGCAGACAGATAAGATGGTTTTAGATCAAATACCGTTATGCTTTGCAGCTAGTTGTCCATAGTAAGGGTCGTTATGGGCTGTACTGTAGTCTTGGTTTTCAAAAATAATGATCATCACACGATCAAAATGTTTGCCAGGCACCAAGGCACGCTTCACGGGCAGAGCCGTTGCCATAGCAGTTAGGCAGGAAATAAAAGCCAATGCAGAGAACTTCATACTATTTTTCGTTGCTGTTCGTTCGAATCTGACAAAGAAGCTGATGAAAAAATCTTCTAACGTTCTTATATACCTTTTATGCTTTCTACATCAAATGATAGTATTTTTCTGGCAACACAATGGAGTATCATTTCAGTGGAACGGTAACGTCCGGCTAAAATTTTTTTTTCAAGTCGACAAATCCGATCGTCATGCCAGACCCAGGTGTTGTGGGCGCACAAAAAATCACTGGCCCCGGGCTGAGATAATTCGGCCCTGATTTTAATAGGAAAGACCTGGATTCAATATAATAGGGAAAAGCTGCCGTAATTGTCTTAGTAAGAAAAAAAACACTAATGACTCTTTCTACCTCTTTCATCTATTTTTCCCTTCTCTGTGACATGTCATCATTTATCCAGAAAAACGTAATCCAATCATGCATCTCAAATGATGCACGATCGGCAACAATGTATGCGTTACCGTTAAATTTCGATTGCACAGAAAAACAAAGAAAAAGGAAAAGAACGGACTACCTGGAAACGAAAAATGTGCACCTCTAAGTTGTAACCTATAATTTTGTAGTAATCCGTAGATCATAGAGAAAGGGGCAAAGCTAATCTCTTGTTGATAGTTTATTCCGGGTAAGTGTTACTATGTATACGCGTTTTTTTAGCGGCTTACCTTCTAAAGCGTAAAACCTTATTATGCGTTGTTCTTCCTGGATATGCTCTTTCTCAATTTACTGTGCTTGAAGCGGAAATGATCACAACAAGACTGGTTTGTGAACTTATTTTTATGCTGTGCTACACAAAGCAGCCGCACGTGCACAGGTACATTTTTTCTTATCTTTAACCACGTAACAATGCTTTTCTTCTTTTTGCTATATTGCTCTTAATGCACAATCACCTAAGTTTTTCGGGAGAATAGGGTGAGTAATACAGGAAATCGGTAACTCTTTGCATTCTGGAAAGCACCTTGAACATTGTTTATGCATCTCATAGATGGACATGCCAACAACCATGACTTGGTCAAGGGTCGGTTGTGACGCTGTTTGTAGCACCCAGCGGTGTATATGAGTGACGATGACTAGCATCGTAATCAACAGATGACTAGTATAGTTAAGCTGATGCTTACTCTAAGCTAGTGTTGGCAAGAAGGAGAAAAAAAAGAGAAGCAAAACGATAGACTGATCGAAGACAGAAGCACAAAGATCTTCAATAGATGTTTTCCGGTTCATGACAATAGCATGAACTGTAAACTTTACATACTGTGTTGTATGCACTCATGCTTAACGTGGCTATATGTGCGTGACGAATCTAACAGAAAAGTCACAGGGCTTACGGAACACAATCAAGAGACCGTACAACAAATAACAAAATTCTCTAACGGATACAACCAAATTAGTCGAAAAGTTCATGGCGATAGATCAAAAGTAAAGTTAAAGAGTACATCATTATGACTCCGGTCTTGTTTTCGTGCTAATGTTGATGTTGTTGCTTGAGCCGCACATTGATGTAGCTTAGCTCGCCGTCACACAGTTTGCGACTCTATATGCTCTATTGCGAGCGGTACAGATGACTTCTATGCACTTCATGTTTGGTTAAATTGATGCGCTGCAGAATATGCAGGAACGTCTCTTCTGTTTTGCATCTAGACTCACAAACTAGATACTGACCTTACTTTCTATGGCTCTTTAATAATACGTTTGTGTGTCTGATTAAAGAGGTTTCTCAACAGGTAAATATGCCCTAAAATGGTATTTCTTGTGTTTCTCTCCCTTAATGTTGATGCAATAGCACGGAATTTTCACATGGTTCTAAGTTGAGTTGCTCATTGAATGCGAAGTCGTGGTACAAAATGATGTTGCACGTGACAAGAACTAGACATGCGAGAAAGGGAACAATGTGGCGGTGACAAAGTAATTCATGATCATGCACAACATAGCAGGTAGAAATTTACCAAGCATATCTTACCCATTTGATTACACCGCAAAGAGACAAAACAGGGCAAATTGTCGATGAGCTCTAAAATAACAAAAAGGCATATAACTTTCTTTTACGATGCTAGTGCAGAGTATCCTATCGATTGCTGATGTGGGCCAGTTTTAGGGTGGCTATTCCAGCAGATAGAGGATTGAGTCAAACAGCTGTTTTGTTTTCATAGCACTGTTCTTTGCGAATGTCTTTAATAGCTATTGTTGGTGCATACTTAACAATAGCCATAAAATGCGCAAGTAATGCTGCAGCCTTCTCTAAATCTAAAGCCAAATAGCTTGTTTGATTTTGTACCCCATCTTCTTAAATATCCCATCCATCTTTTTAGCTTGTTCGAGACTACAATAACCATGTTAACAAGGCAAAAAACAGGTGGATATAGTTTACCTAATAATAGCCTTCCTCTTTATAAAACCATCCTCTGGATCCACCGTAAAGCCACATGCTTTGGTAATTTGCGTAATGATATCTTCGACTTGTTCACGGCAGCTTAATACCTCATCCTCTGGTAACTCCTTCAGAACATTATAACGAACTGCTTTAAACACTATGAAAGCCTTTTCATCCTTGAGATATTCGTCGCTGCTACTATCATCCGAATCGCTTAAGTTATTGTCTGATTCATTGTTATTGGTGGGTTTCTCGTTGCCTTCAATACTCAGATCATAGAGGCTCTGATTGCGAATGCTACCAGTATTCCATCGATCTAGCTCGCCAACCAATTGATATCTTACTAGGAATCCATAATTCTGTTCGGCCGTGGAAGATTCCGGCGTCAAGGAGGAGAGGATATATTCACCCACTTGAATGCTGTATATCCTGTCCAGACCGATCCTTTTAAATTGCATGACTTTCTCGAACTTGTAGTTATAACTGCAAACGTAGAGCGCTTTTGCTGTTAAAAGGACAACTTTTTCCTCAAACTTCTTCGAATATCTATCGTACGGATTGAGATCTCCTTTTTTTTCCTTGCATCTTACAAATGTTACCTTTTTTGAACTTCCGTTGGAGACAACAAGGTCCAACCGGCAATCATGACCTCATCGTCTGCAATCACAATTTCGCTGCTGATCTCAACTGACGCCAGCATTAGCATATGACAGTTCATGCATGCTCGCTTTTACTCACTAGCATTTGATCTAATTTTAGCCCAGCGTTTCTCGACGCCCGGTTCTGCCGACATTAATGCACTTTGTGGGATATGGCGGAAAATTTCGGATTTATGGTAACCTTTGAAGAAGTGTAAGCTCGATGCTAGCTAGTCTCCTGTTCTTCTTTCCATACCTAAAACATAGTCAATAGTAGCTTGCCTCCAGAAATCCTTCACAGCGTTAAAATACATCCTGGCAAGCGAGTTGGAGGCATCATTCATTATTCCAGTTATATTACGCTTCCCGGTCCTGAATGCAAAGTCAGCATTGAAAGAAAACAATCGTACTTCCTAACCTGGTGAAATCGCCTTTAAGGGCACTTGTACCAGCATACATACGGGATATCATATCGCCATTATTCGCCCATACTGTAACAATCTTAGTGTTTCCATGACTCAGTTGCCATTCCTTACCATTATTAAATAGCCGTTCAAATTTTTCATAGTGCCTAATTCCTCTGTCAGGGTACTCGGATATGCCGAAGCGCATTAGCTGTATGTTTAAAACATTTCTTGCAAATGCACTCTAACGGATCATTTTCGTCAGACTACGACAAAAAAACAAGCACTATGCGCACCTGAACAACGTTTGTACGATCCAAGCAGTCCATACAGTTCTTGATATAACATAAATAAGGTTAATCTTTAACTGTGTATTTAACCACCAACCGTGCGAAACACGCCTTTTTGTCTGCAATAGACTGTATCCCCGTTCGCAACCCAAAAATATCTAATACATACATGAGTATACCGAAACCTTGGAATTCACGCTTACGCTATTTTTGACATGTCATCATGAAGACTAGTACTCAGCTTGCTAATATTTTCGAAGCGCATGCCTTTTGTTTCTCGGTGAAAATCAAATTCTACATATCTTAATTCGCTGCATTAGTATCTCTCCGTCTCTGGATAATCAATACAACGAAAATAACTACCAACTTTATATTTGGGTCACCAAGATGTTCAACATGTTTCCTGTATTGCAAACCAACCACTGCTTCCCTTCCGCTGAGCTCCGTTAAACTGACAGCAACTTGACGGCCGTATATCTCTTCTTGTTCTGCAAAATGAGTCGCAAATGCCGCATTATTTTCCTCCTCTGTGCGTTCCAGCGTAGGAACGGGATGTAGACTGTAAGGTGATTGGCTCCAGAAAATGGGAACTGGCACCATCTTATTAATGATGTTCCATTCCATGTATTTACGTTGCCTTACTAGATCCACGTGTTTGAACAAAGGATGCAACGTGCTGAACTCCTTCCCTCTATGCAATTTCAATGCTTTACAGCTATGCACCTTCTTTAAACGTACCTTAAACATAATAATCTGTTCTGTTTCTACAAAGTTAGCGACTTGTCCGCGTTCATTGACGCCTCGTCGTTGGTATCGCATCCCTATTATCGTATCAGATCAGTTCCACGCGATTAATGCTTACCAGCCCGTTCGCGGCTGCGTCTGGAAACAAGCACAAAATCAAACTCATATCCCTCTATCTCGCAGCGTTCTATTTGTACCGTGCCCTGTATAGCCACAGTGACCCATTCATCAAGCTGGATGTAAATCCATATCAATCATTAGCAACTTTTCAACAATAATCTCCGTATTTACCTTGTTTGATATAAGTTCATGAGAGAGATGCTCATTCCACCAAAAGCGTCTGTCAATCTTGACGTAGTCCCGCATCAGTGATCGCTTTAAATTTGTCAATAGCTACCAGTACCTGTTTCCGTGCTGAAAGATCATTTTGGGAATCAGAAACCTTCGCTTTGTCGTAAGCGCGTTGGAAGTTGTTCGTAATATCTAGAGACAATTAGTTGTCGCAACCAGACGGCTAACATACCAAAACCATTAGAAAAAATAAACATAGAGCGGCTGAAAAGCTCTACTACTTGTTTGACTATTTTCTGCTCTAATGCCACCTCTTCGTTATTCGCAAGCGTAGCCGAAGTCTCTTCTACTTGCGGAGAATCCGAATTGCTACTTATACTGCTGGTTTTGTCTTTGTTACCGTTCTGCGAAGACTCGTCGTCTGTCAAACCCTCTTTATTACTATCCTCGCCTTTCTTTTTCACTCCAAAAAGCTTAAGTCTCGTCATAAACGAATTCGATCTTCTTAGTACAGGTGGCGCTGCCTCCGCAAAAGAAACTTGGGGTATAGATGAGGAAACGCTTGTTGACGAAACACTCAGGCTCACAACGTGCGATTTTGCATGCTGCGCTTGATCGTCGCTAGGGATACCTTCCGATTCTTCTTCAGAATCAGAATCCTCAGTGATATGGATCACCTTCGTCTGTAGAAATGTGAGTAGGACCCCGGATTTATTCTGATTAATTTTACCCTTGCGTCGAGCTTTTCACGTGCTTTACGTGCGTTAAAGCACAAGCATAATACTTTCTCGATTACATATACAGGATGGTTCAAGATGTGTCCTCGTAGCTGAACTTTTGTGACAACCACGAGATACTTCTCTAAACACCAGTTGTCAAACTGCTGATATTATGCGAAACAGTATCCTTACCCCTTATTCCTTCTAATATGCCAAGTACACCGTAGATCTCGTACATGCGTGTGTCTTTCGGAGGTTCATACGATTCTAGAACAACATATACCATGCGTAAGCTGGGCTCATGGTAAACCATACTTACCTTTTCGTGTCATTCGTAGTCCATCAAAGCCAATCTCGAGGATGTCTTTGTCTCTTACAAGAACAAACGCATCTTCAGTGACATGCAGATGTATAGGATCGTCTATAGTGGGTTTATCCCAGGTTGTCATAGTGGGATTCTGAATAATATGCAGCAAAGAGGAAAAGCGCTCGGGAAACGAATTCCATGCAAAATCAATGATAAATATGGTGTAGATACTAGTGACCTGTCATGTTGTCTGGTAACCACATTGTATTTTGTGGATGACAACAACTAACTTTGTATTTGTGCACGTTACATTTCCACGGGCCTGATTATATTATGACATCCACATTTATGCCCAACGTCATATTAACATTGCTTAATCATTGCTGAATATCCACAACCCAGCAGTGATCATGTCGATCATGTCATGTCCATTTTCTATGGAAGAAGGAAATCTTAAAATACGAATACGATGTGATAATGCAGCGTGCTTGTATGTTATATTTTGTGTACTTTTGTTTTTTCCCATTAAATGACACTCTAATATGGTAATTTTTTCAGCCTTGTTTCGGCGCCCCTTTCTTCGTTTCTGAATACCGTGGGGGTTCGTTTCCTGTTTTATATGCCAAACGTAAATATAGCAGGAACCTTACACTTTCTGCATTCTCTTACCTGGTTTTGATTTCAAACACTTCCAAAACACGGAAAAAGGCTTTGCAACATCCATAGGCCAACTGGAGAGGCCAACCATTACGTCCTCGAGATGTCCATTACATCGATGAGGATCCGGTGCTGAACTCGGACCACGACTATGTTTATTCAACGGGAAAGGTGATTCGTTGTCTGACATGACGCTTGCTTGAAGGAAGCTTGGTCTTCGCGGTCGGAGTCATCATACCAACAAGCTGATCGACTTCACAACAGACCAGTGACTACTTAAAAATGATTGGATAAGGTTGGTATGCCTGCAGGACCACTTCGGTTCCATGCAACTAGGAAAAGGATAGCAGAGCCGCTGCGCTAATCACTCATGGATTGAGGACAAAAGTACTGATAATTGTAACGTTCGTTCCCTATCCATTCCTTCGTTACTTGAAGTACTAGACCAGTTCAATTTAACCGGTATTTTCCCTTAATGAAATACTCTATCCGACTAGAATCACGTAGTTCTGTCAACATTACTAAAAAAAGGGGATATTTCCCTATTTTATGGTTTACTTTCATTATTATTCTAGATATATCCCTCCTGATGATGTGGGATCCACTCGGCTTAAGGATTCAATGTGGTAGTATGATAATGGTTAGATTCAGTATACTTTGTAAAGCCTGAAAATAGTCAAGAGCCTCTATTCATTCTTCTCAGTGTCACAGCAAAACTGTGGTGCATTAATAAAGCAGCCACAGCCAATTTTTTGGTTGCTTTTGATCATCTTTTCTTTTTCAATCTCATCTGGCAAAGCATGCCAGTACAAGAGTATACTCATCGGAAGCTTTTGCTGCCGGAAAACAAGGTTGCGTTGAACTCCAAAAGCATTGACAGCTGAGCGGACATCTTCTTTTGTGAAATACATTATCTCTCTTACAATGTTATTCTTCGTAAATTGAGTTGACGTTAAAACTGGAATAATATAATGGCTATCTTTCTCAGTAGTTGTCAAATTCGCGTTGTTGATTTTGAATCATGCTCATTCTAAATAAGTCGATGGAAAAAGCTTCACAGCTTTCAACTGCTAAGTAACCAGGTAATTAGTGTAGTAAAGTATAGATCCATCTAGCAAATGCACTATTATGATTTCACATTAAGTGATTTCCCAATGCATTTTTTCTGCAGTAGTGCCCATTGTCTTGACGCCGCAGAATTTCCAAATTTGTTTCGCAGCACTCTGAGTAAATATTTCTTTACACCGCCTTTTTCTGGTTTATGCGCTCATGCAACGATGGACGTGAATGCAAGTGTCACTCTCAAAGATGCCGAGCGATGGCTGACATTTGCCATGTTGTATAGTCAATTTTTCGTTCCAATGACGAGATAAACATGGAGATTTTGGACAACGCGCTAGAGGCGTGTTACCGAGATCCTTCCAAGGTACGTTGATTCGCTTGAGCAACGCACCACTGTTACTGATTATGGTGTAATAGCAAATGGAGGCGGGAATCTTTCTTACTCAACTCAACAGCTATATCTACAGGTGGGATCATGTGAAACAGATCCTAGATCAATCACGAAGCATTTACACCAAGGTAACTACGTGATCGACAGTAATAAAGATCTCACTCATATGTTAGCTTATATCGTTGCAAATTCTTGGAAGAATCGTGTCTGAGCAGTGGAATGATCCGGATTGTCCAAAACTAGGTGCGTGCTTCTCACTATTACGATCACTAACTCACTGCATATGACAGAAATTCGCGATTATGTTAATAAAGCCGTTATCGAGGCATGTATGCATAGAGAGCTGATAATAAGCGATGAGTTCAACCAAGCATATCTGAATAAATTAAACCTGGTGCTCGTGCAAGTAAGAAAAACTTTCAGCTTACCGCAGTGACTCATAGGATTATGTTAGATTCTCAAGAAGGAATGGCCTAACGGTTGGCCAAGTTTTGTTACAGAGATGGTTGCTATTGGAGAAGAAAGTTTAAGTGTACTGGAAAATAATGTGAGCATCTTTGGATTGTTGAGGTATGGCATGAACTTATTAGAAACGTGGTTAATCCCTTTTTTTAGTGAAGAAATCTTCGATTATTCCAGCGGTCAATTAACCATGGCGAAAGTGCTAGAGTTGAAGCGACAAATGATCAAAGAGTTTATCCCTGTTCTTGACCAATTTCTGAAGATCTTGCGACTAGACCATACGACTAACTCAAGACTGGTGGGATTGACATTAGCGGCTCTCGTGAGTTTCTTAGATTGGATACCTGTCGAATATATATACCAGTCCGATTTAATTGATCTGTTAAAGACAAAGGTACCCTGACAAAAGCATCGAGACTGCCAACTATCTGATTCCTTTGTTTTTTAAAGTTTAGTGGGAACAGCATACACCGCTATCTAGTAATGAAATGCTTTCTGCAAATTATATCTCGTGACATCCCAGCCGACTTGACTCAAAATCTGTTATCAACTTTCAAAAACGTTATGAACATGGTTGCCGAAGTGATACCAGTGCCATCAGGTACAGGTTCCTGTAATTTTCCAACCATTGAAGTTCACAATATTTTTTCGCAGATATTTCAGGATCATACTATAACGTAGCAACAGAGGATCAATTTTTTGTTCAAGACTTGGCATTATTTTTGACAACAACTCTAGGCCGATATTACGAGGTAAGTGGTCATAACCGATTAATTTCATTTGACCTGACACACCTCTAATTAGTTGATTGAAAGCAACCTAGGCTATCCCCTTATTTTACGTAGCTATGGCTACCTTCTGGAAGTATCTCGAATAAACGACAAAGAGCTGTGGAAGATATGTCTGGAGTATTGGGGAAAATTTGTGAGTTTTGTACGTCTAAGGCTGCATGCTAATGATATATTGTGAAATAGGTGACATTCATGTACGAAAGTACGCTTCAAATTGATAATTCTAATACTGAGCGATCATACCAAACGCGGTGCGAAATTTATCGGGATGTTTTACACAAACTACGTATTATAACTATGGAGCAAATGGTCCCTCCTGAAGAGGTAGGATATTTAGAGTGGGTGTTCAAAAAACGATGTAACACTATATCTAGGTTTTGATTGTTCAAGATGTGAACGACGAAATTAGCAGAGAGTTTCTTAAACAGAGTAACGTCTCAGAACTCCATGATTCAATGAAAGGTCTGCTTGGTAATCTAGCAAAGCTTGATCTCCTGGATACAGAGGAAGTTATACGAGAACAGCTTGCTGAACAGGTAATGTATATAATGGTCCTTGTAAGTTTATTGCACTGTTCGAAGAAAAAAAAGTGTTTAAGTCAAAATTATCGGGAACGGTTATTTTCAATTAAGAGGGAAAAATGAGAGCTCATATATAGATAGTTTGGCAAAGCAAACTGGTCCTGGTCGGCCGTGAGTAAATTGTGTTGGGCTGTAGGAGCCATCGCAAACCTGATCGACGAAGCTGAAGAAGACAGGGTCTTGAAGTACTTAACTGACGAACTGGTCAACATCAAAATATCGAATGAGAATCAGGAGTTCGTCAGGTCATCCTGTTTATTGTACATTGCGGGCGAAAATCCACGTTTTTCAAAGAAGCATTGGGACTTTTTGAAGTTTTCTTTAGCTAAAATCAGCACCTATGTTCACATTGAAGACGAGCATATCACTGATATGGCTTCTGACACATTTCTGAAAATATGTCAGAACTGTAGCCGGGAGCTAGCGTGCCCACAACCAGATGGATCACCGTCCATGCTGGATACTTTCATAGCGAATCTGGAAGCTTTTGTATCGGACTTAAACTCTAGCCAAGTATGTACCATGGTCCGTGCGTAGCCGTGCTATACTAACTCGAAGCAGACTTGCACTATTTTTAAGGCCATTGGTTTCGTTTTATCTACTAGTGCTGCTGATAGTCAAGAACGGTTAATGACAGCATTAATGACTGGACCAAACACTCTAGTAATGTTTCGCCACTAAGCTAAAGTGGACAACTAACTGTTAAACTTAGTATACTGCTGCGTCTGTAGAATTGCAGGATCTTTCGCCAACCTTAAAGAAATGCGAATCCCTGAGTAAGCTAGTCAATGCGCTAAAGATGAACACGGCTGTATGCTCCACAGTTGGTCCTGTTTATCGATTCCAATTTCAGAGACTCTATCCTTCTCTGCTCATGATATACAAAACAATAATGGAAAAGGTGGCCGACAGCAATGCAGGTACGTAAGAATGACACTGCTCATAAAAGGTGCCATACTTTTCTTAACCTATGGAAATAGTAATGGAAGCATTGACATTACAACTGTTTCGCCAAATCAAAAGCGAAATTATCCTTCTTACTGAAACATACATGAAAGCAATTCAAGACCTCCAATCTACTGACCATGCGATGCTATCCGAGTTCATCAAACTTTTCATGGTTGATTTCCAGAATTCACCGGCGTCCCTGCGAGAGCCAGCTGTTCTCAGCCTTATGTCTTATCAACTCGAAAGCATGCATGTATGACACGCCTTTCTTTGTCCCGTCTCCGTTTCTACAGCAGGATGAATATTTACGCAGCATACCTTACTTGTCACAGATTGATCAATGGCCAGGTGTATTGGAGACTACTCTTTGGTCTGTGTTTGAACCAATGATTCCTATGATCGGCCAGAATTATGTCGATTTTCCGGACTTCCGTCAAGGTTTTTACAAACTTGTTTATGTATTTGTTCAGAAATGGTTCACAGGTATGCTACGAAGAAGATTGAAAAGGTACTAAAGTTGAAGCATCCATAGAATTATTAAAAATTCCTCAAAATACATTCAATTTACTTATGCAAAGTTTACTGTGGGGTATTAAGGATGCTACAAGGGAAGTATCACATATGGCGCTGGATGCTCTACTGGATCTCATAAACAGCGTAAGCCATATGGAAGATGAAGATATGTCAAGCGAGTTTTATTCTGCGTATTTTTTATTGATCCTTCGTGAAATAATCGTGGTGCTAACGGATTCTGATTATCGAAGCGGTATGATTGTGTTATGATGGGTAAGAAGCTTACATTAAATTTCCAGGCTTTGATACGCAAAGCAAGATTTTAGCTCGGTTGCTAGAATTGGTACAGGAAGGGGAGATATATGTTCAACTCTATGATCCAAGGCACTCGGGTAAACAATACGTATCCAATGTCGAATTTGTTCAAGATTATGTGCGAAATCTACTGTTTAGCATGTTTCCACAGCTGCAAAGGTACCAAGAAAATAGACAAGAAGAATAATTAGTCATTGACGCCTTGTATAGAAATCAAATCGAAGTTTTGGTACTTGGCATGTTTCAATATAGCGGTGAATTACCAAAATTCCAAGATGACTTGAAAGATTTCTTGGTAGACATTAGGGCAATCGGAGAAGATACTGGTGACATACAACTTCGGGAAAAGGAAGCAGAATTACAGCTTTTAAAATACTTGTAATATATTCATAATAGCGTTTAGTTCAGACAGAAAGATTATGCTTCTCCTTTATTCAACGTTTTATAGAGCATTATCACAGATCCTGGTTCTTGTGAGATTGAAACGAAATATGCATGATACTCACGCTATTTTTACTGTGTATTGATTAAAAAGTCGCCGGGAGCTACAGTTCAAAAAAAGTTTTCAGTATGCAATTGTTCGTTCAATAAAGATAAACTACTTACAGACATGTATCCCCTATCCGGGGCGGACAATCCATTAGGAGGCAGTAGTGCTCATCCTGGGGCGAAACACGAAGAAAACAGGAAAAAGAGGGAGCAGCAGGACCATGAGAGCGAATGTACCTCGACGGCATCGATCAAGAGAATGCTGTCCAACATAAAGTGCGTCTAGGTCAAAGAGTACAGCTAAAGAGCATCAGATACCTACCGACACGAGAACAAATCTGATAAACGAGGGAGAAAGTCCCAAAAAGCAAAGAAAGCGACAAAAATATCAGACACATTTACAAAAGGAACATATCTGAACCACACTAATCAGCAACAGATGATGACAAGAAAGGGTTTGCTCGCTTAATATACAGTGGAAGCGATATCGCTCATA
The DNA here is from genome assembly GCA_002749535.1 of Apophysomyces variabilis. NCBI lineage: Eukaryota > Fungi > Mucoromycota > Mucoromycetes > Mucorales > Mucoraceae > Apophysomyces > Apophysomyces variabilis. The sequence continues at coordinate 483,883 of MZZL01000390.1, read as the reverse complement.
CAGTGTAAGATGGCAGGTAAAAAGAGGAAAGCACAGAGAGAGATACAATACAAATCCAAAACCTGGATGACTTGTATAGAAAACGCATGTATTTGTAGGTTTTATGGACGAGTCATTCGCAAGGTACTCATAATATTGATATTTTATAGTGCAAGAATGCACCTACAAAAGAGAAACATGGAATGAAATGAAAAATAGATATTCTCACTCAAGTATTCTTTATCATCAACTAGCTTATGTATCGTTCTTAATTGATGCGAGCATCTTTCTCAGCCAATGCAAGTTGCGAAAGTAAAGCAGCAGTGCTCAACCCATCTGTTCTTATCGTTCTGCTCGATTAATTGAATATCGTCGTAAAGCAAAAAGAATTATGCTACCCTGTTATTATATCAGACCTGAGAAGATTTGAATTATGCACAGTAAGACCAAGACTTTTTTTTTTCAACCTCGAGCATTCTATTAGGGTAACATACTAGTGAAAAATTTACCAATTTCAGTGCAAAGTTGTCTTGGGATATTAAGTTGCATATACTGTATTTTTCCGTTTTTACGAGTCCTACCATTCTTCGTGGAATAATCCTGGTATGACTGATGCCTCTGTTAATTCAGGACCTGTCCCATACCGATAGAACGCTTTAGCAGAACCCGTCAGATAGGTTGTCTTTTCTTTTCGGTTACGGCAAATTTGTTGCGGTAAGCTGAAATAGTTCGGAGGATCTTCCCCCTGTGGAGTAGCTATTAGTGGTGTAAGCACCGCGGCAAGTTCGTTTGGCCATTCAGTCAAAGGTTCATCCAGTGTGGGGTCAAAGAAGATCGGGCTTTCATAAGATTTTTGGTAGCATTGCACGGTAGTCAAATTTGGTATTAAAAGTAATTGATCGTATGGCAGATTGGCGATCGTAAGAGGAATGCTAAATTCGGCAACATGAACGGATTTGAATAGACTTCCATATTCTGTGGTAACCAGGAATTGGATATCATAACGAACACGAGTATGGCGACTGGTGAATGAAGGTGAAACAAGTTTGGTAGGTATATCAAATGCCAAACTTTCGGATATGCAGTTGTTGTTTGATAGATTTAAGGTTCCTTGGAAAACGATACGCACATGTTCTTGGACCGCTGTGCCTCGCTGGATCAACATACGCCCCTCATGATGTTTGCGGAATTTATACGATATACCGGTTATTTTAGCATCCGAGTTCAAAGTGGTCATATTCAGCTGCATTGAGAAAGGTTCATCTAAAAGTTACCGACATAGAGTCGTGACCGTGTTAATACGCAAATACGAGTTGGATGCCATAAAATGGAAGATTTCTTGCCTGGACAATAGGATTGTTTAGGCAGCTTTGCATGTACTTCGGCTATCACTTGTTTTTTATCTCGCATTAAAGTAGTTTTGAAGACCCATTCTTTCGCTAAATGGCACGTACAGCTTAGTATCATAAGCATTGACTTGCCGAATCATTTACCTGGTGTTGCAACGATAATAGGACGATAAGGTGTGATGTATTCTTTGCTTCTCATGCCCGATTGAAGACCTGGGCCATCGATTTGTGCTGTCCAAACATATCGGATACTGAATCCAGGTGGATCCTCAACGGACGGCGGATAATTTACATTAGGAAACTGGAAAAGACAACCTTTCGTGAGAAGAAAAATGACATTCAAACCCTACCTTTAATGCAAAAGGAAATGTATGTTCCCCTGGATCCAATTCATCCCATTGAGGAGGCGAGTAAGCTAAACAAATAATACACGCTTATCTATATATTTATGCCACAATAGCACTCATCGGTTACCGCAAGCTTCATGTCCCCATAACTTCCAATATGTCTCAAAGAAAGACGTAATCGTATGGTGTATCCGTTCATTCATCTTATCGCATGTAGCGCTTTCATCGACTTTGACCATGGCTGTTTCCTCGCCACGAAACTTTTTATGCAATGTCAGCAATCCAAGTCTACTGCAAGTTACTTTCGAAACAAAACCTTGATACGTATTCTCGATGCATATATTCGTTCAGTCGCACGTAATATCACTTTGCCTGCAGCGTTCAGTGTCAGTCATCTTTAACTATTTCGCTATGCGGTTCATTTTGTATTTTCTCGAGAAAAGCAGAAGAATGGGAAAAAAAAGAGACCTCGAATGATGCGGTTAGGTCGAATAATGGGATGACATCCGCCTTCGAATTCGATAGCGATGGAATTCTGAGGTTCGAAAGTGCTTTGTAATGGGGGTGATAGAATCCGCCGATCCGAAATGCTACTCAAGTCTTGTGATCGAGGGCGTTGCCGATGGCCATTGGTAGGCGGATGAAGGCCATTCGTGTTAGGTACAGGTACAGGTACAGGGAATGCAGATATAGATGCCGCTTGGCGATGCCTGCTAACTCCACCTGTAGCGGCACGAATGGCCTGGGAAAACCCTCTTGTACTGTCTGTGTTCATTACTAGTACTTTTCACTTTCCACAAGTCAAAGAAGGAATAAAAAAAATTGACAGCAATTGAGGAGCCAACTCCTGTACACGGGTTAAGGTTTGTACATTTCGGAACAGATTTGTTACCCTTATCCAATGTAACTATCTCACACATGTTGTATGACAAACGATTCAGCACATTGAATCAGTCAAACACCTTCTGAATGCTCGACTCTTATACTAGGTTATCCCTCAATGCTCAGCTCAGTTTCGGAACTTTCGTGTTTACTAAACAATCCGGTGAGAGTTCAGGAGCACTGCAAGTCAGTTAATGAGCTCGGACTATCTCCCATATAATTGTAACTTATTAATGAAATCGGTTTATATTTGCTGAGTGCAAACGGAGAAAGACCTTCTGCAACTCCTCCCTACAGGTTTTCCTATAACCATAGAAACTTTGGAAACGTCCCACGGCCTCATGACGATAGATTGCCTGCGTTACGGGCATTGATGCTACAAGAAAGTAATTAAATCGCTTTCTACGGGTTGCCAATAGATATTGATCACGATTCACGGTGATTCAAGCGGATAAAGGTGCCTCTCTTTTCTGCGAATAAACGTATAAGACTGATGCTTTATCCCGCTTTTATCTCAAGGCATTTAAACGGTTCAAAGCATTCTAAATGAGAGGGAGAGTTTTAGATAAGCAAGTCTAAATGAACGGACTTTGTCGAGTGAACTGGCTTTTTACTTGAAAAATACCAGATATTTCCTATATGATTTATTCACGAAACCATCGATGGAAACCCTAAATGAGGAATGTTTGTCTTTCCTGAGAAAATCTCGCGATGTTATCAAAACATTTAACCTCATAGCCCTATCCTGCCAAACAGCAAAGGATATAGCTATGCAAGGTATCCCCCTAATGCAAAACTTGTGGAAGACATTCAATGCTTGGTCATTAACACTAAGGCTTTCTTCTCTCTTTCTCTTTGTCTCTCTTTGTGCTTCTGATGACTGCATATCTGGAATATTCGCTGGATTGACAACAGAAATATTTGACCATAGCCAAATAGGTTGTTGAAAGAAAACTAACTTATCACTTTATTGACCAAGTCCAATCATTAGATATCTTCTTTATGCATTTGATTATCAAGGTCCTTTACACAGTCAGTCCGTGTTCGTACAACTCCGCGTCCCACAAATGTAGACCAAGGCCAGTACCACCAACGCGTTGTAACTGTGTGATCGCCTTTGCGACCTTTTCAATGTTCTCAACTCTCTTCGACAAGTGAGTTCCTCTACACGATTTAAGCAAGAGGAATAGGGAATAAACATCGGATCAACTAATCCATCTTTTGTTTTGCCCTCCCCCTTTCGAAAGCTGCCGCGTTTTAAACTCACTTGATATGCTGTTTCAACTGCATGTCCTTGTTATTAATAGCAAGTCCTGTCAAAGTCAACAAGGACGAGTTGATGTCCTTTTCCATAGCAAGGCTCGTCTCTAACGCAAAATAACGATGGTGTTTTAGAAAGAAGAAACAAAGTGTCATGTTTCTCTTCTTTTACCGATGGCATGTTGTGCAGATGCCCAAGCGTTCTTGAGAAAAGAAAAAGAGACCAAAACAAAAAAAGAGTTACACAAGCACCGTTGAAACTCGGGCTTCATCCTTACCGTGGGTTCTGGCACTTGTTTGATGGTAACAGCTCCTCCTCGCATGTTTTGGTAATCAATCAGAATTTGAACACGTTTTCCTTGCTGTTCAACTTGCTCTAAAAAATATTTTTGGAGACCCTTACAAGGAACAATCATCGTTAGTTTCATAAGTTGGTCTGACCCTTTCATCTTTCTTTCTTTACAGGCAAGGCCACATCATCACGTCCAAAGTAAGCTGCAGCAGACAAGTAGGTATTTTGAGCAACTTGTTCAATCAATATCTGTTCATTAATAGCATCTTGGGCTGCGATGGTATAATTTTGACTAGCAAGTGATGAAACAGAAGTCATGATGAGGAAAAAGAAAGGTAATCTGTGAAAACTGCAGCAAACAATTATTGTTATACAGATTTTTTTGTTTGTCCACTAATCATGCGCTAATCCAAAAATTGCCCTTTCAGTATGGCCTCTCGCATCGGACTACTGGATCGTTTTCGAAAACGCTGCGTCACCTCTTTTTGTGCAGTGCCATCATTTTCATCTATGCCGAAGCGATGAAGTATTTCCTTTTCTTTTGATCGGTTGTGTTGCTAATGAAAAGTACGGCTTTTTATTAACCTTACTTTTTTTATGCAGTCTCTTTTGATACCATGGTGATGTAGTCAACCAGTTTACCAAACCTTTGAGTATGGTCGCTTGGACGTTGATGTATATGACTTGTTGAAGGTAACGTATCAGAATTCATGGGAAAAGTCGGAAGATAAAGCTAATGGATGGACGGAAAAGGATGGGAAAGCTCTTTTATATCCATAAGCCTCTTTTTTTGTGGATCAAATGATTGGGGTGGATGTTTCTATGCTGTGAAACATACACAATTCCAGATCGGCTCTTTGTTCACTTTTACCCGTCTCTTCCAACACTCACGCATGTCCCTTCAATGTGAACGTACAAATGTTATTTGTCCAAGAACATACTTCTTTCTTTAGGTTTGCATACCCACGCTGCTCAATTGTGTCCATCTGACTTTTGTTTACTTTTCACTTGCGCACCTCAACTAACCATTTTTTGCTTTTTGCTCTCTATGACAATGCTCTATCACTGGTGGATGAATCTGTTTCCGACCGGTTCATACCGGTAAAGCACCATACCAAAAGCATGATCGCTTTTAAACCGGAACACAGTAACCGAAAGATCTGCTCACTGAGGTCAAGGATATCCACTACGATCGATAACCATGGAGAGGTTTCCCATACTCAGATTTACCATAGAATCGTAAGCACCTCTTGCGTAGCGTTGTACATACTACTGAGCCGTGCGTCAGTGTGCCTCGTGGATATCAAATACATGCATCTTCCCATGAACAACGGCTAGGAGATGATAAAGCGTTAAACAGACACTTTTTGCACTCTTAGCGTTGGGATATTTGTCATTAAGGTGATAGATACTGCTGGCTCATACCTTGCTCCAACCCCGGCATGCTGCCGTTTCATTCTAACTTAACGCGATTATCGTGGCGCCATCCCATGAAACTATATCTCTCTTGTTCGTTTCTGGCCTTTTCTCACCAAACTTTGGATCTTGCTCCCCTCAGCACGAAAGCTGGTTATACTTCTTCACTCTTTTAGTGGGAGTCTGCTTTTGGTGATCCTCTTTAGGCTGCTGCGAATGTTTGCCATACCTTATCTGTCTGTGACTAGACCAAAAATATCCGTTACTACTGTACACAAACAGTGTTGGTGACCAGTGGGCCATTCTTTGTGGGGTCCTATTTGCTTTACCTTCATATCGTACTAAATCAATACCCTTGTTTTATGCGAGGAAGAAATACCATCGAACCACTTTAGTCAAATAGCATAACAAGAGCAGTTCGGATTTATTTTGATTCTTACCATTATGAAGAATGTCATAACCTGTGCTGATATATTGAGATCATATATACTGTCGCAGCGCAGAATTGTACACTTAGTTATGAATAAACGCACCGACTTTATACGAAAGGTATTCCATCTAGCATGTCAAGGATAATGACTGTTGTTCTTCAAGTATCGACAAACACAGACTAGTGAAAATGAATAAAGACAGTATATCAACTGACGGGAGTCCAAGGCAATCGCAACAAACCATCCAAAAGGGATCAAGTTTGTTTAACAAGCTACTATGCCTCTCCTCTCATTGTCTTATCCGGTAGGGTGTGAGTGATTCGAGATTATATCGCGTTTGCTCTTGCATAAGTGCGGACCTGATTTTGCCTCATAACAAGTGGGCAAAACGAGGAGTAAAAGCGGCAGGAGCTTCTCAGCGAACAGTATTTGCTGCCTGACATGAAGACGGATGAACTCTTCGCCATAGTCCTGTCAAAATCACATATACACTCTGATAATAGCATGGAATTGAATGGATTGTTGAGAAGCAGAGACTGGTCCTCCCAAAAGGCACTGGCTTCACTTTCAAGGTACACTCTGGGGGGAATGTGCGTCTAGATAATGATCGCTCAGTGTCGTCTCCTGCACCGTACGGTGTTGCCGACTTTGTCCTATGACAACAGATGCATGTTCCCATGTTCCAACATCAATGACGCCACTAAACGGTTAAAGACACCACTGGCTGGAAGGAGCCGTATGCTTAACACCTTAGGGATGCTTATGGCTGCTGCAATAAACGTGCATATGGATATGATGGAAAATCGTTTGCGCGTCCAGGATTTTCCAAACAGAGCAAAAGGGAAAAAACATGCGCTGACCCGATGAACACAAGAAACGGACCGATCAGTTTGCATTCGGACATTATCATCGAAATATGGAGCAAAGAAGACACGCAAGTTAACATCCTATCGCACAACTTTGAGTACAAAAAGAAAGCTATAGAATTAGCTTTGGCCTGGCAATGTAAGAGCCTCTTCACACATCATAAATCCTTTCTTCAAAGGTTGTAACATATTGTCTTGTTATTCCACGTTGATGGTTCTCAGCCACTTAACATTAGTAAAATTTCCTTGACTATAACATGTTACAGTCTTAGGCTTTTGATTCTATTCCAGTAAGCATTAGAGGATATATAATGTCAAAAATAGCAATGTTGCGTAGTCTATGATTGTTAAAGTTTTGTTATGGACATCAAATGTGAAGGAACTATATCGAATGGCTCTTTTGTCTAATATTTAACGCATGTAATTTCACACTACTCTAACGCAAATTTCCCGTCCATGAAAGACCAAAAATGTGCTAAAAGTGCTAATAAAACATGCGTTATTAGTAGATAAGTTCTACCGAATAGCATATTTCACTTACAATCAGCTTTGTCCTCCAATGGACGCGAAATCGATTAGAGCAGCATAAAATGTACATTTCTAGTTAGTAAATGTAAGGATATGATTGATGTCTTCTTTAGTTACCCCCGAACGGTATCCCACCGCCCACTGAGGGGACGCCCACACAGCACCAAATCCATGATGGGCGTGTGCGATCAAGGAGGAAAGAAGAAAGTCCGGGAACGAACATTCGGCACATGCCCGGAACTGTAAGTTGTCCTTGCTCTCAGAGACGGATAGTTGCGCCAATTGACCAAAACAGAGTGTATAATGAGAGTTATTTGAAGTATGTTGTTCAAGAGCTATTGTATCCTGAGGTTAAATGGCTGCATATTACTAACAACATTCATCATTGTTGTATCTTGTTTCACGCAATGCTACTCTTGAGCGATGCCTTGTGCGTATCCTTTTGTTCAAAATTATGTCCATTTTCTGGAAAGATAACGTTAATGAATGATAATTGTAGTAGTAGTAGTAGTAGGAAATTACCTTCTGTTGAGAGTCCAACATGTCATTCTGTATTGTTCCGTTTTCATACATGGAAAATTGGTCTAGTATACTAGAATTGTGTGGTTAAATAGGTATTTTGATGTCTGTGCAGTTTTGACTTACGACTTACGTTTGTCGTACATTGCATTGATGGAGCTATCAATAGATTACATAATTGAAGATGCAGTAAGAGATAAAGCTAAAAGGAAGGATGAAGGGGCAATATGTCGTCGTATCAATGGAGGGACGCGTCATATTATGACTTCTGAGTATTAGGGTAGTCGCGAAAATAGGCAAGTTCTTGTCACTCAAGTCATGAAACGATCTTCCAAAAACAATGACACTCAGGTATGGCTAGACTGAAAGCATCATAAGGAGAAGCAGACAGTCATCGCCGAATCATGATGTACTTATCGATGAATGATTGTCTCTTTGATTCGACAAGTGTTACAGGCATGAACTGCCAGATACCTTAGGTAAATCAATCAAATTTTCAAAAGCCTATGTCTGTTTATTGATTATCTATCTGTGCGGCCGTAGTAGGCCGTCATCAACCAGCTTATATGTTGTTATTAACCTGCAACAACATCTTCCTCGGCCAATTCAAGTTGCAAGACTGCAGTAACGGTAATAGACAATCGTTCTTCTCGTCGTACCCGATTAGATTGGTTTTTGAATGGACATTGACGTAAAGTAGCAAGACCATGTATTTCTGTCTCAGACATTAGAGGGATCTGTATTATGTATAATAAAAGCGCGGCTTGAGCATTCTTTTACGGTACTATGTCAGCGCAAACATACTTTTGACTGACGCACATTACTTACAAAACTCTCTACATTCCAAATCATGCAGCTGTATCCATAGGATTTGTTTTTGTCCCATAATGGTTAAGATCTGATGCAGCATGCGTGGAAATCCTCACTAAGAAAGTGCTTTCAGCGCAACTGGCGTGTATGAAGTAGCCCTTCAGAGCGAACGCATTCTGGATTTTTAATTAAGATATTAACATGTCATTGCTACTACATCATTTTTTGACGTAACTATCCTTCACTTTTATCTATGTCATAACAATGTTTTATCGTAATGGTAGGGTGGATGACCCTTTCTTCTGTCTGCGTTCAGAGGGTATGGTGGTCTATATCGCTGCTTCTCCATCCTTTCCGATCTCTTGAACACCCTCGCACTTTCTCAGTCTCACCAGAAACGCTGTATGGCCATGAACATCATAGTTCTTAGGTCTGCATACCCATGCTGTTCGGTTTTCTTCATCTTTCTGTTTACTTCGAATCTGCGTGGATCTGACTTCCCATTCTTTCCATTCCGTTTCAATACAATCTTCCATTGCCAGTGGCAATGTTTTGATCTGCTTTGCAAGGTCCAGAACTTGCGTCATGTTTGGTAAATAGCATACCAAAAATCGATCGTTTTGAAGATAAGGGATTAATCGAGGGATCTCCTCGCTGGGGTCAGGCATATCGAGTACAATCCCATCAAAATATGCCGACTGATCGATCACTGTCGGCAGAGTTTCTGCGACTGGACCTAGATGGAAATCTACCGTGGATGCGTAACGGCCTCTTGCATAACGTTGTACATGCTTTTGAGCCGTGCGGGAGTGTGCTTCGCGGTTATCAAATGTATGGACCTTTCCACCAGCAACAGCTCGAGCGAGATAGAGCGTTAAAGAACCATTGCCTGTACCTGCTTCGAGAATTCGATGCCCAGGTTCGATATCCAAGAGCTGAATCTATAAGGTAGTTGAAAATCGTGAGAAACCGGGTCTCACTGCAAAGAAAAAAGAAACAACAAACAGTACAATGGTGGAAGCATCCTTTGGATAAATGGGTGTACAACTGCGTGGAACGTTCAGTACATATCTAGAAGAAGACAAACGATGTCAAACGGGATGCATCCGAAAGTATGAAGTACACTAACTCATCGAGGGTGGGAAAATGAACCATGTACGACGCAGTATCTTTCATCCTGCAGATTTTAGCATCAGCCTAATTAAAATAACCAAGTTTGCCTTACCGTTATGCGTCCTTACAATTGACCGCACAGGCTTGTCAATCACTTGTTCATGGGCGATGATTCCGCCCTTGAGATCCCTACGACCATCGTGTTCTAGAGGTCCAATAAAGAACTTTTTGTTCGTTCTGACGTTTCGGAGCATGCAAAAATCGCCCTGACGGAAGGTACTTGCAGTGCGTCGAGGAACAGATCCACATAGTGAGTTCACTGCATGCTTCAGGAAACTGGGCAACATGACTCGAAAGACACGAGCAAAGGCCAACAAAGAAAAAAAGACGATGCCCAATATCAGTCACGATGCAGATTAGATCATTGCCTGTCGGATGATGAATGTGGTCTGCTTCTTTCAAGCATGCATTTTCCTTCAGAAACCCAGGACGATGCCATTCGCGGCACAAACGACGATGCCACCGTAAGCCGGCTGTAAGCAGGAAGAATGGCCTAAGTATCACTCTTGTTATTCACCAAACGTTTCTGTATTAGATCGGCAGTTCGCTTAGGCTACTTTGAAGATCCTTTCGTTTCATTCTTTGTAAAACGGCCTGTACGTCGCTCGCCTATTATCAACCGAGGTAAAACAATAGCAGAGCAAAAGTATCCTTGGAATAACAGAAAAGAATACATATGGTAGGATCTTACATACGGAGTTTTGCGTTGGACACATTGGTACGCCGGTTTCTAGAAATGCCTGGCCAACAACAGAAACAAATCGTATCACTCGGTGCAGGTTATGATACACGTTATTTTATGATTAAGGTAGAAATGGTTTGTCTGAAATGCTTTGGGTTTTCACGGATATCCTGTAGTCAGGTCATCTTGATCAGGGCGCTCCCCTTGCAACTAAGTTGGCACGATACTTTGAAGTTGATTTCCCCGAACTAGCTACAAAAAAGGCGTTGATCATCAAACGGTATAAGGACCTACATCAACTGCTAGGCCCTCCAGATAATATTAAAATAGGTAAAATATTCGGGCAAAAGGGGTCTATTAGATTTCATTCATTGAGATGCGATTCAAGACAAAGGAGGGATGGAGTTATCTGGTCATGATTACTGTTTGATTGGAGAAGATCTGAGGGCATGGAATAATGTAGTGGAACGGCTAGTCCATTATGGTCTGGACAAAAGGCAAGCCATTTTATTTTTGGTTGGATGTAGGCAAACTAAACTTGTTGTGTGTAGCGCACCGACCCTATTCCTGTCCGAGTGCGTCTTTATCTATCTTGCACCTGAAGATTCCAATACCATTCTCGAATGGATTACACATAATATGACCAATACTATGTTTGCTCTTTACGAGCAGATTAGACCTGAAGATGCTTTTGGCCAGATGATGATTCGAAATCTTCGAGTAAGTCACACAACACGATACAAATGCCTATGGAAAAGGATACTCATAACTTTTTATCTTTATCCTTATATAGAGCCGGAATATCGAACTTAAAGGAATTCATGCTTTTCCGGCATTAGTAGATCAGGAGAATCGATTCAAAAATCTAGGCTGGGATAATGCGACGGCAGTTGATGTTAATGCGATCCATGATCAATATTTAGCTAAGAGTGATATTGCCAGGTAGAAGAAACAGGATCGGATTGAAATGAAGGATTAACTTTTTGATATGGCTTACTAGAATGACACGATTGGAAATATTGGATGAACTGGAAGAATGGCGACTGCTTGCTGGTCATTATTGTGTAGCATGGGCGTACAAATCGAAGGATACGAAGGAAGCATTTGCCTCTATACAGCTGGGGCCATCATGATTGAGGAAAGAATTTGATTGTTCTGTTTATTAAAGTGCAATCTTTGATACCACCTTATGGGATTATCTTTTCATTTGTCAGAATGTGTTTCCTGGCTGACTCCATCTGATCGAGAGAAATAAGAAATCGTGGCATTTAAAGTCAAGTTCCTGGTTTTTTACGCTACTTAGTTTCATTTAATCCTTGTTGGAAGGGGCCAGAAACATTATTGTACTCTTTCTAAGAGGAAAAGGGTGTGCTATACGCTTTGAGATTGCAAATACACGCTGTTTATTTTACGTGTGTAACACTTCAGTTTGTTTTTTGCTTTATATAATCAATCGATACTTGTAAGCACAGACGCGCGGTTTGCCATCAAGGTAAAACTGCACTGATCGTGGGCGGCGATTGAACTGCTTTTTCGGCGATCAAAAGGCTCCAACTGACAGAACCGAGACGGTGCATTTTTTTTTTGTTTTGGTTGGTTTTTCTCCTTAATCAAACATACAACATGGCATACGAATCCGATTCCGAATCCTCAGATACCACTCGTACTTTGCCTAATATTTTAGTGACAGGCACGCCGGGCACGGGAAAAACAACAACTAGTGAAATGATAGCCCAAGTGACTGGACTGCAGCATGTCAATGTCGGTGATCTGGTGAGGACCAAACAACTCCACGAAGGCTACCTAGAAGAGTTCGATACACATATTCTGGACGAAGATAAAGTACATTGAGGAATTTAGAAGAAAAGGGAAAGACAATAACAGTTGGCTTAGCTTATCGATGAACTAGAAGATACAATGAAGGAAGGCGGCAAGATTGTGGATTTCCATACCTGTGAAATCTTCCCAGAACGTTGGTTTGATCTCGTTTTGGTTCTACGTGCAGACACACGGACATTGTATGACCGTATGGAAAAAAGGTAAAATGATTGTTTTCTTAAGAAAAGAGGAAGGCAAAGGAGGGAAATCATTGGTGATGATTATTTATGATCCTACTTTTAAAATAGAGGTTATAATCAACGTAAAATCGAGGAAAACATGGAATGTGAGATCATGCAGGTCGTATTAGAGGAAGCACGCGAAGCATATGCTCCCGAGATTGTGGTAGAATTAGCAAGCAATACGACAGATGATATGGAAAATAACGTGGAGCGTGTGAAACAATGGCTAGAGGCATACAAGGCACAACATGCTCAATAATAACCACCATTACATACATAGTTCATTTCCTTTAGAAAATGCGATCTTAGCGATCTTTTTTTTTTGGTCTCTGTATTTCTCTTTGCATAAGTACAATCATAGAATAATTTACAACGCGCGCTGGGAAAAAGGAAAAAGAGAAATGTTGAACAATGAAGAAAAAGAAAACATGCAGAATGAATGACACAAAAAATAAAAGTATAGATTTAGAAAAAACAGAGGAGGAATAAAACTATTTACTTTTGAAGTTTGGGATGGATAATAAAGTCATGAAGGGCTTTTCCTGCAGGTACCATAGGGAACAGATGTTCCTTTTTGCATACAACAGCATCCAAGACAACAGGTCCCTCATGCGCAAGGAATTCGGCCATCTTCTCCGGAATCTCTGATGTCTTGGTCACACGGATAGCTTTGACACCCATTGCTTCTGCGAGTTTGCAGAAGTCAGGGTTCTTCATGGTCGTACCAGAATACCGGTTTTCGTAGAACAGATCCTGCCATTGCTTCACCATGCCCTGGAACGAGTTGTTCAGCAACAGGACCTTGACACCGATGTTGAATTCAGCAGCCGTGGCAAGTTCCATAGCTGTCATGGAAAAGGAGGCATCACCATCGATGTCGATCACAATTTTATCTGGTCGAGCCACCTTGGCACCGATGGCACTAGGCAGACCATAGCCCATAGTGCCTAGACCGCCTGAAGTAATAAAAGTTCTTGGATGTCTCCAGCGATATAACTGAGCTGCCCACATTTGATGCTGGCCGACACCAGTGGTAATAATCACATCCTCTTTTCTGTCCATGGTTTGTTTGTTAAGTTCTTCAATCAATTGCTGGGGTTTTAGTTGTTCGTCATCCGACTTTGGCTTTTCGTAAAAGAAGGGATATTTCTCTTTCCATGAGTGGATCCTGTCAAACCATTCCTTACGTTCCGAACTCTCGATGTGGGGCAGCATTTTCTTAACGTTTTCTGTCACATCTCCTTCAATGGCCTCCGTGGCCTCAACCACCTTGTTGATATTCTTGGGCATGATCTCGAAATGAAGGATACCGCCACGACCTTCTTTTCCTGCCTTGATGGCCTCAGGGGCAAAGGCCTTGACATTACCTGTGACACGGTCATCAAAGCGTGCGCCCAAGGCAATGATCAGATCCGCATGTTGCATCGCCAAATTGGCGTAACACGAACCATGCATACCAAGCATGTGAAGCGATTTGGGGTCCATTTCATCAAACGCGCCAAGACCGCACAGGGTGGTAGTGACAGGAATGTTACCGGCGTCTGCCAAAGCTCGAAGATATTTGTGTCCTTCCGGATGACCAAGCACACCTTGGCCTGCGTAGATAACAGGTCGCTTGGCCTGATTGATCAACTGAGCCGCCTTCAGCAAGGAGGGATGAGGATGCGATCGTGCTTCCTCGGTAAATGCACCAATAGCCGTGTTAGGGATGGGGGAAGGTCGTGCTGGAATCAAAGCCGTGGTGGGGATAGGACGTCTCAGAATACCAGCTGTGACATCTTTAGGAAGATCGACCAAGACGGGACCTGGACGGCCGCTAGTGGCAATCGTAAATGCTTCGTTGATACGACGAGGAAGTTCTGTGATATCCTTGACCATAACATTCCACTTGGTGCATCCTCGAGAAATGCCCACCACATCAGCTATAAAAAGTCGACATGTTTTAGGACTCGCAAATGATAGAAAATCCATTTGCTTTTCCTCCTACTTTACCTTCTTGGAATGCATCTGTGCCAATAGCAGTCGTTGGCACCTGGCCTGTAAAAACGACAAGAGGAGTACCATCAGCTAAGGCATCGGCCATGGCAGTAACCACATTGGTTGCTCCTGGACCAGAAGTGACGAGCACGACACCCGGTTTGCCGCTAAATAAATGAAATTTAACGTTTAATGGTCTGAACAATAAGAGAGAAGAAGAAAAGGTCAATGACTTACGTTGCGCGTGCATAACCTTCAGCCATATGTCCAGCCCCTTGCTCATGCCTTGGCAAAATGAATTTGAAATATTTCGATTCATGAATGGCATCAAACACAGGCAGGATAGCACCACCTGGGTAACCGAAGATATGCTTGACATCATGTCGAAGCATCATCTCATGAAAGATTTCACCACCGGACTTGCCGACAAAGGAATGATCGACATCTGGAGGATTGGATGGTTTAACCAAGGGCTGAATCTTGTGTTGCTTGGGTTCCGTTGCATGATCGTTCGATGATGGTTTAAGACTAAGAAGGAAAGAGTGTAAGGGCAAACCTGAATTCTAAAGGAAAATAAGAAGAATGATAGTTTACTTGATGGCAGCTGCACTTTTTGATTTGCGAGTTGTATGGATCAAAGATGCTGCTGGAGCGAAACGTTGTCGATAAAGTGTCGAACGTGATTGTTGAAGGAACCTTGATGGATTTCTTGCCGTAAACATTGGTTAAGAAAAAGCTGAATGAAGCGTAAAAAAGGAGAAGGGATGGATGAAATAATGTTGGGTTTTATAAAGTTGGTTAGCGTTATATGAATCTCTTTGGATAAGTCTGCATTTGAAAATCCAAATTTTTTTTTGCAACTGCTTCAATCGTGGGACGAATCATCTTTGCGACGGCGACTGAATGAATGTGAGTCAAAGCTGTCATCACCCTATCCTTTCTTCTGTATCTGACACAACTTCACCCTGTCACTCTCAATGTTAGGAAAGAAACAATAGACCTAAAGACATATCTCCTCTCATGACCTAACTACTACCATTCACTTACATAAGGTAGAAAAAGTTAAACTATTCTGTTTTCTGAAATGTTACATAGCCAACTTGCTTATCCAAATAACAAATATAGTTTTGAATGCGAGATGAGTCACACCAATCAAATTGCTCTGCACATGTTAATCTCGTTTTTGACGCATTCTGCATTGATAAGATAAGTGAAAATCCCTGTTTACGATTGGCTCAAACGCAAGATGTGTCGCCACCCTTCACCATCCAATCCAAACCCTTCACTTTCCATGACTCTTACCACATCAAAAAACCCTACCATCCTCTCTCTCTCCCTTTCCTTCTCTCTCACGCACACACACATACCATACCATAAGTGAGTTCAATATATGGTGCAGCCTTTTTATTTCTCTAAAACTCACTCCCTTTGAGCTTTTTGAAGCTTGAGTCAAAGGAGAGTAAAGGGTTTTTTTAATGTGGGGAAAGGGAAAAAAGAGAAGAGAGGATATCGGAGAAGCGGAGTTGAACAATGTCATGCTAAAAAGAAAGTTCGCCAACGGGAAACCCACAAAAGTCGATCGTCTCTGTCACTTGTTCTTTTACTCTTTCTTTACTTTGTTCCTTTTCTTCGCTTTTCTTAATCAATGTCCTCGAGAATCTTCGCCACTGCTTTGCGTGCTGCGTCGCGTTTTGCTCGTCCCCAATTGACGAGACCCGTGATCACACGCGTTTGCACTCCCACCAACGCCATCAAGACCACCGTAAGTATACATCTACTGGACTTATGGTGATTGTTTTTTTTTCTGGGGCTTATTCATTCTTCCTTATTTCAAAAGATCCCATCCCAGCTGCGTGGTTTTAAGACATTGAACTTTGGCGGTACCGAGGAAGTCGTCTATGAACGCTCCGATGTCCCCAGAGAAAAACTTCTCGAGACCTTCAAGAATGATACCATTGCCGTTCTAGGCTATGGTCCTCAGGGTCGTGGTCAAGCTCTCAACTTGCGTGACAATGGTGTCAATGTCATCATTGGTCAACGTGAAGGCAAGACCTACCAACAGGCAATCGAAGAAGGTTGGGTTCCCGGAAAGAACCTCTTCCCTGTCTTGGATGCGGTTGAAAAGGGTACTGTTGTCATGAACTTATTGTCCGATGCCTATCAAAAGGAAATCTGGCCTCAGATGAAACCACTCATTACCCCCGGAAAGACACTGTACTTCTCCCACGGATTCTCCATCGTCTACAAAGATCAGACAGACGTCATTCCTCCCAAGGGTAAGGGAACCAGAAAGATTAAAAATAAAAAAGGAAAAGGACGTGGGCTCACGGGTTATTGGTTCAATGTATGGTCCACGGATACTGATACGCTATGTTTGTTGTCTCTTTTTTTAGACGTCGATGTTATTCTGGTTGCTCCTAAGGGTTCCGGCTTCACTGTCCGACGTTTGTTCCAGGAAGGCCGTGGTATCAATTCCTCTTTCGCTGTCTATCAGGATGCTAGTGGCAAGGCCAAGGAGCGTACTATTGCCTTGGGTATTGGTATTGGTTCGGGATATTTGTATGAGACCACCTTTGAAAAGGAAGTCTATTCCGACTTGTTTGGTGAGCGTGGCGTTTTGATGGGTGCCATCCAGGGTCTTTTCCAGGCTCAGTATGAAGTTCTCCGAGCCAATGGTCACTCCCCCTCCGAAGCCTTTAATGAAACCGTCGAAGAAGCCACACAATCCTTGTATCCTTTGATCGGTGAACGTGGTATGGACTGGATGTACTCCAACTGTTCCACCACAGCACAGCGTGGTGCCTTGGACTGGTGGAGACCTTTCCATGATGCCTCCAAGCCTGTGTTTGAAAAGTTGTACGCGTCTGTCAAGGATGGCTCGGAAACTGCTCGTTCCTTGGACCGCAACTCCCAGCCAGATTACCGAGAGAAGTTGGAAGAGGAACTCAAGGAGATCCGTGAATCTGAACTCTGGAGAGCTGGACAAACTGTGAGACAGTTGCGACCCGAAAACGCTGGCAAGAACTAGATCATCGTAAAAAAATTTCATCTTTTCCCTCGTTTATTTCTACATCCTTCACCTCCCTCCAAAAAAAAAAAGATTGAGAGTACAAAATAGTGTTCATCTTTCCCTTTCAGCATTTACTAATAGCAATAAAAAAAATATAACGCGAAAAACTGCTTACCAGAGAAACCTAAGCTTTGACAATCAGTGATCTGCAATTATTTCTTTATGGACAGAGAAGCGAGAGTGCTACAAGGACGCTTATCCTTGGTTATTGAGGGATCAACCACGTACTTCCGTACATATCGTGCATCGGAAAGAGCAATCGCACTTTGGTTTTTGTTTTGCTCCACCAATGGATTCATTTACCCGTTCGTTACCTTTTGAGGTTGCACACAAGACCAGGGCTATTTTGCTTGAGCGCCAAAGAACGATTTGAATTGGAATGACACAAGTGGTTAGCCAATCAAAAGTTGCATGGATGCGATTGGCCCACATCGACATGAATCATCTCAACCCATCGAAAATAAGAATGCGAGCAGCTTTATTAGGTAAAGTTGCTTTCTCTTCTTCTTCTTCTTCTTCTTCTTCTTCTTCTTCTTCTTCTTCTTCTTCTTCTTCTTCTTCTTCTCTCTCGTCCTTTTCTTTAATCTTTCTCTTTCTATTCCTTATTTTTTTATATCCAAACATGGTCAAGAAAATCTCTATCGTGTGTCTGCCTGGTGATGGTGTTGGTCCCGAGGTTGTTGGTGAAGCAGTCAAAGTGCTCCAGTTGGTAGCTGCCCGTCGATCTCAAGCGCGTGATGTGCAATTCGAATTTAAAAACGAGTTGATCGGTCTTGCAGCTCTCGAAAAGACAGGTAATAGAAACAAAGGTGCAACGCGTCGATTCCGTGGTCGCTCAACCCTTTTCTAATGGCCATAGGTGAACCGTTGCCTGATAGTGCTCTCGAAGCTTGCAAACAGGCTGATGCTATTTTGCTCGGTGCTGTTGGAGGTCTTCCAGGTGCCCAAATTGGAAGTGGTCCTCGACCTGAGCAAGGTCTTTTGAAGTTGCGTAAGTCCTTGGATTTGTATGCCAATCTGCGACCGGTGAGCTTTGCCTCGGACAGTTTGACGGGTTTATCTCCCCTGAAGGATCATGTGGTGCAAGGCACCGAATTTGTCTTTGTTCGAGAACTGGTGGGAGGTATCTACTTTGGTGATCGCAAGGAGGCGGGTGAAGATGGCAAGGCCTATGACACATTGCCTTACTCGACCGAGGAAATCCAGCGTGTTACGCGCCTGGCTGCGTTGCTGGCACTGAAGCAGAATGGACCCAAGGTCATCCACTCCATCGATAAAGCCAATGTCCTGGCTACCTCTCGTCTTTGGCGCAAGGTGGTGACCGAAACATTGGAAGCCGAATTTCCCGAAATTAAATTTGAACATCATTTGGTCGACTCAGCTGCCATGGCCATGGTGCAAAACCCCAAGAAATTGAACGGTGTGGTCCTGACCGAAAACATGTTTGGCGATATCCTTTCGGATGAAGCCTCTGTCATCGTCGGTTCGCTCGGTCTGTTGCCTTCGGCTTCATTGAACGGTCTTCCGGATGGTAAGAGCAAGTGCGTCGGTTTGTATGAACCTATCCACGGATCCGCTCCCGATATTGCCGGTCAAAATGTTGCCAATCCCATTGCTACCATTCTGAGTGCTGCTTTGTTGCTCAGATACTCTCTTGGTTTCCAAGAAGAAGCTCTTGCTGTGGAGGCTGCCGTAAGAAAGGTATTGGATGAAGGATTCCGCACGCGCGATATCAAGGGTGATAAATCAACCACGGAAATGGGCGATAAGGTCGTGGAGGTATTGGGCCCATTGCTGGATGCATTGAACTAGATTATTCCCCTTCATTTTTTGTCTTCTATTTTCATTATTTCCCGCCTCTTTTGTTTTGTAATTCTCTAGCAAAAAAAAAAAGTCTTGTAATATAGTATATGTGTTTCACAGCAATCATAACGGGTCGTAAATCAAAGCAACGTTCACTGGTATCGGGCCATAAATCTTTAACTAGTGTATTCCATCCATAGCATCACCAAACCATAGCGTTTGTTTTCAAAAGCTCATACGCAGTTCCGATCGACACTCGTTCAGCGCGTCTATACCTATCCGTAACTCCTCGATGTGATTTTAATTGGTTAGAGCGCTTTTAAGCACTGTTGACTGGAGTTTTTACTGTTTGCGTGGATGCGAAAAATTGAGCTAATAGATGGCAAAGTTGATATAGAAAGACGACAGGACTATCCTATTTGATCATGGTCACCTACAGAAACGCCGTGGACAGAAATTGACGACTCTTAAAAGCACAGTGGCTAAAGCAGGAACGATAATTTCTGTTTTACAACATTCCTCTCTCTCTCTCTCTCTCTGTGTGTGTGTGTCTTTCATGGGATGAAGACAGGTAAGATATTTCATCCGATAACTAATTCAGTTGTTAGGAAGCGTTTTTTTCTTTTTCTCTTTGAATGCCAATGCCTTTTCTATACTCTTATTTCTTTTTAAATAGATACAAATGCAGCCCTTGCTTCTTGTAATGCTCGTTATTCGGCACCTCATCTATAATCTACAGAAATCGTTTTTCTATCAAATTACCTGCATTAAAGAGGATACAATTGATGATTTACCTCTGTTACATTAAACTTTTTGCGTGCCATCTGAAAGAATCGTTTGTCGGCCTTTCTTCGTTTCCGGTAACTCATATAGATATCCGTGTTTTGATCAGCCAGCATCAACAGCGTATCTATCAATGGTTGGAACGCCACTTCTAAATACACACAATCGGATGCCAAGATCACTTCTGGGACATAGTTCGCATAGTCAGGTAATGGTTCACCCCTATTATCCGTGAGTAAAAAAAATTCAGATGAAATAAAGAACCCACGAAATAAAGGGAAAAAAGTTAAAAAGCAAGTCAGTTGTGAACTTAGTTTGGACGCAACGGAGGAAGAAAAAAAGAGAGAACAGGGAAAGAAATTCCCTCTTCTTCCTTTTTCGCCCTTTGCAGTTATGGGTCAAAGCTTTACCAGTCGAGTATTTCTGCCTGGACACTTTCTGACAGATGATTCAATTTAATATTTTCCCGCATCAGAGCCAGCATAGGTCTAACAAAACGAAATGTCAAAATAATGAGTATCGTTATCGGACGTCTTCTTCTCTCTTTTCATTTACATTTGATCCGTGATCAACATCTTCTTTACGTTACACATTTTTGCAATAGCCAAGCCGACAAGACCTGTACCACTGCCAAGTTCAATGATACTCTTTCCTGCCAGATTTTTCTTCCATGCAAAATAATCGGACATGACAAAGGCCGCTTCCCAAGTCTTCCCACCGCATCCACCGCTCAAATCCTGGCTTAGTAAGACTTGTTGACCGCCCACCTCCACCGTGGACACACTCGTCTCTACTTCTGGCTTTCGCTCTTCCACTTCCAACTTGGAAAAAGGATTGGCAAGGCCACTATCACTTTCGCTATCGGATTCACAGCCCATGATCTGAGCAGGGTTTAATGGCGTCGCGATGGAACCCATGATGAGCAAAATCGAGACCGAACGCGCAAAGAAAACAGGAGATAAAGGAGAGACTTCTTTTCCTTACCCAAGCCGTCTGCCTATCGGATTTTCCCGAATCTCTTTCCGACATCTGTTTCGAACTTTAAGCGGTGAGAGGTTGACCAATCAAAGTTTGTAGCCATTCCATCCGACCCCGTTACGCTGGTGTGAGCCCCAGAATCCTGCACTTCAAGTAGCTGGTTAGTGATGGATCAAGTGGTTCACATATATATACATATATATGTATGTTGTCGTCATGTCTCAGGCTAGCATAAGTTCTACTTAATTAAAGGTTTGCTCATCTTCATGTTTAAGCTGCTGAACGAGATAGTTCCTCTCAAGTCAAACTAAGTAATCTTTCGGATCCATATATGTTATTTGAAGAAACATGTCCTTGCATTTTCCCCATACACTCGAGGAAAATGCCTTATGAAAAATGTTGTCAATAAAACAGCGATTAAAATGACTGGATATCAGGCTTTTAAAATGGTTAGCACACTAATTCTTTCTCTTTCGCTTCTTACCCAGCTTCTTCTCTGGATGCGTTTGGCACACTGCTAATAATGAATTCTCCACTTCTTCTACAAGCTCCTTAGCCTATGCTTGGATTGCCTCTGTATCCTCCTATCTTATACAAGCGTCTATCAATAAAATAATCCGGAAGTTCCAACGGCTACAAGAGGAGGCAGAAAGAGAAGAATGTATGATGTTAATGTATGGAATTCACCAGCTTATCTTGTACTGTATCTCTGTAGCCATGCTAAACTTGTGAGAGCTTGGATTGAAAGACGAAGAGGAAGTCGAGTACGAGACAAAAAACTGATACGTCACACAGAAGCCGCATATCATATATGCATCTTGCATTCAGTTGGCAGGGAGATGGGTATGGCGTCGTCAATTTTATGACAGGTATGTAAACATTGGTCAATTCCTACTCTTATAACACGACAATTAATGTAATTTGTTAGCGTCAAGCCCAGTTTCCAAAATGCGCCAAGTGAATTTGCTAGATGAGACTTTAATTTTTGGAAATGAAGTACATTGACATTATATGTATACCGAATGCGGAACCAATTGCTGTGCTTTATCAAAGAAACACTGGAGCCAATCGTTGTCTTGAACTATTTCCTCACCCAGCAAGAAAGACATATATCCGCATTCGACGAGTATAATGATCCGTGCTTTAAAAAACTCTTTCTACTGGCATACAAGCTGTATACAGAAGATGTCGTTTGCAAAGATCAAGATGTTAGAGATGCCCTCCTTGACACAAATCTTGGAACAAGTCTGCCGGTCTATACAATTCTGCAAAGAAATTTGGGCCACTCGAATACAACGGTTTGTGATGTCTATGATTGAAATTCTGCGTTACTTGTCTTCCCGTGACATAACGGGAGCTGATCCTCCTCTGTCTATGAGAGTTCACCTTTTATCCGTACATTTGCCAACATATTCGAAGAGAACGTACACACTAATTAGCGTTCCAACCAATTTCACATACGAAAAATGGTAATGGATATCGATTCGTTTACGAACACTCTTCCAATTGATAGTTCATCTTACTGAGACATGATCAGATGTTCAAGCAAAGAAGCGAAAGAATAGCAACGGATACAGTGGTCTGAGGATTATATAACTAACATATTCTACGGAAGAAAGACGGACTATAAAAAGCATCAATAGAGTCATCGAATCTACTAGGCATTACATCAAAAAACATCCCTGGTATCCAAAGGAAATAATAGCCAAATACTACAGTACGACATTAGAAAGACTTGCCCTGAGGCTGTCATAGCGTTATTATACCAGCCATATTTGTTCAATGAACATCGAACTGATAAGGCTCTATAATGCCAGAATTTTCCATTGTGTCACAGTCGTACAGAAGGAGAGAAATGAAGTGCTTCAGAAAATGAGCAAGATCTGCAGTTGGTTAAGCCTTATGTTTATGTTGAAGGAGATGGTACATTTGCAAAAGATGCGATGATTCTTCGAAATAAGCATCAAAAAAAAATGCTGGAACTGAAGAATTAGTAAGAGAGACGCGTATAAAATACTTCGAGACTCTTGCGGGGTGTCTATTTCAAAGTAAGAATTGATTACGATTAGGGGTCGGCAAAATATTCGTGTATTCGTATTCATTCGTGCCGTTCCCTAATAACGATTAAGATGATGATATGCTGAGGAGTATTGTTTTTAAATATTTGTTCACACAACGTAATTGATAGGCTTGGACTCCAAAAAGCAAGAACAACGGAGGAAATGGCAAAGAGTCCAACGTCAATCAACATAGTTATTGCGTCTACAATCAAACATCGCCATCGCAAATACGAATATTAGTTGGCGCAAAGAAATGTTTCTGGTCACGTAAGCGCTGTTTCAAAAAACAGTATCGTCAACATTTTGTATGTCTTTGAGGAACTACCTACTTTGAAATTCACCACCAGTTATTACGGCCGGTAGACGAGGAACATCGAAAACGTCGGATAACCGTATAGCTGTTGTGTCTTCCATAACAATTTTGTTTATAATCATAGTAGCATTTATCGTATTTCTATTGTAGTCATCTTGATAGTTGACTCTTTTCCTTCTCCGCAAATGGACAACAAATAAGCAATCTACCCGTTTTCTTTTTCACTCGTCTTCACCTTTTTCACACGTTTTCATTTTTTCGACTTCTCCACCATGATTGACTTCTGGCTTACTTCGGCACTGCTGATTTCCTTGGCTATTCCGATCTATGCACCAATGCTATTCGTCTACTACAAGAAGAAGACGAGGAAGCACGAGGTAAAGTTATTGCGATTTGATACTTATCTTACAGTATCCGCTTGCAGCCATCTGTTCCGATTGTGGTGGTTGGGGGCATACATCTCGCCAAGACTAACGATGTATATTATTTAAGGGTAAGCTATATCAAATGCTGGCACTCTTAGTTTTCTAAATAACTTGAAATTAAGGGAAGAGGAAGAGGAAGGATGGTGTCGAGAAGCACAAAAAAAAAGGTGCCAAAATCGAACAAAATCAAGCAAACGAGAACCCGAATGCACCTAGTCCCTGTGCATCTTGCAATGAAACTGGTCACTTGACTTCAAGATCCTCAAGATGTAGAAACTACAAAACAAATATCAAAGAAAAGGTCAACAACTTTTACAATCTGACAGCGAAATGTATACGCGAGTGTTGCCGTATGAATCTGTCGTACGTCAAGAACATGCAGACAGATTATGAACACGTATCGTAGAGCTCTCTGCTTTTGTTCGGGAGGTCATATGCAGAGCACAGATGTTTGTTAATGGCTATATTATCATTCACTCCCGGTCTGAGATCTCCGTCTATGTTTTCTTTCAAAATTTCTGCTATTCTGTCTGTCAATTAGTTCTCGGCAAAACAATCACCAATACGAACCCAAACTTTCCCGAATCGATCAGGCAAGAGTGGTTGGTGTATCAAGCGCTTTATTCAGAGATTGTATACCCGCTCCGAGGATTTGTTGGCTACGGTCATGCTCTGTCGGCTGCCTGCTTTCCATAGCAGAGGCCTATACAAGCCATATTGTTGACAATTTCTACGGTCGAATATCAACTTATTCTTTATACAAATTGCAAAGGCTCGTGCCAGTAAGCTCGACTATTAATTAAATCGACCTTGACGTATTTATAAAATATGATAGGCACTTAGTACGAGCTATGCTCGACAGATTGTTTGGGACTTCATCATGGAAGTTGTCGCAAATGGTGAGCCTAAATGGCCAGTCCATGTTGTGCACCTAGTTTCCGTTTATATTATTGACTCGGTTTGGGACATCCACGATGAATTACAAGCAGTTATTCCTCTACCTTACGAACAAGCAGCATTGGCAACATCGCCTGGGAGATACATCCGTCTTCTCCGGCATATCCTTGCTAGGTACAC
The DNA here is from genome assembly GCA_002749535.1 of Apophysomyces variabilis. NCBI lineage: Eukaryota > Fungi > Mucoromycota > Mucoromycetes > Mucorales > Mucoraceae > Apophysomyces > Apophysomyces variabilis. The sequence goes on along the minus strand of MZZL01000390.1, from coordinate 458,803 downwards.
GGAGCTACATCAGGAGGCTGAGGCCGCCTCAATTCTAATGACGCTTGCAAGCAACAACTACCACTCAACATAAACAGGGCATATCATTACCAAAACTCTTTTCATTAGCTCCGCTTCCATCATTTCAATGGCGCTTTGTCACGGTCGATTCCCAAACGTTATCGACTCTTGCGTCAATTAGTTTACCAAGGAATAATGATTATGACAGTAATCTTGCCCTATTTAATCAATGTTTTGACCTTGATCGATATGGGTTCAACAGGTAAGCTTCAATTCGATTGTCGACGATGCCATGGTTTAGTTAAGCTATATTGGTTAGAATCGATTCAAAACGAGTATTCCGAAATCAAATTATGACAGACGGGTTTACTGTTCATTTTCAGTTTTCTCGCGCCAAACCAGTTAGGACAACCATGGATGAAGGTATCCAACTTGAAGACTTCAATATCGAGGAGGTTCAAGAATACTTTCGCCCAGCAGCCTTGGATCCTGGTGTTCGTGCTTTGTTCACTGCGTCCTATGGCTATTCTGAAGAAAGCCACGAGATTGGGCGCTGCTCCACTGCGGATACTATGCTCTAACAGGATCTGCCCGCAGAAATAATCAACTAAACAAGGAAAAGCAGACCGCTGGAATTAAAGAAATCGAATCAAAATTCCCAACCGCAAAGACCTGCAGCAGCGTCCAATACTCTGAGTATTTGCAGTACTTTTTTCTGCATCGCGAAGAGCTTTTCGGTTTTTATCACTATGACAGAGGTCGTGACCGATTCTACAACTATCAGGGAGACAACGCGCTAGAGACGAAATCGCAAACATACTGATCAATGGCGGCAAAAAGTATGACCGAAGGCGAAGAAAGAAAACTAAACGAAATTGGAAAAAGAAGAAGGATAAGCGAGTACGTGGACGCCAGAAAAGATTGGCTGGTAGTCCCGAAAGGACCGAACCGTCTCACGAAAGGTAAACGATGCTTTGGTTTATTACAATAGGACAAGTCGATGATAACTGATGACAATCTATAGTAATATAAGAAGACCTGAATCATCCATCAGGTCAACAAACACAAACAGAAGACTTCCTCGGTGGAAGAAACAGAAAGTCAAAGTTGACAATGATGGAAAAATGCCATTGATTGCGTTTGGTAACGGGATGTTCAATCAAAGAAAAACAAAATTTAAGGGCCATCCTTCTGGGGTGGTTGGAAAGCTATAGAGCAGCCTTAAAAGACGGGAGCGGCAACGGCAGGTTCTAGTTGTCACTGTAGAGGAATACTTATCTTCACAGGTAAATCCATCAGGTTTATTCTTCCTTCTCATTTTTGTAATGGATAACTTTTGTATTGTGCTTAGATATGTCATTGCTGCAACCAGCGAACTTTTCAGAAGATGAAGACTTTGGACGGCGTTACCCACCACGATGTCCTTGGGTGCAAGAACTGTGGTACACTGTGGGATCGTGACGTGAATGCATCCAAAAATCTTTATGAAATTTCCTTGTCTGTTGGGTCCGACGGAAGTAGACCTGCTATATTTCGCCGGGCAAGGGATAGTCAAAATGTTGCCAATATCACCATTTCGAATGCGGGTTCCTTTTCCAGAAGGATTTGGATTGTTACACTTGTGGAAAGTGATTATGCCAGTCTCTTCGATTATCACTAAACTTCAGAGAGTTGTTTTCACTGCGCGGGACCTTCTTACGCCAATTGAAAATTATGGTTTGCCTTGCCTTTGAATCATGGGCAAGAGAAAGGCATGTAGCATCAATATCCCTCATGAGTATCTGGCTGAAAGGTGCAACTTGTCGTTTGTGTAACACAAACCAAATTTCCGATTGGCGTGAAAAGGAGTTTCAAGCAGCGCAAATGTTTCCGCAAAAAAAAAGTAATGTCTGTCAAGAGAGATTGATTTCAAATAGTCCGATGGCAAGAGTTTCATAAGTATATGATTTTGTCTGGTAAAACCGCAAATCGACTCGGAAGAATATCATGATGTTTGATATCACCATTAGTTCGTCTCCAAAAAATCAAATCGTCCAATAAAAACACTGTATTGGCCATAGATAGGCAGTCCCTTTCAAGTTCGGAGCCAAAAAAGCACGTTTTTTTTGTTAATGTTGCCGATCGCCGAAGTTTTCATTATGCGTCTTCGGTTAACCTTATTTGGCAAAGCACCGTAGAATTCCGATCGTCGCTACGTTGGCAATGACATTTTTCAACAGCTGAAATCCATGTCCTGCTCCACACATTTCTTTTCTCCTTCTCCTGCTTTACAGCTTTCTCCTCCACCCCTTTCCCTATCAATGACGTCCTTTTCTAACCAAAGCCTTGGAACAATAAAAAGCCAGACTGGTTTCCTATATACCAAATCTGTAAAAAGAAACCTGCATCAAAATAAGCTTGGATTAAGTAAACATGTTAAGCTTATTGCCATGGTGGCAACAGGCTTTTTTTTTTGTTTTGACAAAGAAAATTCCCGTGCTTTCAATCAAGTATGTCAATCTAAAGGTGTTTCAGGATACTCCTCTCTTGTTTCTGCCTGTCTCATTGTCCCTATCGGCTAAACAGCTCTCTTCTTTTTTTTTATTATTTTATTTTTTTCCGCCCTTTTCCATGTTAGGTTATAGGCCGATGTACTTCTTTTAGTGTCTTGGGTTCTTATTTTTTTTCCTTTTTCAGCTAGGAGCGGGCTTTGCTTACTGTCACCGCTTGTCCCTCTTTTTTATTCTTTGGGGAGAGGGGTCGAGGTGGAGATGGGATTTCGCCAAACTGAAGAGCAAAGAAAAAAAGATACATAAGTCCAGTTATCCATACTTTCTCGTAATATAGGAGCGTTTTGGGGAAAGACAATGGTCATGCTCAGGATGAAACAATTCAGGGTTCCCGCAAACATCTATCTGTCCTTGCAATAGGGCGGAGAAAGTTTTTTAAAGTTAAACCACATGCTAAGCAAGCTTGTTGATAAGAAAGAGTGCCACTTTTTAACTTTACCGACGACATATCCTACGCGTGCTTAGTGCAAGTACCGAACTAAAGCAAAGGGCGCCGTTGTTATCCTCGGTGTCCTTGGCAACGGTCGTTGCAGAAATGGTAAATTCAGACTCAGGAGATCTTTACCATCTGACAAGCACTCATCTGAAAATCACGCGTTTTGTAGCCTCTCTATCGTTCGGCTCTTTAGCAAAACAAAGAAACAACGTTATAAAAAATTGTAGAATGACCCTTTGCACAAAGTGTTGCAGACACTCAGATAAATCTGGAGAACAGACATGCTTTTTTCCCTGAGTTTATTGAAAATCATAAAATGGAGCACACAGTTTGAAATGAAAAAGAAAATATACAATATGTATCAATTTTTGATCTATTCGTTGGCAGCCAGCATATTTGACAAAATCATAGAAAACAAGAGAAGCTAGGGAAGACAGGTGCATAAAAATGGGTGAAGAAATAAATAAATAATTATCCATCATAATCGTCATCTGAAAAGTTGCAAAAGTGAAGTAAAACAACAAAACTAGAAAAAAGAAGAAGGAAAACCTAAAATGAGATGGCATATATTATCATCATGAAGAGGAAGAGGCTGAGGAGGTCTGCGGGATACAGAAGAACCACATTAGTTTAGATTTGACAAAGGAAAAAGTAACACGTTCGCGAGATGAATCGGACGGTGATACAGGTGGATCCGGCTGCGGTCTTGGCCGAGGATTCTGTGGTCTTGGTCTTCGGCACTCCATGATAGCAGAGCAAATCAAAGGTAGTGTAACGATCGTCAACGTTTGGGATATTGTTAGAGGAAAAGAAAAAGTAAGAAAAGAGAGAAAGGGAGGATGGTGATAGTAGCAGCCTAGTAGTAGTAATAGTAGCAGTAATGGTAGTAGTAAGGGTAAAGGACAGAGCAGACCAAGGTCAATATAGCTTTTTGGTTTACTATCCCAAGAATTGTTATTTTTTTTGATCATAGAAGAGCTCTTTTTATACAAACCATTCTCTTAAAATATTTCAAGTTATAAACGAGAAATAAAGAACAATAAAATCACTACCTAGTAAGAAGCTCATCTTTTTTTTTCTTGTTGTTTGTTCCAAAGGGAGATGAGCGAATCTGCCAAAAATGGTAATTCCCCTGTCCTTTGTACGTCTTTGCCATGCATTGAGTCATTTCTCTGTCTTGCTTTGGGCCTTTTCTATACTTTTGCCTTTTGTATCGCTTTCACTAGACATCGTATCCTAAAAATTTTTTCTCAGCATAGGGAAAAAATGCGCATGTGCTCTTTCGTTTATACTATATATGGCTAAAAACACTGAATAATACGGTAAAGTTATACCTATTCCCCTCATCTATCAAAAAGAAGCTAAGGTGCCTATCTTTCGGATCCCTTTCTGCAAAAGAAAAAAAAGGATATGAAAAAAAAAGTTGGGGGAACAAGGGGGGATTTGGTTAAACTGTGTGCTTTTCTTTTGCTAGAAACCCGAAACCCCTTGCTCTTATACTTGCGTCGGATGTAGGCTATTCTTTAGTGCATATTGTGAAGGACGATCTCTCGTAACGCACAGACCCTGATACATGAACTGCCGCTATAGAAAGATCGACGATCGTTCTTTCTTTTCGTATATTTTTGTTTCATTAAATCATTCTTCAATCGATTCTAATCGCAGCACAAGACAAGCAGAGAAAAAAAAAGAGGCAGTTTGAAAGAAGGTCAGCACGAGGAAAGCATGGGGTGATTGGCTGAATGAATCGGTTTTCTTTGTAGTACGATTAACGCTTCGGGCACGTGAATCAGCTTAGGTGTGTGTGTAAGTCATCAATGTTTAGAAAGGGACAAAGAAAAAGGGGATGAGTTTCTTATGGAATAAAGTTAGTAATATTATTGTTGCACCAGCATTTCCAGTCAGAAGGGATACAGGTGTAAACGAGAAAAAATAGAGGAATCAAACAGGTTGATAAAGAAAAAAAAATCTATGGCGGTAAAAGTAAGCCATTTTTCTCTCTATTTTTTCTATAGTATATTTGTTTGTTTCCTTTATTCATCCTGATCTACCAGCAAATTCTCAATGTTTTTTGTTTATCATAACCATCATTGCAAGACTATCTGTCTGTTACTTACCGATGTACTACCTTTATGACGCGTTTTGTCATGGAAAAACTTTCTGGATATATCTAAACTTTATTATTTAGCTTCATTCTTTTTTTACCATAAAATGACATGCGATTACTTCAGTTGATCGAATTAATACCGAAAAGTTGGCTAGAGGGGTCGGAGAAGCAGATATCATGGAATAAAAAAATAGGAAAAGGAGGAAGCTGAAGTAGGAGCTTTTTGTCTCGTTGCCCGTTATTCCTCCCCAACAAGCATGACGAATCCATTACACAATTTCATTGCTAAAGAAACTCAGCGAAAAGGTGCCACATAATGCTTTTTTTGCTTGAGAAAGTTTTTTTGCAGCTACAGCACACGTTCTCACAGCAAGAAATTACGCCGTCGGAAACTCATTTCTTGGTTCCCTTTTTCGACATGAACCCTTTGTTTTTTTCGCCTCAGCCATGTCGGTCATAAGAGCTCGACTTCCCCTGCATTTCATTTGGAGAGTGATCGTGAAAGCCAATAGGAAATTGTTATGTCGTTAGCATGGTCAAACGGCAAAAGGAGTTCTTCGTAAGCTGCTATTGTTGTTGTTTTTCTTTCTATAATAGTATGGATGCCAAAATACTATCATGGTCTGACACCAACCAACAATATGTTTTGTGAGCTTAGCGTTCTATTAACCAATGGCACTAAATCTCGATAAAAGAAAAACTGAGTTAGGTTCTTAATTTTTTGGTTCTAACCATCGAGAACTCTCGTTTCATGCCGACTATCCACATATAGATAAGTACGGGAGAGACATGGAACTTCTTGAAAGGTAGGACAACGATCTGTGCCACGCTTCAGTCCAGGTTGTCAACCGTTAAGAAAATAGCACGTAGCCTAATATGTACTATATGGAACCAGCGTACCTGGAAAAAGTACCACCTTTACGCTCAAGATTAGAAATACTTTGCTTTATTTTCTCATGTTTATAATTTATGGCTGCAGCAATTAAGGTCTGTCAGAAGCTGATTTTATAATATCTTGTTCAATGGCCTCGATAGCATCAGACACCTTGCGGAACAGACACTCTTGGCCAACTAAATCTAATAATCCAGATCGCTGGAAAAGTTCCATGGGTCGCTCACGCAGTCGGACAAAATACACTTGGACTTGTCGAGAATGGTATGCTTCCACAACCTCATAGAGAATTTGTACCGCACTAGTATATCATAGTATGAGCATATATATAAAGAAAGAGCGTCTTTTCATGCACTGTACCTTGCATCAATGTACGGCATATGGTCCAAATCAAAAATGATGTAGGACGATTCCGCAAGACGCGGACTTTCGGAAGGATGGATCGACATATCACCAAACTGCTCCAACCGACGGAGACGATCCTTCAGTTGTCCCGTATTCGCAAAGAAAAGAGGTTCTTCGATGCGTACGATCAAAACATCTTCCAAATGCTCGATTTCTTCTGGACCATCTTCAATCGGTCTAAATTTGTTATTGGTCCCCTTGACACGCCCCTGTTTGCTCCATGTCAGATTCATAAGCCACAGTAGCAGCGTAATACCGAGATCTTACCATAATAGTGATGCGAGGATAACTGGTTTCTTTAATGGTAAGCACCAAGGAGATAATGACGGCGATCATGGTGCCAAATTCTAATGAGATGATAATAGTTGCTAAAAATGTCACTGTGAGCAAGGCCAGGTCTTTCCATGCCCCAATCTTGAAAATAAAGTGCAAGTCTTCTGGAAGCTCGGCTAACAGCGACAGCACAGCGACGAAAATGATAGACGAGAGTACTGCCGTTGGAAGATAGTAAAAACAAGGCAACAAGAAAAAGATGGCTACGAGAGCCATCACACCAGCAATCAGACCAGCCATCTGTGTTCGCGCCCCAGCCTTGTCATTAATTTTACTACGGGCAACCTGTTAGACCAAAAAGAAAAAGAATTGATTGGATCAGATGCTGTGAATGAAACCATGCTATCGGCAAAACGCGACGGAGCATGTCCTAGGAAATACACTTACCGAACCAAAGGCCGGAATACCCTGGAAAAGTCCGCCGATCATATTGGCCACACCCAGACCAACTAGCTCGCGGTTAGCGCTTACATGATAATGATGGATGCCGCTATAGGTTTTTGAAATGACAACACTTTCTACAAAGCCGATCACGGAAATCATGGCAGATGTCACCAGCAAGTCCTTCATGTGTTTACGGTCGGGGAAGGCTGGGATTGAAGGAAGGGGGATACCGGCACTTTGGATCTCGCCTAGAATTCCCAAACCTTGGCTGTCCCACGCAAAGTATTGGGTGAGTATGACCGATACGATCACCGTCAGTAGCACCTCGGGGAACAGCTGAGCAAGTTTGTACTGGCTCAATTTCGATTTGAGGACGCGTACGCTTAGTAAGAAGGTCACGGAAAAGATGGAGATGCAAGTGGTCAATGTATGTGCGAATCGGATGTTTTTGATCAAGAATATCACTCTTTCAATGCTAGATGAGGCTTCCGTGATACCCCATGCCTTACTTTGTTCCACAAGACCCAACAGAATGATACTCTGTTGCAATAGCACAACCAACGCCACGCCGGTAATAAAGCCGCGCAGTAACGCACGGCTCATCAGACTGTCAAGAAATCCAAGTCGGAAAATTCCCAACAAAAAGGTGAACAGTCCCACAAATAATGATATCAGACATGCCCAGGCTAAAGGATCCACAGGTGTATCACTGTCCAGTTGTGTCACCTGGGCGATAGAAGAACCCACCAATAAAGAAAGCGTAGCTTCTGGCCCGACGGACATTTGTCTATTCTCCCCACACATTTCAAGTCAGAAAGTGGTCACAAACAACATCATTGTACCTTGACATGCCAAAAATAGCATAGGTGATAGCCGGAAAAGCGATAGCATATAAACCATGGATGGCATCTAATTTGCAGAGAGCAGTGGCATATGACAAACCTTGAGGGATAAGCAAAGAAGAGAGGGTTAAACCGGCAATAGCATCACCCCAGAATAAGCGGGTGTTGTAGAGTGGCAACCAATATAAAATGGGAAGATAGTACTTGGATCGAACTTTAAACAGACTCCAACTATCTTTTGGGGTATTTTCTGTCAGGATACGAGCAGAAGGAACTTGGAATCCATTTGATTTTGTGAATACACGTAAATAAGGTAGCCGGAGGTAGCTTACTGGGGGAGGCGGTCATATAACGGGGTATATGGTCTTCAACGGCGAGCAAGTTGCTGGTTTCCAGTGCGTTGCGGGGCATAAGTACTTCGTCGTCGTCACTGTCATCGAGATGCAGAGATCTTGAACCTACCCTTAATGATAAGTGTTCCAAGTCATACCAGAAACAAAGAAGAAAATACCCACTACTAGCTGAAGAGAGCCCACGACGATGGGGAGTTGTCATGGTTTGGGGAATGAAGGAAAAGCAACTGGTAAGCTCGGAACTGGAAAACGAACTGTTTAAACAACTGGCCCTATGCAATTGATAGTCCGAATTAAATGGTTCGTTTACCGCCTGTCCAGACTCTTTGATTTACTCCTGCTCTCATTTATGGGCATGCTTGTTTGTCGGCGATTCTAAATTGATCCATATACACATCTATTTTCGCTTACTACTCGTTTTCGGCAGTCTTACCATACAATCACTGCAGAAATTGTGGCTCCTAATGAATTACATTGAAATTGCAAATATTTAATAGGACTACAGCTCATTTCTATTTACTAAGATCGCAGCAAAAATAACAGTACAATGCTACCAGAAAAGTTAAATAACCCGTGCTTGATTTTCATCTTTCAAAAAGGGGAAACGTCGGATTGTCGCTGGGGAAAGTCTGACAAAAAAGATTTGACAGGGATCTGCATCATCAGACGATGTCATCCTCACCTCTCAATAGCATCATAACTAGTAAGCCATTGATGCATGGTGTCGTATACTATAATTGCTTTCATCTATCCATCCTTAACCCCGATATGGTATCTTGCATTGAAACATGCGAACATCACATAAAAGTCGCCATGACTTCTTTGCAATTCTAGATTACAGAACCTCACCATGGAACGTGCTGGGAGACCAAAGAGCAAAGAGGACGCCGTCAGCAGTTGATCAATGACCTTTATCTTTTATAAACCCAAGCGGCATATTCATGCCTTCCTCTTCTTCAATGTCTGATGCTGTCTTAAGTTTATGATACTTTGTTTCGACTTTTTTTTATATCCTTCGTCATTGTTCTTCTACATGTACCATTCTAGTTCGATCTGAATTTTTCCAAGTACCATGCACTGTAACAGATAAAAATGAGATGTGAGTGAAGAAATCTTTTTATATCTATGGTGTCCTTACCTATTCGTTGCAAATGGCAACGGTGCAACAGGGTTTGACTATAAGGTTTGATAAGAAAAATATTTTAGACATAAGTAGCGTTTACCGATTGACCACGAATCGTTCCTGTTAGACGTCTGTCGCGTTCCATCATTTGAATATCCCAGTTATCAAGATTGTGTCTGGTAGGCTAAAAGCAATTACATTTAGAAATAAAGTGGCATGATAGTTTATACGCGTGCGATTTACCTTTCTTTCGTTGGCATAGTACTTCGTGACGGACAAACCAGAGGCGGTGATCACAAAGAAGGTGCCAATCATGGCAAATGGCAACAATGCTTCGAAAGGAACAGGCTACATAAAGAAAGCTATTAGCAGTAGTGGACTAACATTATACTGCTTAGACGATGGATTACCATGTTGGACCTAGAGTGGGGAGGTTAAACAATGAGCGGCTTCGAAAAAAACACAATCTGTTGCGGCCGCAAGCGTTCTTACTTCTGTTACGTCATCAACTTTTCTCTCTGTTAGTATACAGTAATTTTTGGGCGCAAAAACATTTTGCCGGTATTACAACTAGTTTCTTGCAAGCTGGTTCGACCGTAGTACTATCCAGTTGATATATAGAAGTCTTTATTTAGGAGAAAAGTATACGTCTAGCAATGAAGTAGAGGAATAAATTAGTCTTAGATATTATCTGACGCTTTCCAACAAGGCCCAAAGGGTCGAGTTGCTCTTAGTAGCATTTTGGTAGCTGGGCGCAATCCTGATGTGTGGGTCAAGAAAGTTGAGCTGCAATAAGTGAGTAGAAGAATATTAAAAAGATCATTAAAAGCCATTCGTGTAAAAACTTCAGCAGTAATGAAAAGAATGAAGTGATTTACCAATGCAATGAGTAGTTGAATATATTGTCTAATTGACCTCCACCCGTTTTATATATGACGAAATTGCTCAATGATAGGATTCTTATATGGAGAACTATTGCTTTGTTCAACTAGGCATGTACCTTCAGTGAACATTGTCAATTTATCTCTGTTTCTTCCATATTCTATTGCAAACAGAAGTAACCATTCCTATGCTAACTTTGTCATTCGCTCTGTATTTTTTCAACGTAAGATCAAGGTCCATAAGCTATGTTATACGAGGCAGGTACTTAGGCTTCAAACATTCATTCTGCTCTTTTTTTGCCTATATGAAATTGTTGCCCACAAGCGATACTGGCTTATTTGCGTTCTTATGTCTCCAGATCGTTTTTCGCGTTTTAGACCATTTATCTTACATGGTGCATCTTTATTTCCCAACACCATATCATATCAGTCACTTAGGTACACCTCTTGAATATCTTGCATTAAAACGAAGACTTCATTTTTAGCAATATCTTATATTAACGTAAGCATATGTTAAAAATAGCCACAAATTCATTTACTGCAGCCGCACGCGGCTGTAACGGAAGGAGCGAAGCGAGTGCAGAAGGACTAGTTCAAGCTTACAGTATTTTGTAAAGATATTTGCGCTACTCGAATAAAGGGGTTTCGAGCAGCGCAAATGTTTCCGCAAAAAAAAAGTATGAGGTTAATGTATGGACGGTCACAAAAAGCACAAGTTGCAGGTATTTTAATGTAATTTGCGTCAGCTAAAAGGCACCTTGGCGCCAGCAAACATGATAACCTTGGCGATGGGAGTGACAAATTTTAGACTAGTATATTGCCCTATCAAAATGCTCAAGCTGCGCTTTTATTGTACCTAATACAGATCCTTCTAAGGTCTAAGGATTTGCCTCGGGTACTCCCAAGTTATTTGAGCGCCGTTAAATAAACTAGACCGCATTTGACATATTAGCCAGTAAGAATAGCAAGAGAAAAGCGAAGGAACAAACCACAGGTAGCAGCTCAGCAACTGATGGAGTGCCCGATAGCTCACTGCGCTATACAAAAGGTAAACATATACTGTAACAGTTTGAATGATAAACCAATAGGATCGTATCACTTAGGACATTGCACCAGATAAAGAGAGACTATGCATATGAAAGGTTCCAAGAAGCTGTTAAGATATGGAGAGTCGAGTGCCCGAGAAGGTAGAGTGTCTGGGAGCTAAATAGGCTACACAAAATGCAAACGCTTACAATCACGATGGAATAATAAGTCAATAGTTCTACTTAATTAGTAACATCGCATCAGAGAAATGAAAATTTGTATACATGGAAAGTACAGGTAGCAATGCTAAAGAAGGAACTTCTGCGGCATTCCTCCATCACACAATACACTATGGGACAAAAAAAGTCTCATTGGTCGCATAAATCGTATGAATTGCATAAAATTAGTACAGAAGTCGCATATCTCAAGTAATTTAAAGCCGGACAAGTCTTACAAAAGTCGCATTTAATATGACATGCGATTTTCCTGCGCTGTATGCAAACTTTCTATCCCATAGTGCTACCTGACGGCGCACTTCCTCTGAGATCAGTTGTTGTTGTGGCGCTATCTGTGCTCTATTCCACCATTTTTCTCTTACTATTCTACCTGCTAATATGTCGAACAGCGTCTAGTTCATCGTAACGGCGCTTAAATAACTTGGGGTAGGAGCGCCCGAGGGGAGTGTCCAAGGCAATTCACAAGGTCTAAGATAGAAACAAGTACACTATGTGATCTTACTATTATACGTCAATATCCGTTCAGAAACCAATTTGGTTGGATACAACGAAAAGAATGATGGTCTATTACCATTACTGTAGCCTTGCAACTTGAATTGGCCGAGGAAGATGTTGTTGCCGGTTAATAACAATACATAAGCTGGTTGATGACGGCCTACTACGGCCGCACAGATAGATAATCAATAAACAGACATAGGCTTTTGAAAAATTTGATTGATTTACCTAAGGTATCTGGCAGTTCATGCGTGTAACACTTGTCGAATCAAAGAGACAATCATTCATCGATAAGTACATCATGATTCGGCGATGACTCTCTGCTTCTCCTTATGATGCTTTCAGTCTAGCCATACCTGAGTGTCATTGTTTTTGGAAGATCGTTTCATGACTTGAGTGACAAGAACTTCCCTATTTTCGCGACTACCCTAATACTCAGAAGTCATAATATGACGCGTCCCTCCATTGATACGACGACATATTGCCCCTTCATCCTTCCTTTTAGCTTTATCTCTTACTGCATCTTCAATTATGTAATCTATTGATAGCTCCATCAATGCAATGTACGACAAACGTAAGTCGTAAGTCAAAACTGCACAGACATCAAAATACCTATTTAACCACACAATTCTAGTATACTAGACCAATTTTCCATGTATGAAAACGAAACAATAGAGCATGACATGTTGGCCTCTCAACAGAAGGTAATTTCCTACTACTACTACTACTATAATTATCATTCATTAACATTATCTTTCCAGAAAATGGACATAATTTTGAACAAAAGGATACGCACAAGGCATCGCTCAAGAGTAGCATTGCGTGAAACAAGATACAACAATGATGAATGTTGTTAGTATTATGCAGCCATTTAACCTCAGGATACAATAGCTCTTGAACAACATACTTCAAATAACTCTCATTATACACTCTGTTTTGATCAATTGGCGCAACTATCCGTCTCTGAGAGCAAGGACAACTTACAGTTCCGGGCATGTGCCGAATGTTTGTTCCCGGACTTTCTTCTTTCCTCCTTGATCGCACACGCCCATCATGGATTTGGTGCTGTGTGGGCGTCTACTTAGTGTGCGGTGAGATACCGTTCGGGGGTAACTAAAGAAGACATCAACATCAATCATATGCTTCCATTTACTATCTAGAGATGTACATTTTTTGCCGCTCTAATCGATTTCGCGTCCATTGGAGTAGCAAGTTGGATGTAAGTGAAATATGCTAGTTGGTATAACTTATTTACTAATGACGCATATTTATTGGTACTTTTAGCGCATTTTTGGTTTTTCATGGACGCAAGATTTGTGTAGAGTAGTGTGAAATTACATTCCATAAACAGTATATTACGTACGTTGATAGAACTGCTTTCTCACGGGTATTGCACCGGCCAAAATTCGATATTTATCGAGTTTTTAAAGTAGTTAGTTTAATTGACCAAAGGGCTAGAGTATTTGATTATATTAATGTAATGATGCTTATAAAATGGACAAGTTAATTGCATACGATCATATATCAGTTCATGCAATGACTGGTAGCTTCCTTACTCCTGCAGGCCAATAAACGAGAGTATTTGTTTTGAGCATAAAGCTTCCAATACCAGTGTTTTTGGAACCCGAACTGGTTATCTTAATATGATAGACTGCATGATAATAACTGGCAAGCTAGGATCTTGTTTCTTTTCCTTTTGATAAGAAGGCAAAGAAGGGAGATAGGAGCAATCAGCATGTATCCAATTAAGGAAATAGTGATGACGTTGCCGTGGAATTCATTTAGTTGGGAATCGGTTCACACTTGGCATTATTTCCTTTCCACCTTTTTTCTTTTAGCCTTATGCCTATTGATTGGCCTTTACTCCGGTTTCTGTCGAAGAAGAAAGTGGTTCTTGCCTCTGCCTCCCCACGGAGAAGGGAAATCCTTACAGATATGGTAAGGAAGGGCGGATAAAAGAAGTCGTGGGTTGTGGCTGAAGTTTACCATTTTTCGACTCTCAGGGACTTGTGTTTGAAGTTGTCACCACATTGAAGCCAGATGAAAACAATCCCTTTGCTTATGAATCACCAGCAGAATATGTAAAAGATACTGCAAGAATGAAGGCAAAAGAAGTATTGGAGAAATGCCAGGTTTGTTTTGAAAAAGAAAAAAAAAATTTAAGGTTCTGGAAGGCGCGGTGTTGTAGTTTAGCTAAATTGAAGTAAAATAAACGCATAGACAGATCGTTCTCTTCCCGATGCAGATATCGTCATTGGGGCAGATACAGTTGTCGTCATTGATGGCCACGTGTTGGAGAAGCCGCGGGACGATAATCATGCCGAGGCCATGCTTCAAAAATTAAGCGGTCGGACACACGAAGTTCTGACGGGCGTCTGTGTGCTTGGTCCATGTGAGCGGACGTTTGTGGAGACCACACGTGTTACATTTTCCGAGATTGATGCAGACACAATTAAAGCATGTAAGTGACGGATACATATGGGTGCAATGGCTGAGCTAATTTTTCATCCCAGATGTTGCATCGCGTGAACCGTTTGACAAGGCTGGAGCATATGGCATTCAAGGGGAGGCTTCATTGTTTGTTCAATCCATTGAGGGAGATTATTGGAACGTGGTAAATTAAGATGTGACAATAACCTATTTTTATTTAGAAGCTTTTTTTTTAATAATGTGTACCATTTAGGTGGGGTTGCCCAAGAATCGACTGTATCGAGAACTATCAAAATTCGAAGGCGGACTTTAAAGAAGAGGGAGTACAGGATGACTTTGACAAAATGAACACACATTTTTTTATGTATACTTACAGTACGAAGATAAAAAAAAAGAAACGAAATATGTTGTCCATTTTGCATGGCTATTTGTGTCTCGAACAAATAGTGGTACAACACGAAACTTTGCCAAGGCAAACTGGATTCATACAAGATAATACAAACATTTATTATCCATTAGAATGGACTCGACCCCGGAAGATCGACAACCAAAAGAAAAACAAAAATAAGAGACATAGAAAGAACTGTTATGAAAAGAAAAAAGAAAACCTTAGATTTTGCTTCATTGGCAACACAAAAAAAAAGACTGCTCTTCCAAACAGAGGTGATTGGGTTGCAACTATCGATAATATAACGCTCTTTTTCACATCCATCTTTTTTTCGCTCTTTTTTTTTCCCTCTTATTTCTTTTTTCTTTCACTCTTAATCTCTTTGTTTTGTTTAGTCGTCTATGCGGCTGAACTTCGACTAGTCTACTGTTGATCTAAGTTTCGAATGTAGGGTCATAAACCTTCCTCATTGAACTGTCTGATCTCATTGCTGTTCAGATCACTTATTCGAAAAGCGCACCTCTCCCACGCACCTTTTCCCTTCGCACCTACTCCGTTTCGGGTTATTTCTTCCCGCACTTGACTCCGCTTCCCCATGGATGGCCACACCTTAGTTACCACTTGCACAGCTATCTCAAACCCTGACGCCTGTCATAACCCTGATGGCGCCCTGAATCAGATGATGCAATCTAATGGATTAACAAATAATCTAATGTTTCATACGGGAATGGTAAGAAACAATATGTATTCGTCGAGTAAATCTTCTAATCATTCTCAATTTCCATTTTCTATAAAAAAGCCTTTGGAAACGCCAGCTGTTCCTTCGCAGCAGCCATACATGTTGCAGCAGAATTATTTAAATGATGGAACAACTCAGGCACAACATCATGCAGCCAGCTTGTTTCAGCAGCGACAGCGAAAGCTTTCACCTTCCTCAATAGGGATGACAACTGCTATGCATATCACTCCCGCTCCAATCGTGAAGAGTCAAATTGGAACCAATATCTTCTTACCTACTAGTATGGTTAATATGATGATGCCACCCGATCAACCTCCTCCGCAAACGCCCCCTGTCTATAGTCAGGTGGTGCAGAAACCATTATTAGTATCACCTGACTATTCAGGATCTACCTTACAATCACATCAACAACAACAAGTACAACAGCATCATCAACAACAACAACAACAAGCAGCGCATCAACCGCAAATGTTTATGCCGCAATCATTTGAACAGATGCCGGCGAATATATCGCCGATGGTGATGAATTTCGCAGGCGATTATTTCGGGACCATTGGTGATCAACATCGATCAATGAATACAGATCAATTCAATATATTCTATGCACAGAATCAAGCTTTCCCTGTGGTTCCAACCATGCTTGACACACACGCGAAAGATATGCCGATGCAGGACTTGCCACATCATATTCAAGTAAAAAAAAGAAAACCAAAAAGAAAAAGAATGGCCATAGATTAGTCGTTCCTGATATATTTTCTCCCCGTCATTCCTCTTTCGTTCTCCTCTTTTTTTGTGCATTTTGCTTAGGCCTGTGGGACGCCTGTTGCCGAAGAACCAGAAGAATTGCTCCGTAGAGGTCGCCGGCCTTTGCCTCGTCGACATACCGTATCTACACCTTACAGTGCCAAACAAAAAGATCTGTCAAATGACTTTAAGGAACCGAATCCTGAGCTTGCTCAGGCTAGATTTCGTAAACTATTAAAGTCGAAACGACATCGATCGCTCGGAAGACTTGAGCTTCCACCCTCACCAAGTTTAAGTGAGATGGAAAGAAGACGTATGGACATTTCCTCTCCCTTGGTTAGTAGTCCATTATCTGCCGAACTAGAACAGCTTACGCATGAGCAACTTATGGAACGCGTGATGGAACTCGAGCAAGAAAAAAGAGCAGCCGATATGCTAAAAAATACCCACGGTAGGAAAACTCTATAGCTTAATATATTTTACGATACAAAAGAAAAAATTTCATCAGTTTAAGCTGCAAAAGTTTCTAAATCTGAAAGACTAGGTAACGCAGAAGATCTAGACGATGCAGAAGATGAAGATGATGCAGAAGAAGAAGAAGAAAAGTTTCAATGTCTCTGGATGGACTGTTTCCTCGAGCTACGCAATTTAGAGGAACTAATTAATCATGTCAAGGATGAACATATTGGTAGTGGCAAGGTACAACATACCAAAAAAGCTCCCGTCTATCGATAGATTATACTGACATGACTTGGACTATCTCAAGGCATTATATTATTGTGGTTGGAAAGACTGCAGTCGGACACAGAAACCGTTCACAAAACGGCATAAGATGCATAATCATCTTAGGACGCATACAGGCGAACGTCCGTTTGTTTGTAACGAACCAGGTTAGCTTTTGTCCTTTGATTAGCTTCTTGCTGTTATGAAGAAGGTTGACTGTTTTTGCAGGATGTGGCAAACGATTTTCTCGGCCTGACTCATTAACCACACACACCAAGATTCACAGCAATATACGGCCCTACCTATGTCAATATCCCGAATGCGGGAAGGCTTATTATCATTTACGTTCTTTACGTAAACACGAACGTCTGCACGAAGCTCGCAAAGACGAGACTGGCCATGCAGCTGCAGCCGATCTAGTACCACCGATGGACAAGCTGGGGTTGGCTTGGTCAGCTCAGCAATGATAGCAAGTTGTACTTTTATCTTATGTCCGATATATACGCACGTCAAAAAAAAAGAACAAAACAAATAAAAACTGTATCATGCCAGATTAGGGCTGCTCCCTTTTTTCTTATTTTCTTTTTTACTTTTACCAATGCCAAGAACTCCGCCTCTCTTGTTGCCCACTGTTAATACGAATTCACCTTACTATTCTCTGCAAGGGAAAGAGATGAATGGCTTAGGTTGATTATAAGAAAAAGAAATGGCTGTTCATCTGCATTTTATATGTCTTATTTGCGAAGAATTACAGATGCTTGTCCTACAGAAGCTGAAAAATTACAAGAACTCCGTCCTACGGAGGAAGAAGATGACACAAATGCATTCATCGATACACAAATGCGGCTATTATTGGCAGAGTCTGGTGATCATGAAGATCAAGAGAAAGACCAAGATCAATGTGGTTCGCCTATTAATGAATCACCCTCCAAAGAAAGTCTAGACCGGAAAGGTTTCTATCTCATTGGTCCCTTCGTCCCGAAAGAGCATCTGTACTCAAACCTTTAGCTTGGAACGAAAAAAAAAAGATCGCTTTCTACAGCAGAAAGAAAAGTATGCAAAAAATATATATCGCAATTTAAAATGATTAATCAGAGATTTCGTTTATGGTCATTATTATGGATTAGTGAGCCAAGGACCTCGTCAAACACAATGACGTTTGATCTCCTCAATGAAAAAATCAAAGGTAAAGAAAGAAAGAAAGAGACAATGCCTGAGGCTCTCTCGTCCTGTTCCTCTTCCTCCCCCCTTTTGTCCTTTTATAATTTATTGAAAACGGAAAGCAGAATTGCAATCAGGCTTTGCCAGTAGAATTCAGGAAGCGGTGGAACGCATCCGGTAAAATGAGAACCCGTTTCCAGGTTTGAATTCCTAAGGACAATATCCTTCCCTTTTTTTTTTTCTAGAGCGACCCATGAGGCTCATGAATCGGTTCTTAAGAACTTGGAGGAATACAAAGCGTTTTTAAATCAACGAGGTATTTTTCTCGAAAGAAACTGGTAAGATATACGCAAACATGCCATGAGTATTGCACAAGCATCGTTCAGTCAACCCATCGATGAACAGATGGACTTGGAAGGATGATGCCGTAATTCCTCGATAGAAGTTGTCCCATATTCAGCGTGGATCTCCTTTCACCGATGATCAGCGACTACTTTCATTCCCTCACTTGCAAAAGAAAAAAGAAGCCCAATCGAGAAATGAGAAGAATAAAATAAAAATTCTGAAACAAATGGAGTTTAAAATGGATGCTTTACGCCTTGAAGAGTCCCATTTTTGGAAATCGAATAATCATAGTTTTTTCATAATGATGGATACAAAGCTGTTTGAAATGCAAAAGAAAAACTTAGCTTATAGATACTGAGCGAATATGGAGTTTATCAAAGGCATAACAGGGTTTCAATCTCCACTCTTGCCTTGAGCGTACGTAAGATGACGCGTAATTACCAAATTAGTCTATGACTGCCTCGTTGAGATGACACTGGCTTGCGTAAGTCTTTCGTATACAGAATGATCGATACTCTCCTATATAACAAATATATATAAAAAGAGAAACAAAATATTAGATAGTTCCTGGGTACTTTGTTTTTCATTTCTTGTAGAGAACAAATCCTATATAACGCAACATGGCACCTCTTCTGATTCCTTCCAATTATGGCTACGTAAAGTCGATCTGTTTTGGTTTCTTGCTTTTTATTTTGATCTGACATGCCTATGGGGTTTCGGTTTAGGTATTTGCGACTTTGCTAGCTGGTTTAGTCCACTTGTTTACTTTGGCTTTCAAAGTGGGCCGTGCTCGAAAGCAGGCCAATGTACCGTACCCTTATGGTAAGGAGAAACTAGAAAAACATCCGACTCGCCAAAAAATAATAATAAAAAAAAGGAAACCCCTTTCTAACTTACTTTTTTTTTGTTAAAAAAAAAGTCTATGCAGAGAAAGCAGAAGCTGAAAAAGACCCGAAGAAAAATATCTTCAACTGTACTCAGCGAGCCCATCAGGTAAATGGAGGGAAGACGATTTTGCCTGAAATGCCAGACTAAAGCCAAAAAAAAACTTTTAGCATACATTGGAAATGTTTCCTATATTTACTTGCCTACTCTTAATGGGAGGTCTTTCATATCCGCTGATATCAAGTGCGGCTGGTTGGATTTGGTTAGCAGGCCGTTATGTTTCTGCTACTGGCTACAGTACTGGTGACCCGTCTAAACGTGAGCGTGGTAAGGCGGGCCACGCAGGCCTCTTGATTAACCTGTTAACCTCAATTATCACCATTTTTGCTCTTATCAGAAAGTAATCAATACGTTTTAGCTTTGTATGTTTATATTTCTTTCGCAATAGTAAATTACAGAATGTTATTTTTTGACATTGACATGCTTGTTATGTCCAGGCTTTTTTATCATCTCGGCTTGTTTTTGTTTGTTTATTTTCTGATGGTAACCATTGAACCGTCAAGATTTGACTAGACTAAGCATCCTCGTCCATATCATCATTGTTTCTTTCATGTTCCCTGCGTCTTGCTTGTTCTTCAATAGCTCGTAAAAAGGACTCGACATCTAAAAGAACAAGGAGAGTCGTAGCATTTATATCAGAACCGAGAAACGGCGTGACAGATATTGCATTACCAGTCCCTGCTGCAGGATCCAGTCCCAATTGACTTAGCAATGGCCCAAGTTGACCGCTTTGCAGCGCAGCTGTCAATGAATGTAAAGCCTGTTGAAATTGTGGGTTTTGAACAACTTGGCGCACTTCTTGTGGTGTGTGCTGTGCATTTTCAGGAAGAAAAGGAAATAAACTTGAGCATATTTCCGGGTCATTAAGCAACGGTGCAAGTGCTTCGGGAGACAGGACATCGGACAATTGGATAGCAGGACGATCCTCCTCTAATGGACATATATGACATGTTAAACAGTCAGATAGGCAAGCCGTAGAAAAAAAAAATTTATGCTTTACCGGATGTCCTCACTTCAGATAAAATATTTCGAAGTTGGTTCAGTTGTTCCGGGTTAATTGATCCAGCCCCTGGCTGGTTATTCTGTTGTCCTTCCCCGCTTGGTGGGGAAACTTCGTGAAGATCAGCACCCGCTATATCAGCCGGTCGATCGACTGGCCCATCACCTCCAGCGGGTGTTGTGGTTGGAATAGAACCGCTGTCAAACAGTGATAAGCATTTAAGCAAATAAATACCACGTTTATATCGGAAACAAACGAAAGAAACACGCTTTACCCAGGCCCTCCTGCAGTTTGCAATAATTGGAAAAGCTGTTGTGGCACTCTATTCATATTATCTGACAGAGAGCAAGACAGTGAGGGAAATTTAGTTTGTTAATGATTTGTTCACTCCCACGTAGAGCAACCTTACTTTGATTGTCATAGTCCATCATCGCATCTCCGCCTGAGCCTGTATGATGATCATCCATAGCACTCAACGGATCATTGATAAGTTGATTGACTCGACGAACGTTTTCTTCATCCTTCCCGTCATTCTTGCTCTGCATCCAGAAAAAGAATTTCTGATGAGAAGTCTTGAACCTAAGAAGGTAAACGCGCCCAGTTGTGCATTCTGGGACGCGAACAAGCTCGGCTTCATCCGGAAAGATAATCAAATCCTGTATTGAAAGAAGAGAAGATGAGAATTCCCGACCGTAAGGAAATTCATAGCTAAGCAACCTCTTCTGGGGTGGTTGCTCGGCGTTCTTTCCAATAAAAATGCATAAGCTGGTCATCGCTCTAATGAATACGCAAGATGTTGAGTATTTCTGCCTCCGGTCATATAGGAAGTGAGATCTTTGTCGTACCTGTTCCATGTATACCATGCTACAAAGATCAATAAAATATGATATTAGACACTCAGGCTGTCAACTTTAGTTATGCAAAACTGTCTTTTTTCTTACCCTTTGCGTAAATCAGGTTTCAGGATATTTCCCTCACGGGTGCATTTTCCAGCATTGAACTGAACTGGATACTGTTGTCTTTGTGCGATCGGAAAGAGACTCATTGATCTTTGGAATCTGGGAGAAACAAAGGTACGTACTGAGAGAAAACTCGGTTACAGGGAACCGTCCAAAAACGCTACGTAATCGGTCCAAATGATTGGACCGTTTTCTCACATCGGCTCATGCAAGCTTTACCCACCAGCAGCAGGGAAACCGGATCTTGCAATTTTTCGCTAATTCCTTCACTCTTCTTAGTATGCAGTAACCGGTATAGTCTTGCGCGTCTTCTCTAATGGACCACATCCAAGTCGCCGCAACCAGATCCTCGTCGATCACAAGGAAACAAGACCGGTTCACACGACATTGCCAGCGAGAATTACAGTGATAAACTTGCATACGAATATCTTTTGGTATATTTTCTGATCCCACTACTGTAAAAGAGGATGAGATTATTCTCGATAGATTGCATGCTATATGCTTGGTGTAACGTGTGTTCTGACGATCGCAACTCCATATTGAACATCTGTTCCAGAAAATACATAGACGAAATAGTAGTTCCTTTTATTTCCATCCACTCAATGACGGGTTATCGTGGTCTCGAACTTCTACATGCTCATCGCTTTTGGTACCTTTTGCAACTGAACTAATCTAGTATTTTACAGGAACAAGCGCAATACGGCCTTCAACAGTTGCAACAGCTCGTTTTCTTTGGCTTGCAAAGACCCAACCTCTTTCTTTCTTTTGCAAAAATAAATGAGACTGTCGCTATCCATTCTATGTCCATGGTATATCGGTTTAATATGCGCTTGATAAGGGGAATCTTCGGTTTCATTTAGCCGTGGTCGGGCATTTCCATCGGAGCACGGAGCCGAAATGAAAAGTCTTATTGCAAGAACGGTCGCAGTGTTTTACCGTTTCGGAAAAGGGAAATTTACCCCTTTTTTAATCTTTTAAAACTAAAGGTACCTGAACCCCACCTTGCAACTTTCTTCAATCGCAACAGACAGTTATTATAAAGCGGTGGTCATGGTCGGCTCTCTATTTGCTCTATCCGGCAATGTGGCCCAAATTCTCACTTCTGAAATCACAGTGATTCTGGCTTTGATTTTTGGAGGTTGCTGTAGTAATGTGTTCTCGCTCGAGATCCTGATCAAGTAAGAATTTGATCTCTTTAACTGAAAACTCAATACCTTTCTTTCATTGTTTAGCGATGCACCCAAAAGCGGTAACTTCACCTAGTGCAAGATAACACGCTTGGTATATCTGACACGATCCTTTCTTTTCTACAGGACATTTGGTTACGTTTGGTCAGTTTGCATTCGTTGCTCTAGAAGGCTTACGCCATCATGTGGAATGGGGTCGGTTTGGACCTCGGCTTAAACCAACCGTGGTTCCTCTCTCACGTTGGTTCGTGCTGGTCTTGCTGTTTTTTACAGTTTCGGTTCTCAATAACCTGGCTCTTGGCTATCGTATCTCAGTTCCTTTGCATATTGTCTTCCGTTGTGGCAATTTGATTATCAACATGATTATGGGTGTATTGCTTCTTGGAAAACGGTAAGGAAAAACAGGAGTGATAAGGAAGAAAAAGGAACAAGCAAACTGATCCTTGTGGTAAAGGTACAACGCTAGCCAGGTTACCGGTGTTTTGCTTGTTACCTTGGGTGTTATCATGACAACCTTAAGTGATGCCAGCACAGGCAATAATGCGGTACGTTTATTCTGCTTGATAAGGGAGAAGGTCTTGCTCTTACTCATATCTTCTCTAAACATCCCAGAATGACGAGGCGAGCACGTCCGAATTCTTAATTGGTATTACTATCTTAGTGGTGGCTATGGTTCTTTCGGCTGGTATGGGATTATTTCAGGAGGTGACATACAAGAAGTATGGAAAGCAGTGGAGAGAAGGACTGTTTTACACTGTAGGTTACTTTTTACTTGTCGTCGTTCTCTTCTCACTCAAAATGATTGGCAAATGTAGCATTTCCTTGCCTTGCCCTTCTTTCTATTGTTTTACAAAGACCTTGTAGCACAAACAGTGGTCTACAACGCGTCGCCATTGTTGCCCTTATCGACGATCATCGAACATATCCCAGTGATCGGCCGTTTCTCCTCATTATCTCTATCACCACAGATCCACACTGCATTAGATAACATTAAGATTCCTAAATTATGGGCTTCTTTGGTGCTGAATATGCTTACTCAGTAAGTACGATAAGATTGGGAATGACGGCGATAAACATATAACGTGACGTTTAGGTACGTTTGTATTGCTGGTGTCAACCGCATGACTGCCGTTGCCACCTCGCTTACACTGAACCTTGTTTTGAACCTTCGCAAGTTTGTATCGCTACTGATTTCGATTGTTTACTTCGAAAATGAATTTGGCCCTACGGCCATGGTTGGCACTGGTCTAGTTGTTCTAGGACTAGCAGTATACACGCGTGGAACGCAACAACCTGCCAAACAGAAAACAACATGAGAAAATACACGGGGGAGAGGAAAACGGTGTTAAGCTTGACTAGATCTGACATTCTCGCGACATTACTTAGTTTTTGTTAAGATAGACATATACACAATACCTTTCTTTCAATATATTAATAAACGTTTTTGCTTGGCATTGTGAGTATTTCTAGCAAAGCATTCCCTGTGCACTGAATGTGAGACTCCGACAAAAGAGTGGCTCACAACAATCCGAGCCGGACAATGGCACGAAGTGGGAGGCGAAGGGAGGTGTATCCAAGATCCACGCTCCGAAATTTAAACTGGTCCTCCATCGTATTATTCAAGCCCTCTTTCCCCTCAAACACTTCATCCGGTGAGTGTTGCATGTTCGTGAATTTGGATTGGGATCTGTTGTGGATAGATGCATTAGAATAGTGTTGGATCTCCTCCAAATCGATGGATCACTTTTGTTGAAAGCGGAAGAGGGATAAAGAACATGGGGATACGCTTGTGTATCGAGTGTCTGATGTTCAATGGCTAATATCGTGTTCTTGTTTTCATTTCATAGGGAGCTACATTTGCAATGAAGGTACAGTGTCCAAAGGGCAACGACCCATTCTGTATGAATTGTTATATTCATGTATTCTGTTTGTTCCCTGTCATTAGGATATTTACAAGGACGACGAACTTATCATTCCCGAGGGCGTTGAAGTCTCTGTCAAGGCCCGCAACATCACCGTCAAGGGTCCCCGCGGTGAATTGAAGAAGAACCTCCGTCACTTGAACATTGAGATCAAGTTCGAAGGCAAGAACAAGCTCAAGTTTGTCGTCTACCACGGTAACCGCAAGCACGTCGCCTGTATCCGTACCGTCCGTTCCTTGGTCAACAACATGATCACCGGTGTCACCAAGGGTTTCGAATACAAGATGCGCTATGTGTATGCTCACTTTCCCATCAACGTGATTATCAACAACGATGGTAAGGAAGTCGAAATCCGTAACTTCTTGGGCCAGAAGGTCGTGTTCCGCGTCCAAATGCGTGAGGGTGTCCACGTTGAGGCTTCCAAGGCTCAGAAGGATGAATTGGTCTTGACCGGTAACGATCTTGAGGCCGTCTCCCAGTCCGCTGCCGATATCCAGCAATCTTGCCTTGTCAAGAACAAGGATATCCGTAAGTTCTTGGACGGTATCTACGTCTCCGAGCGCAACGTTCTTGAAGCCTAAAGTAATTGGTGTTTTTGTCAAATAAAACAATTGCATGACCCAATTGTCCTTCATTTTATGAGAGCATTTTTGGAAGCAGAGAATGGCGAGATTATCTGCAAAGTGGTGCTTTATTGATTTGATTGAGTTTTTAATCTGTATGATAAAACCTTCCACGCTGATTCGTCTAATTGGATCTGCGCCTGTCTGTGGTCTGGTACATGAGCGGTTTACATCCTTGATTTTGAGGGTGAATTAGATATCGATATTTGGATTGTCCGAAAGCTATCAAACTTACTGCTGCAACATAGCTAAGCGGGATTTCCCAAAGCTTTTAATATCTTGCATTGGGTGTTGACCATGACCTGATACTCTGAGGGTATTCTACTTTGAATGTGCGTCTCAAAGGGGAGTAAAGTGCAACTATGTATTGATAGGCATTCGCTTATATGTTGATGAGTTTTCTATCAAAGATATTTATACCCAAATAGTAGTGTGCTGAATGTACATCATTTTTGTCCGGGAGAATCGCATTTTGATATCCGCAATTTTTTGAGTTCGAACCGGAACGAGCTTTACGTAGGCACTTTTGGAGAACGAAAATTTTTTGCCTGAGCCCTGACTGCGCAACCTCTTTGTATAGACGGTCTCAGCACCAGATTCAACCAATCTTTTTATTACGCAAAAATGAGTGACAACTTGCACTGTCGTATGTACGAAAATGAATTCCCTAAAGTGGATGATGTTGTCATGGTCAACGTGCGACAGATCGCTGATATGGGTGCCTACGTCAGGCTGGTAAGAAACCAAAATAACGAACAAAATCTGTAGCTTACATTGCTGCTTTTGCCTTTCTTTTTCTTAGCTGGAATATGGAGACAGAGAGGGTATGATTCTTTTGTCTGAATTGTCCAGAAGACGTATTCGTTCCGTTCAGAAACTTATCCGCGTCGGCCGAAACGAGGTTGTTGTGGTGCTCAGAGTGGACGAAGAGAAAGGTATAATCCAAGAAACACGGATTTTTAACAGTTTCTAAACGTTGTCAATGAAAAACCAAAAGGTTACATCGATCTATCCAAACGTCGTGTCACTCCTGAAGATATAGCCAGATGCGAGGATAAATTCAAGAAGTCCAAAGCTGTGCACTCAATTTTGCGTCACGTCGCCGAGAAGCATAACGTTCCTCTCAAGGAACTATACGAAACCATTGGATGGCCCTTATATAAAAAGTTTGGACATGCCTACGACGCCTTTAAACTCGCTATCACGTAAGCGCATTGATTTACTGGAAGAAAGCGAAAATGGAGGCTAACACCATGTCCGATATGACTTTAGTGATCCCTCACCTATTTTGGACCTGAATATTCCCGAAAACATCCTTAATGAATTGCTTTCTAATATCAAACGCAAAATGACTCCTCAACCTGTTAAGATCCGTGCCCGTAAGTTGCAGACAGATGCAGGTCCGCTAGTTTTCAGGTCATTGAACTTCCCTTTCCTTTTTTTTGCTTTTCTCAGAGCTTGACTTGAGATGCACTGGTATGGATGGTGTTAACGCTATTAAGGAAGCTTTGAAGGCTGGTGAGGCAAAGGGAACAGAAGAAGTGCCAATCCAGGTTACATATCTTGCTGCTCCTTTCTACGTTGTTACCGCCGATGCTTTGGATAAGACACTTGGTTTCCAAGTGATGGAGGACGCAATTGCGGCGATAAAGGAGACCTTGGAGAGCCATAAGTGGTCGCGATTCAAGATCGAGAAGGAAGCCAAGCTGGTATCTGAGACCGATGACCGTGATTTCGCCGCCTTGATGGCACAGGCAGAAAAGGAGAACGAGCTTGTTAGTGGAGATGAGGATGAAGGCGATGCAGTTGCTGCCAGTGACGACGATATGTAAAACGTAACCCCAAAAAAGTAAAAATGGATATTTTTGTGTAGACTTTTTAGAGCATTGGAAGCATCGTAAGCTTAGGCATTTGGGAAGACCAAAGGAAACAAAACAAAAGAATGCTGATTGAAACTGTGCTGTGTGTTGTCTTTACGCGCATTCTGTGGAGAGGGGGCATTGGCTTTCCCTTATTCTGTCATTGTGGGGTAAACCGATACCAATGCATTGCTCATTAGGGGGTCACTCTGCAAGGGACGGAAAGTGGCAAGCATATTTCAGGTAATATCAACCGCGTGGTATCCATACTGTCCTTAAGAGAGACGAGTTCACAAGTTCTTCAATATCTGTTTTGCATGTATTTCATTATATTTCGTATTGATGCATAAGATGCGTAATGGTGTGAAGGGTATTTCTCTTGAGTTTCGATTGGAAAATGTCGTCCTTTATCTCGTTTGCCTACTTACTGTATTATAGAGCAAGAATCCATAGGAAACCTCTCATTTTTCTTGTGTCTCATATGTGTAGTGTTACCATCTATAAGACATACATGACTTTTTCCTATCAATGATTGTCGTTCTTGTGCTGCAATGGTGCAAAGTGGCATCTTCCAAGCCACGAAACCATGTGGATTCATCCGTGACTGTACTGCTTTCTTCGGAAAAAGCCGACAGGGACAGAGATACAAAAGGGGTTCAACCTTTTTTCTTTGCTTAACCCATGTCCTCTGAAAGAGCAGGTAAATATAACCCGTGGGTCGGCATACTATCATGCATCCGGCCACATACTTTTGCGCGCATGTTCATTTGCCAATAGCAAAACGGCAGCGAACAACGTTGCATCGCCAGCCCTCATCGTTCCAGGAAACTATGTCTATTCCACAGCTTCCGAAAGAAATGGGACAAGTATTGGTGTTTGGAAGTGGCGACACTGGTCAACTTGGTCTGGGCGAAGAGATGCTCATCAGAAAGAAACCGATGCCACTTAGAGCCTTGGACGATAAAGAGATCGTTGATGTCGCCTGTGGCGGGCTACATTCCATCGCCATCACAAAGGACGGTCAGGTGAGTTTTCTTCGATATAAAGAAATAAGAATTTTCGATGCAGACATGTAACCAACCGGATTTGGGTGCCACGCTCTCTTTTTTTTCCCTTTTTCTTTCCTATCAGCTTTGGTCCTGGGGTTGCAATGATGAAGGTGTGCTGGGACGGAAAGGTGATGAATTCGAGCCGGCTGTTGTGCAGGATCTGGAAGGAGTCCATATTGTCAAAGTAGCATGCGGTGATTCTATTTCAATGGCTCTCTCAGATGAAGGAAAACTGTACTGCTGGGGCACATTTCGGGTACAGTAACCTAGCTAGCGCCTTCCGCAATGACTAACTCCGTTTATTATTATTTTCTCTTCTTACGGATCAGTGCGCAGAAGGAGGATTAGGATTCACGCGCGAGATCAAAAAGCAAGAATTTCCTGTCCTGTATGAACCTCTCCAAAGGGAAACAATTGTGGATATAGCAGCAGGAACAGATCATTGCTTGGCACTCACAGACACCGGTCGTGTATATGGGTGGGGTAACGGACAACAATTCCAGCTGGGACGCCGAGTTATCGAACGACGCAAACAAAATGGGCTGGTTCCGGAATTACTTGGACTCCGGAACGTAAAGGCAATCGGTTCTGGATCCTATCATTCCTTCGCATTAACACATGCGAACGAACTCTATGCTTGGGGACTGAATAACTACGAACAGTGCGGTCTACTAACTGAGGAAAACAGCAAATCACCCAGTGTCGTTACAGCTCCGACTTTGGTTGAGGGATTAGTGGGACAAGGTCAAATCAAGAGCGTGATGGCCGGTGAACATCATACCGTGGTGTTGATGGAAAATGGGACCGTCTTTTCCTTTGGCAGAGCCGATTCTTCGCAACTAGGTGTACCCTCCGAAACGATTGCTAAATACTGCAGCGAAGGAGAATCGAACTTTAAGAAAGCGATCGGATATCCTATCCGTGTCGAAGGTCTGGAAAATATTACCAACATGGCAACAGGAAGCAACCATGTCATCGCCGCTGATCAGTCTGGGACGGCATACACATGGGGTTTTGGAGAAACGCACGCCCTTGGCAATGGATCCGATGATGACGAAGAAGTTCCCATCGTTTTATCGGGACAGAAGCTTGAAGGGCTTAAGGTGGTTAGAGTTGCTGCCGGTGCGCAGCATACGATAATTTTGGCGAGAAAGTAGAATAAAAGTTTTGCTCAAAAACCAAAGTGAGAAGATGTACGGCCTGGATACTTTCTTTTTTGGTTCCCGTAAACAACTCATTTATTTTCTTTTGTTTACAAGTCTAGAAAACGTTCGTATGAATCGTTTGAACATTCCCCACCTTTCCGCGGGTCAAAGTAGAATCGGTAGCATGTACCGTCGGCACAGACAGCTGCATAACAAAAGCACTCAGTAACTCAACCCACTCAACTTAAGATTAGTCGGCGACCACTTACCCAGAACAGTATTTTTCTGCTCCCCAAACGCGACAATACATCGACTTTCTGTGACAATCTTTGCATGGGCAAAACTCCATTCACTGCTAAAATACTTGGGTAGGAGATCCTTCATAAAGCTAAGACTACTTCCGCGATTTCCGCTGTGAGTCAAGCCGAAGCTAGTGGGGGATTGAGTGGGATAGATGACAACCTCGCCATAGGTTGGTCCACGTGGTTTATGATCGCACATGGTGACGACTGTCGGATCAAGGTTAAATATGTGTATTGTTCCCTTATCTGAAGAAACACATAACCGCGTTGAGTCATCGTTGAACGCAATCGAATAAATTTCTGCTCGATCCATGCCCCGTCGCAGCTCATTTGACAGTTGGTTTGTTGTTAGATTAAATACACGTATCAGTGTGCCTTTGTCGCTTGCAGTGGCACATCTGGTTCCGTCTTTGTTAAGAGCAATGCAGCTCAGCTTACCGGAGTGAGCTGTGATTATTCTTACACTATTCGCGATTTGATTGTGTGATCGTATGTGTTTTTCCGATAGAGAGGATGGCGCGGTCATGTTGGTAGCATGGATGTGGTTCGTAGTATGGGAATAAGGTGGGCGGGGATACGTTCGGTTAAGCTCGGCTTCGTCACCTGCATGATTTGGCGGCCAACTCTTTCCGAGTTTATCCAAGCTAACAATCTGTAGATGACCGCGTTGCCGTGCAGGAATAGCAAGAATCGCAGGGTTATCTCCACCAGACACAGCTGCAAGACCTTTTCAACCCGACAAAACATCAGCTACATTTTCCTTTTCTCCATTTCTTTCTGCCATCGCATTTTTGTTTTACCATTTTCGTTCTCGATCGTATCGAATGTGTGCAATAACACCGGATGCTTGCTAAAGTAGTAAACGAACACTTTGTTTGACAGTACAACGACCAACCTTTTCAACCATTCGGTTAGATACCACAGTATTATTTTCTTCCCCTGTGAGAAAAACACTTGCCTATCGTGCCTAAGCTTTACGTTTTTAACCTCGCTTTTAAACTCCAGTTGAAGTACAGGCTTTGCTTTTGCACTGTCATAGATAATCACTTTATTCGGAGGATATCTTGGGGATTGCCCACCACCGACTAGAGCCAAGTGACTTGTATGGTATAACATTTCCACCAATGCTATACCCCCATCGCCGGATTCTAAATCCAAATGGAATCAAAAGCACGCTTGTTAGAGTTTTCAGTCTAGACATTCTTAATTTTGTGAATTAGTCTATGCAGGACGTTGAGATTACCGTTAGTATCTATTCTCTCAAGAGGGTCGCACTTATAGATTCGAAAGCCGTTTTCCAAACCAATAGCGAAGCAAGCATAATTTTGGTTGTAGCCAGCGTATAGAAGTCTCCGAGCATCGTTTGGATTAGGGGTACTACGAGTGAGATTCATTTTGCAAGAGTGATGGAAGGGAAGAAAAGAGTGTGAAAGCAAAAAAAAGGCAAAGGACAAATAGAAAGGTAAAAAGTTCAAAACAGTTGTTTCGTATTTTCTGCGTCTTTTTGTGTGTGTGTGTGTGTGTGTGCCTTCGGACGCAAAAGCAAACAATTCCTTTCCGTTCCTCCCCACACTCCCTTTCCCTCTGCTTTTCTTGTTTCGTATTGGATAACTATAACTGACAGCGTCACCTCCTTCGCTATAATCCAACGTTGGTGCAATAACCCATGAACATCCCTATATCCAATGTTCTCTTCTCTCTATCTTCTATCTTCTATTTTATTTCTATGTTCTACGTTGGCTTACCATGGAACAGAATGGGGCAGTGACTTTCACTGCATTGATGTTCCTGTGATCTCCACGTTACGAAAGCGGAGTCATGCCTTGTGCAACCTGTTTAAAAGACACCGCACTTGAAGTTACTCAGAGAAGTATGCATTGATGTATGATCGTCTTTTCCCTCATAGTCTGCACTTGTCTTCGGCTTCAAACGCAACGCCTTCCTCACTGTTACGGTGTTCCCCTTTAATCTCAATGGCATACCCTTGATAGCTTTATTCCCAAGAAGTTGAAGAAAATCGCAGAATAAAGTGCACAAATCAATTTCATGAAGTGGATGTGGCAAAAGCAGTTTTTGTATATATGTGATTTTGACTATAGTTCCTGGAACTTAATCCACTTGATCGATTTGAGTGCACCGCTGCGATTTTCAATGGCGTCTCAGCAGCTTCCAAAGCTTCGCTCAATGTTCCATAAGCAGTTGGCAAATGTAAAAAAAAGAATCCGTGCCCACCATACGGCTGTCAAGGTTATGCAACTGGTATTTGTCTGCAAAGATGACTTGCGCTTTTCTTTAGCGGTGCAATTGTCCACTGGTATCGGAGTAGTAAATCCAGTGCGCGTTTTGCTCCCAGGTCCTTACCTCCTCTTTACGCCTTGACTTACTGGAATGGCAAATAAAGAAGTGCTCCAGAAACTTCAAGCATTGTCCAAGGCGCAATCCACGCGCATATCCTTGTACAAAGAATTTAACGAGTAGGTGGTTAACAGTACCTTGTACGTCGGTCATCAACCCCAGTGATTCAGCGCATTCGACGATTACCTAGCAGACAAATGCCCTCCAGAACAGTATTATTCCATTTGTTCCATTGTAACTGAAGGATTCCAGGAAGTGTCGGTGGAAATCCAATCTATTGAACGCGATCTGACCGATGTCCGGAAGGATCTCGCTCAGCAAATCCGCCGTCTGCAGAATATCGAAAAAGAAAAGTTGCATACGACAGCAAAACTCCAAATCTTAACTATCGAAGCACGAACTGGCGACAAGGACTATGATGCGACCATTGAACAGTGTCGACAACGGTAAAATGCCCAATATGCATGAACATACAATGCCAACAACGGTTAATTAACTACGTCCAACTTCATTAGATTGAAAGAAATTCTGACAGGAATCCAAGAGGTGTGGGACGAAATACGACAAGAAATAACCGAATTATCCTATGAGGAGTAGCAGAGTGAACAGCAAAAACGGGCCTTATACTCGCATACACATCTCCAACTATGTAGTTAACAATAAATCATTGCTTTTACGGTTGCAGAATTGTATTCCCCTTTCTTTCCTGGCTAAGGTCCATTTCAGCTAAATTCATCAACTCCTTTGTCCCCTTTTTCCCTTTCTGTTTCTATCCACCTTGCATCGTCTTTTCGAATGGGTAGCCATTCATACCTTCCTTTTTGCGAAAGTAAAAATTTTTGTCCAGGGGAGAGGTAATGACAGCTAACGCGCCGAAAGCATGCTAACAGTGCCGAAGCAAGAACTTATTCCTAGATGTGCATGTCGGAAATTTGCGATAATAGGCCGCAACGGATAGATCCATTCCTCACCAGCTTTCACCCATGGGCCACAAAGGCTTCAGTACATTATGTTATATTGACCAAAAAAAGAAAAACTGCGATGGAAACCTCCCTTTACAAGACGGAAACTAGGTATATCCAACAATAAGGCAGCTGATTCTATCACGAAATTCTATAATTTAGATAGCCGAGCTTCTCAAGTCTTCAAGACGCTTCACAATGAACAAGCTTGTGTCCAAGAAGCGTTCGACACAGTTGGACAAACAAGCCTCTTCGCTGCGATCGAGTTTGTTGTTCACCTTGCCAACGCATTTGTCCTGTTAAATGCATAAGTACTCCTTCAACATCTTTTTTATCTGTATCATTCTTATGCATTACCCAGCAAGTGTCAGTAAGACTGTGAACGGTCTGTTGGATACGGGCCTTGGCGTTCTCAGCTTCGAGGAACTAAATATGAATAAAATAAGTACCGTTACTCGCTTAGTCATTCTACTATTTATCTACCTGGGCAAGTTCACGTTGATCGTTTTCAGAGAATTGAGGCTGTTGCTGAGACATAGTGTTGTTATAGAGACAAAGCTGAAGCCTTTGTTTTGTTGAACTGCAAGCATATCGGTGGCTTGCCAAAATGCTCAGTCACCCAATGAAAAGTCACACTCTCACTTGAGTATTACTGTATCAGAGATGGATGTCTTCTGTTCAGCATTGTTTTTTTTAAATTCGCAACCAATGGTTAGCTCAAAATCTAGTGACCCATGAGTCTACGGAGTGAACGATTAAAATGGACCTTGTCCACCACGCAAGAGTATATTGTATGAAAAGTTTCTATATATCATACTTCGTTGAGAGCATTTATCGTGTTCCTTTCCGTAACTCTTTTCTGGCGTTCAGATAGCTTAATTCTCTAAGCTTGCATGCGAAGGATACATGAATGTCAAACTTTTTTGCTGGATTTAGTTTATCAAATCCCGTGCAACAGTAACTAGTAAAAATTCAACGTCCGTTTAGTTAAAATGTGACATCTCAGAAGGTTCAAACTGTCCATGTCTCTCACGCATCGATCCAAAGAGATCGAGATCAGGGAAAGAAGACTTTCAGTATATCCATACAGTCCTCAGAGGCTAGAAAAATGCATTCCCATGATAATGTTTTATTAGGTCGCCTTTAATTCACGATGCCTCAATTCCTGGATAAACTGATCATAGCACTTAATGGCAATAAAGTAACAGAGAGGTGGGGTAACCGTTGGACAGTCCGCGGGGTCGATTACTTTAATGAGATAAATCAATGACACAAAGGCTCGTCTTAATCCGGACCGAGCCATCAAAGCTTGACCGAGACCGCTTATTTTAGGGTTTGTCATTTGGAATTCAGAATTTCCCCTTCTCTTTCCCCGCTTGGGATTTGTACCTGCACCTCTTCCCCCCTAACAAACCATGAAGATTTTACCTGAACTGGCAGAGAAATTTCCACGCCTCGCTGAACAACTTATTATTTGCACTAGAAGAGATGGAAACACTCGATATTGGGAGGATTCAGTCTATAGCTACCTTACGGTCGTTGACGCGGCTCCAGACAAAGTGGTGTGGGAGTTCGTCGTCGATGAATCCCACTGTAACCAGTAAGGTTCTCCCCAACTATGCTTCAGTACACTTTGCTTAAACGATGATGGTTTTACAAAGAATCGGGAGTTGGCATGGTGGCTGTGTGGCAACCATCATCGATATCTGCAGTAGTTTCGCCCTGATGGTGCATGAAGGTAAACACATTGCTTTTCAGACTATACCGCGTTTTTGAAAAAATGGGATTCGACTTAAACAAGAAACTTTCCAGGCAAAACGCAATGGAAGTATCTGGGTGTCTCGACTGATCTGTCAGTATCCTACCTGCGCGGCGTCCCTAGTGGAACCAAAGCTCGTATAGAGTGTGATGTACATCGTGTTGGCAAGAGCCTTGCCAATCTGTTCGTGAAGATTTACGATGAGAAGGGTAACTTATGCTATACTGGTACACATTCCAAGTATTGCCTGGATCCAAAGCTGTAGACACATAGACCAAATATCATGACAGATGTACAAGAGATCAGCATTGGATACCACATTCAGCCGCTTGTTTTCCTGTCTTCCACCCTCTGTTGCCTCTTGACACGCTAGTTGATTCTTTCCATGTCAGTTCCAATGAACATGGAAAGAACAATAATAAAGCAAACTTGTTAATGAATCGATTCAGCAATATTTTGTATATGGTTCTGGCAGGACCATACAATGATAAAATTAGCAGTTGTTTCAATTAGCCACGAGGATGAGCATGGACAGGATAGTAAAGATAAAGTAGTGATGACTAAAAAGGAAACTGGTTATGGTCAGCACAAACCATCTGTAAGAGGTACACTGTGATTTAAAATAAACTTAGATATTGCTATTTGAAAGGAGATCTACGCTGCTGGTAGGAGAATTGCGAATGTAACAGTACAGGTTCACGTTAACACGTAGTTGAATACGTTTCGTTAGTAGGTCATTATCCACACACACACAGAGGGATGATTCCGCGAGAAGCCATGTTAGACGAGATCGACAACCTTTATTTTGATCAAATGAAAACGGTAGCCGCAGCTTGAATATATAAAATTTATGAGGACGTAGAAACAGGCGTTCATAAAAGGCTAGGTACCTAACTCACAATGGAAACGCTTAACTACGCTGAACTGTGGAGAAATAGAGCGACTGTGTCCAAGGCCAGATATTGAGATGTCTTTGATAGAATAAAGACAGCTAGAGCAGCTCTGAAATTTCGCAATTTGAAGCATCCAGTTACATTTTGTAAACTTTGAGGGTCCTGAGAAAAACAGCGTTTTAGGTACCTCTAAGCATAATAAATTGCTAGATCAAAGTGGACGGCCACATGCCATGCTGATTTGGACAACAGCAGTGTACGGCACGTGGCTGTTAGAAGGCTTGTGAGACTTATACAAGTTTGCCTTCTCTTCCTAACAAGAGAAATAACCGTCATATCCGGGTTACAGTGTCACAGTAGAAGTTCACTGTATTTCTTGAGTTATGCAGAAAAGCTTAGATACCAGAAACTTTCTGGGTAGGGAAACGCGCATTCACTTTTCTCGCTCAAGCGATTATTTTTAAAATCCCCAAGTGGACGTTTCTTGATGCCAAAGAGAAGATAAGTAATGTACATAAGGGTATTACAGTGTGATAAATGTATTAGAGATCGGCAACCTTTACTATCTGTTTGCCCAAATTGTGTCCCTTGAGGACATCCAACAGAGCCTGACCAGTTTGTCCGAGGCCTTCTGCCACTGCCTCACGGTACTTGATTTTTCCTTCCAGTAGCCATTCACTGACACGTCGAGTGAATTCTTCTTTCATATCCATATGCTCCATAACAGTAAAGCCTTGAATCTTTAACAACTTGTACAAAGTCAGCTCTAGGTTATGGATGCCTTCGGATTCTTCTCCATTGTAGTAAGCAATCGTACCGCAAACAAGGATCCTATCGGTAGACGCCGGTTCAATCAATTAATGGGGAAAAGGAGAGAAGAGATGGTTTAAGTATTCACCTTGCATGGGAATTTGCATGTTTTAGCACATGCTCAAGCATTTTTCCGCCAACGTTATCAAAATAGATGTCGATACCGTTCGGGCAATGTCGAGAGAGCGCCTCATCAATGGATTCCGTCTTATAATTAAACGCACCATCAAAGCCAATATCCTCGAGGTAAGCTATCTTTTCTTCAGATCCGACGGAACCCACAACACGGAGACCGAGAATCTTGCCAAGTTGTCCTACAAGCTGGCCGACTGCACCGGCCGCTGCAGACACAAACAAGGTCTCCCCTTCTTTTGGTTCACCGTACTTGAAAAGTCTATAAAGGCAACCAAGATGGTCTACATTAGCGTCTATTTTCCCTTCTTTTTTTTTATTGTTGGCTCTTACCCAACATAGGCAGTCAAGCCTGGTAAACCAAGAACGCCCAAGTAATTTGTCAAAGGAAGCTTGCTTTGCTTGATGTCGTTGCGCACTTCGAATTTTTCAGCATAAGCTGCATTGATATGGGAATATTCCTCGAAGATACCAGAACCTTGCACTACATCACCAGGCTTGAACTTTGAATTATTGGATTTTAGTACGACACTGATCGCATTATTAGTGATGGGCTTATTGAGCGGAAAGGCAGGGGCATAGGCTGGACCGCTCACAGGATCACGCATAACTACACGCATATATGGGTCGATGGAGTAGGCAAGGTTTTTTAGAATGACATCCCCTTCAGGAAGAACAGCATCAAGATCGATAGAGCTCTCCTTTAGCTGCAAATGTTCGCCCACGACAGGATAACCGATAGGGACTTTTGCGAAAATGACTTGATCGTTTTTAACCATAATGAAACAAATAAATGAAGTTGCGAAGTTTATTGTGCTAGTAAAGCAAGCGTTATTTATATGTTGCGTTAGATTATTAATCCTCTTCAATAAGGTGCTTTTTCTGGAACCTCAGGCACCCAGCCATTTCGGAAAAAAAAACCACCAAGTACGATGAGAGGAGCATAAAGTTCCTACTACGATAATTGTATCTCACTGAATCAGATAAAAGGCGGAAGCAAAGTATCTTTGCGTTTAACACGCCATAAGGAAGCATCGATGTTTCAATAATCTATTGCCTAAAAATCCTATGAAGCGAACAAGGTAACAGGACAATTTGTCTCTGTCAACATTCGATTGTCGATCACGTCAGGCATGTTACATACATGGCAACGTTCATATGAATCGCCGAACTAAAAAATTCGTCGCATTCGTTTGCAGACGGAAGTAATTGCGTAAGCGTTTCTATACAAGGAATGTGGTTGACCGACATAAGCCCACTGGATCATGAGCCTTGTCATCAGCCCGGTTGTTTCTTTTATTCAACCCACCGTACCGACTTAGCATAAAATAAAAGATTTTCTCCGTACTAACTTAGCAGGATTATTCAGCCCAGCCGTTGGTGTAAGTGCTGCCGTTTAGAATGGTTATCCAACTTTTAGCAGTACTTTATGTCTTGGTTATAATGATTGGCAGAAGCTGAAAAATCATCACGGACCACTTGCTAAGCTTAAACTTTCCATTGTAACGTTTGTAGCGGTTGAGCTTTTTACTAACAGCAATTAACGAAAAAAGCACTAGGTGATACTATGAGATTTTCGCATGAAGATGTATATCAATGGACTGTACTTGGAAGGCAGACGGCGATCCGTTGCATGCAAATGATTGGTTGTGCTATTGTCCAGGCCGAGTGATAACGAGTCACTCAAATTTCTCTGCCAAT
The DNA here is from genome assembly GCA_002749535.1 of Apophysomyces variabilis. NCBI lineage: Eukaryota > Fungi > Mucoromycota > Mucoromycetes > Mucorales > Mucoraceae > Apophysomyces > Apophysomyces variabilis. The sequence goes on along the minus strand of MZZL01000390.1, from coordinate 420,608 downwards.
TAACCACTTGGACGGAAAAGCTTCTCTTTTTTACTTGGTCCACTTTCCTGGGAATCATGACTTCGTTTTATGACGAGGTAAGCCATCAATATATCGCTTTTCTCTCTTTGAATTATGACTGATCTGACATGAATGCCATTGTAGATCGAGATTGAGGATATGGAATTCGATGAGGACGAGGGGATCTACACTTATCCCTGTCCTTGCGGGGATAAGTTCATGATTGCTTTGGTATGCCAGATTAATCGTTGGCTAATCGTTTATTGACTTATACTGTGCCTTTATTTTAGGACGATTTGAAGGATGGCGAAGATGTTGCCCGTTGTCCTTCCTGCTCCCTTATTATTCGAGTCATTTACGATCCTGACGATTTTGCAGACGAGGACGATGAAGGCTCTTCCTTCCAAGTAGATTCAGCCATAGCGGTTGCATAAAAAGCACACACCTGTAATTTTTCCTACCTATCCTCTACACATCCATATTCCGTGGCATTCATATCTTTTCTTTGTTTTATAAGCTCTTTCAACTTACCAATCTGTTGTACTTTTGAATCTTCTTTTTCCAACATGCTTTTCCAGCGCATTGCGCTTGTCCAACTTAGTTGTTAGACTTCGAGTTGCTGTGCCACTTGATTTACGGAACGTCACTCCTGTCTACGAAGATTTCGTTTATTTTTGGGAACTTAATCCACTGCGCTACATGGAATCAGTTACGACGCAGTTGATGATGATAAACATGCATATCAATATCCCGTCTTCAACATGTGATATGGTTATGGCGTTGCAGAAACACATTTGAGGGTATCAAAGCTTTCATCTTTACTGTTTATCCAATTGTATATCGCGCTACTCTAGAATAAAGCTTGCGCTGAAAAAAAAGACACTCATTACTGAACAAGTTATGCAGGAAGTACATTTTGCTTACATAACTTGAGCCTCCAGTGAACACAAAACTCATTAAAGCAGATGAAATATAATTCATGGTTAGTAAAGGGAGTGATATGATGTCTTTCTTATTTACCCCCAAAGCGTAATGCCAACGCATGCGTTGGGGGCTGCGGCGCATCCAGCCCAGGGTGGCCAACGTTATTGAAAAAAAACTGGGCTAAAATAAAAATTAGAAAGTTGGCAAAACAGAAAGCTGTCAGGAGCTACAGATGGAAAAATATGTTGTCAGTATGCAATTGTTGATTCGATAAAAGATAAACTGTTTACAACACCTTATCCCCATCCAGGGCGTACACTCCGTTAGGAGGCGTTGGTACCCATCCTGGGGCAAGAGAGGAAGAAAACGGCAAAATTGGGAGCGAGAGGGCCATGAGAGCGAAGACACCTCGATCACACGTACCACGAGAAGACTATGAAATTTGACGTGAGTCTAGGGCAAAGAGTGCAATTCCAAAGTGTGTATACATACTAACAGGGGGATGAGTCCTGGTAAAAGAGGAGAAAAGTCCAAAAATGAAAAAAAGGCGACAACAATTTCGCACGGGTTTATAAACGAACGTATTGAAATATTGTCATGATGTCCTATCCAACACCATTGAAGAATACTCTGAACCACATTAATCAGCAACAGATAATGACGACAAAAAGTTTAATCGCTTAATATTAAGTATAAGCGATATCGCTCATACAGTGTAAGATGGCAGGTAAAAAGAGAGAAGCACAGAGAGATACAATGCCAATCCAAAACCTGGATGACTTGTATAGAAAACGCATGTATTTGTAGGTTTTATGGACGAGTCATTCGCAAGGCACTTATATTGACAGTTTATAGTGCAAGAATGCACCTACAAAAGAGAAACATGGAATGAAATGAAAAATAGATATTCTCACTCAAGTATTCTTTATCATCAACTAGCTTATGTATCGTTCTTAATTGATGCGAACATCTTTCTCAGTCAATGTAAGCTACGAGAGTACAGCAACAGCGGTCAGTTTATCAGTTGTTCTCATTCTATTCCATCGAATGAATATTGTCACAAAGCAATAAGACCAGGCTATGTTATCATTATCTTAAACCTTGCCTAGTTTTGAACTATTCGCAGCAAAAGCATTACTTTTTTCTTTCAGTCTTGAACATTCTGTTACGGTAATATATTAGCGTGAAATCATTTAAAACTTTCCCAGCGCATAGTCATCCTATTCACTTGCACAAAAGTAGCCTTGGAATTGAGGTTACATTACACGATATTGTATTCACTCTCAATTAGATATACCGCTGGATCTCGTTAAGCGACATCATCCTAACCATCCATTTCTCGAATTTCAGAAGATCCAAGTCCACTTGTTGAATTCAACTTCCGAGAGTTCGTGTGAAGAGGTTTTGCCCATGCTTTTTGAAACTTTTATTCCTTCGTATCGTATGTAAGAAGCAATGTAATATATACGATCACATATAAAGTATAACATAGCGGGTTTGGTTAAGAATATTGCAACTCCATAGCAAACACCTTGTTTTGGTTTGGTAAATAGCATTTTCCGTTGTTTATTGATATGTTCCTTAAACTTCCTTTCTTCCCTCCGGTTGTTGATTTTTGACTGCACGTTCAAGCGCATTGCGTTCATCTGCCAAACGGTTGTACTCCTCTGATTGTTGTGCGACTTGCTTCTTAAGCGTCTCAAAATCACGCTCTTGCTTCTGAAGTTCCTTTACTTCTTGTGTAAGCTCCTCTACCTGTTTCTTGTATGTCTTCTCCAGGTCAATCAAACGTTGCTGATCCTTGTTTACTTCCAGGGACTGATATCATAATAGATTAAAAAGATATATCCGTGCCATAGAGAATACCCTTACCTCCTTCCTCATATTTTCGAGCTCCTCTTCTCTTTGCAACATCTGAATAACCAATGTGCTAGTCCTTTCAAGAATCCTAAAATAAACTATAAGTGAACCACCATTTGCATGCTTGTGAGCCAACTTACAAAGACAAAAACAAGGTGAATCCTGTCAAATACAAGTTTCTCTGAGCATAAAACTTCTTGGCTTTCTGACTGGCTTCAAAGCTATAATCATGATGGTGCTGTTCTTCTTGAGATTCGGCATCGATTCTCTGCAACCGGTTGATTGTATCTGTGCATAACGGCTATGTCAGCCTCGATCTTTTCTTGCCATGTTTTGCCCTACTCACCGATGAAGAGAACAAAGATGAATCTGTGATAAAAGTCAACACAAGCCCTGATACATCTCCCCACTATCTTTTCTAATACTCACCCCATGATGATTTTAAGACCATACACAGCTTTGGCGATCTTTCAAAATACGTCAAGATCCCGAACCTTACCGAGAACAGACTTACCAAAGGAGAAGTTGTGACGCCTCTTAACATGGCTCTACGCCAATGTGAAGGTAAAGGCAGCTAAGAAAGGCGAATATCAGAAAAGACGCATACACACACACGAAAATACTGTTGCCAAGCGGGCCAAGTGAGCTTACCACAAGCATGCCAAAGATGAACATCTGCTCATTCAATAGGCTTTAGTATTTTACCGTTGTCTCAAGTAATGCTGGCTTATAAATACCTCAATTACTAGAATAAAAAACGTAACGGTATAATAGATTGTCATCGTGAAGGAAGAGTCTTGGCGTAAGAAGAAATGCACCAAATTGGACTATAAATCTTTTCATGTGCTGCGTATCAGTCACTGCTTTCAAGCACAGCTCTCTTTTGCGTTACAGTACGCTACAAAGATAAACCTCGGTCGCAATCGAAATATCGTCTTACTTCGTGCGGTATACAACAAAAGAAAAAGAAAGGATTTACTACGGCAGGGCACTTTCGCATTGTCTCGGCTACCTACGAATACAGGCTCTGTATGTAACCTGTGCGAGACTCAGCAATGATACGTAGCGTTAGGTTCTGATCATTCATAGCCTGTGCAAAAAAGGGTCAGATGTTAAAATCAATTTTGGAAAACGGTCCATGCTTTGTTTAAATACACCCTTTTTATCTTTTTATTCCTCGAACGAACAGCTTTCTTCTTTTCAGTAGCATATGAGTTTGCGCCTAAACTGCGCGATGCTAAATCAAGGTAAAATTTGTCATACTCATGAGCGCAATTCTTGTCCCATTCACGTGTGTCAACGTGTCAATATCAGCGACAGAATTTTGCAGTCAACCTCCATGAATTTTCATCTTTCCGTGATAAGTACATCCCGGATATCAAGAATGACGCATTCAAACAATTAAAATGTATTTTACTAGTATGAACTCGACGCTCAGTGCACACAAAATCCATTGGAGCAGCATAGAAAAAGACATTTGCGGTTAGTGAATAAACACGAAAATACAGTTTATTTATCCTCGGAAAGGTATTCCCACCTAATCATGCGGTCGGAGCAGCAGCTGCGAGAACTTGAAGGATGCAGGTATAAGCGACAATGAAGATTATTCAGTTACCGAATGAACACACAGAGCTAACCAGAGAGCTAACAGTCGAACGAATGAGGTTCAGTCAGTGTCTGTTGACTGAAATAGGAACATGGAATCATCCAGTACGTAGTATCGATCGAAGTATATGAACGAGGTATGCGTGCATAACAGAGCCAAAGTGTAGAAATATTTGCCCTTCCATTCATGGCGGCTTCCTTGCAATTGGAATTTGGGAAGCATAATATTTACAAGGTATAAGGCTCTTCTCTGAATTGTTGGAATTTCGTTGTTTAATGCTTTTCACAGTTGTCACTAATTCTAAAATTCATAAAATATAAGCTCCCCTCATGATGTTTTGTATTGAGTAAAAGCCCTCGATTTTTAACGAGCTCTATATTTGAATGATATGTTATAAAACGATTATTGTCGTCTTGGCTTAAATGGTATGAGGACAGACATAGTTTTTTCGTTTAGTGGTAAATTATTCCACGTTTCACCAATACCTAAGGGCTTAAAAGGTATGGACTTTCTGTGTATGCAACGAGTCTCCTAGACTAGCGACAATTTCAAGACGTGATAGCGAGTGCATATTTTCTTTGATAAGAACCAATGAACCTGTCATTTGCAGGCATTGCTTTTGAAACTAGGGTTACAGGTGAATTCGAATTTTTTTCACCGCAGCGACTTCTTTTGAAAAAAGAAGAGAAGAGAAAGAGATAGCTGAATTGCTGCATTTTGCTCATAAGTATGCAGTTGGTGAGCAGTATACGTAAATTGTCTCAGATTGCTATAGACACCTAGCATAAGACTGAGGAAATTTCGAACAATTTCGAACCAAACATGCACATAGTAAATAGCGTCAATACATTCGATTCCAATCAAAAAAAGTTAAAAAAAAAGTCAGTGTATAATGAAATTATATGAAGCAAGTCGGTCCACGTAGTGAGGGCTAAAGGTGATGCTAATTTATCTTCGAAACGTTATCCATTATTTATACCGGCGTTTAAAAATTTTATCATTGGATTACAATTATAGCCTCATGCAGATATGCAGGATCCTCTTTAACAACTCTTGCACTCAGCGCTCACAGAATGGAAAACCACAGGAATACCGGTCAGAAACTGGCAGTCGGGACTCATTTATGCGCTATTTTTGCGAACATTCTCTTAAAGATTGGGATTTCCAGGCATTCGTGACGACATTCAGCGAAGGCAAACCTTTACCACCGACTTCGAAAAAGCTTAATCCGTTTACGACCGCCCTCTGTCAAGCATCGTCAATAATGAAGATACACAAGATCCAGTTAAGATCTATGCGCGACGTCTTCAACAGAATTTGGAAGTATAGAAACGTGAGTCTTAACAAGTCTTGTTTTTATCATGGTCCGCATTGCTTTCTCACGCGGTTCCATATAGGACCAAGATGGGTAGAATGTGGTTATTAATTTTGGGATTATCGGCAATGTCGGCCAAGCCAATACAGTTTATACCACTAATGACTCTAGTTTGCAACAAGAGTCCCGTACAGAAGAAGTCTATCTTCGGTCTGATAAGGCTCATTTATAGGGTTATCACTGATGCTAATATTAGATAGATACAAGTAACATGAATACTAGCAGCGAATCGCATAAATTGTGAAAAGAAGGCTCCCGACCAGACTTTTTTTTGGCTGAACCGCCTGAAGTAAGCACTTTTGGCATCTTTCTTCAGATTAATCTAAGCTCTTTTGTGGTTAGCCACCAGTCGACGACACTATTGACGCCTATAAGGTAATTGAATGGTAGTTCAAATATATCATGAGTACTTTCCTTATGTATTGTATTAGAACAAAGATATGATAAACGATGTATGCATTTGCATGGCTTGAAATGGGCGGGCCTTAACTGTGCAGGTCATAACTGGGCTGGGCCAAGATCATTAACCTTGAGTCCGGCACAGTAGGCCGAGTTTAGAGGTAATCTATAAGAAGAGAGAATGTCTCAAGGTTTGGCCGGGCGAAGTCGCATTCAACTGGATACCTTCAAATAGCGAAGAATGTGCGCATGCTTAAAATGCTGATGGTATTATACGGCTAAACGATGATATCGAAGTACTTCCATTGGAAACATCTTTTTTTTTTGGCAATGGTGACAAGCATAGGCAAGCATTTGATCATATAAAAGGGGCATTCGGGCTGCGATGTATACTTCGAAGATCGTTTCAAAGTATCATTACGGCGACGTTGATATCCTGAAGAAACTACAATTGCTTTTTGTTCTCGCCCGAGGTAGTTAAATTTTTGACTTCGTCTTTCATCTGCAGTCTGTAATGCCATATGGTAGGCGAGTGCATATGTGTATGGAGGATGGAGATACCAGTGGAGGAAGTCTTAGCGATGGAAAGAGTGTTGAAGATTGAAGTATCAAAATTACCCATGGAGTCATTTGAATTACTAAAGTTGGCTGATCTAATGCCTTATGTTATTTACTATGTACATGTATGGTTGGAAATTGTTCGAAATTTTCTCAGTCTTATGCTAGGTGTCTATAGCAATCTAAGACAATTTACGTATACTGCTCACCAACTGCATACTTATGAGCAAAATGCGGCAGTTTGCTTCTCTCTTTCTGTTGTCTTTGTTTTTTTTCAAACGAAGTCGCCGCGGTACAAAAATAACCTCGATCCTGGTTTTACGGCTATCTGCCGTAATGGTATTCTATAGCATTTGAGTGGACTCGACACTCTTAATGAAAATTTATCTCAAAGATTCCTTGCTTGCTTTTTACAGCGAGGAAAGAAAGATATCGCATGTTCAATCCAAGCTTGACAGGTCTGGCCTTTTACTTTATTTACTGAATCACAGATTCGATCCGTGAGCCGATCATCTGCTCTCAGTGAATTTCTTCTAATACCTACTTTTACTTTTGACCAGAACTTTTCAAGGGTTTAAAAACGAGAATAGGGAGGCAAATACAGACATTTGTAGCCTCTATTCTCGATCAATTCGCGAACTGCTGCTGGAGTATGCATTGGAGCATTGTCCATCACGATGTTATGGCCTTTCATACCGTCCCTATCCCGCACGTCCATCACATTCGAGATATAAGCCAGGTGGTGTTCCGTTCGTGTAGCAACTCGACCGTAAACTGTCTTCGCCTCTTTTCCGTTAAGTTTTCTCTTGCTGTATTGCCCAGCATGAAATACTATTCAAGTGGAGCAGAGTCACATGCAAAACCAGTACTTGTTGGAAGCACTGTAATGCAGCACCGTTTTGGCAATTGGTGAGGAGTGTGGTAAATTTGTGTTGTAGGTATGATGAAATGTCTTATTGTACTTGACCACTAAAAGCTATGGTAAAGACATCGTTGTTGTACCTACGCTGTATTGTAAAAATGGAGGGGTTATTGTAGCTTCCTTTTTTAGCATACTCCTCCTGTAATTGTACCTTGTATCTCCTTAGGAAAGTATGATCAATCATAACTAAGCAATCCATCTATTTAATAAGTAGTATTCTTTTTTAGATGTCTCATAGCAGATGATAAACAATATGTTCCTTTTTACCAGCGAGCTGAGACTCTTGCCTGGCTTTGCAAGCAATTGGCTCTATTGCAGGTTAGTTACTATCAATGCAGTGCACCTTAGGTCCATAGCCGTCTTTACAATGGTGTTTGTATAGAAAGCTGGCCAGTAGTAGTAGTAGTTGAGCGGATACGAACAGATTTATTGTGGACCTAGCCTCAAATTCTTGCTTCAACTGAATGGTTAATGAGAGGACCTATGGAGGATATGTTATAAACAATAAATCAGGCAACTTGTGGATTTATCTGAGCTCATAAAGTTATTCCACTTCTAATCGCTAGAAAATTTACCAATTAAAAGCCTTTTCAATGACCGGGAGATCACTACGATAATGGAAAAGCCGTGACCTCTGATCCTTTCATCTCCCATTTTGGAACTACAACAAAATTACATCATATGTACAATAAAATTCCCGCATGCGTTGATGAGTAGAAAAAGAGTAGTGTCCTAAAATATTTGCCAACTTTCAAATATGGAATCAAATTTGAAAAGCCGACTCAAATGAAATTTTCTCTGCGAATGAGGATAAGACGGGATTTAAAAAAGCTGCCTTGTATGGGACTTTGTGCTCATAAAAGGCATCTTATAGGGGGGTCCCCCCGACACCAAAAGTAATTGGAAAATAACACGGGCAAAACTCCAACCTCCTTTATATGGGAATCCCCAATACGTGAGAGTGTGACAGGAAACCACAAAAGAATTGTAAGGCTTTTCTTGGGAGTGGGATAACTGGAAATGAATTTGTGTTGGGTGGAAAATATGCAGCCTTTGCTTTAACATATCGGCAAGTGTGTGGTTGACAATTACGAGGTGCTTTCCTGTGAACGCATGGTCGGAGTGAAACAAGGTAATGCATGTGGAAATTCATGACCCCATTGAATCGAAGAACTACATCTGATAGGCATGGTATGACACTATATTCTCAACCTTTTCCCGAAGCAGGCGTTGTTCCTTTGTATGTAACCCAAATCCAGAAAATTTTGTTTTCTGGCGCTGATTATCCCTTGGGTACCGGAAAAGGGGTCAGTAGCCCGATGCAGGAATATTAATCACTGCCAAGTGGATCCACATCTGTGTCACGAAATACAAGAAAGAGAAAGGAAAACGAACCTCTTTCTAGTGAACGCAGGGTATTTCCGTTCTAATTCTTTAGTACGACCTCATTGATAGAAGGCCAGACAGGTCATTTGATTCCTTGGTTATTTTTGAAGTGGCAACCACGTTGACGTTCGGTATCACAAAAATTCAGGCACCCTAAACATAGCAGATCAATGAAAGACGCTACGTCCTTTTTCTTATATAAGTTTAGCAGTCTACTCTGAAACTGAGAATTTGTACAGCATGATTCATAGTCAAAGAAAACGTGAATATATATACGATTCAGCTGCTCTATCGAATTTGATCATATGTATTTGCCTTTTTATCTTTCGTACATGACGAGGAACCCTTCCTAAACACTTAACATAAGCACATACCATGCATAACATGAAACTTGTATGAGAGTAAGATAGGGGAGACAGAAAGTTAGAGGACGTGTATTTTCGTTTTCGAGAGTCATAAACAAAAAGAACCAGACCAATACAAAATAAATTAATAACAAACAGCAAAGAGGCATAATTGCAACGGAAAAAGAAGCATAAAAAAATAATATATACGCATAGCCTACATCATGTAGGGAACCGCCGGGCACTCTTATTTACAGATTAACAATTGGAGGAGGAGGACGGATGTAGATTGACGACAAGATGCATGAACTCGTGATGTGATTTCTACAACTTGTTGTTATCATCACAAAACGCCAATACGGACTGGTTTGTGGAAAGATAGACTTACGGCAAAATGAGAGTTGAGCCATTTATATACGAAGCAACCATGGATACGGACTAGCAATGGTTGGGAACAGATCGGACAGGATCGGTACGAGAATCCTGTAGGCTTATCCTTCGCACGAAGTGAGGCCAGGGATGATGGCGTTGGACGTGACATGGAGAAAAGAAGGAAGCAGATCAAACTCGTTTCGAGAAAATAGCTCTATTTATACTTTTTTGAATAGCATGCTTTGACGGGTCAGGGGGCAAGCGAAAATTCATGTCAGTATGACATGTAAACAAACAAGCATAGCGGTTAGTAATTGGCGCGCAAAAGTAAGAAAAAGACCGATAAAGAAACGGGGTGTCCAGTACACACATGATGGTGTGGAAAAAAAGAAAGAAAAACGAGGGAAGTAAGGAAATAGGCAAGGAGAGGGGTATCTTACCTCTTCGTGTGACGAAGACACTCGCTGCCTTAGTCTGTCAACGCTGTCTTTCTCGGATAATTTCAGTCGGATCTCGTGGACACTCCTGCCTTCTCCAAATACAGCGTAGAACACCTTTAGGGGCTCGCACCAGGAGCCATGAGCTTCATTCCACCCTCTCTTTACTTTCGTAGCTGGCCCCTTATTTCCTCTCCAGCTTGCACAATCTCCACATGTTGCGCTGATACCAATGAAGCAGTAATCAACTAAAGCCCATTCGGATGAACAAGGGGGAGGAAATGGTTACTTATCGTGCGATAAAACAAGAGCCATCTTTTCCCCCCTGAACTTCCTCGGATCTTTTATACTTTCTTCATTTCTCAGCTTTTTACTTCATTCACCATGGCCTGTTTCGGAAGTCGCAAAAAGGCAAAGAGGAAATCCAAACAGCAGGAAACGTCGAGTATTAGAAGCACGCATTCGGCTGCTGTAGCCCAAATTCGACAAGAATACAATGAATTGAAAACAAAGGTAAACTTTAATATCCTATAAAAAAGCAAAATAGCTTTCTGTAATATTAAAATATAATCATTTATTTATTCATCATGTCCCAGAACGATGAGCACCTTACTGTTATTGCCCGACAATCCGCCGAACTTGAACACCTACGGCAAAAGCTTGAACAAACACCAGCTCCACCACAACCATCACAAGAGACAGACGTCAAGTCAGTATTGGAGAAATTAGAGTCGTCCAACCGGGAGACACTTGAAAAATTGCAGCAGAAAGAGTCTTTACTGGAACAGAGAGAAAAAGAAATCCAGGAATTAATGCACAAAATCGGCCAAAACGGTACAACAGCAGAAACGAAGTTGGCCGAGAAAGATGAACTTCTTCGCGAAAAAGAAAAGCAATTAGAAGAACTTCAAATCAAATGGAAAGCCGAGCATGCTGCCTTAGTCAAACCGGCCTTAGATGAAGTAACATCGCAACTGGAGCAATTAAAGAAAACGGTAATACTGAGAAATGCACACGCGTAATCATCTCTCGTTATTCAACAATTTATTTTTTTGATTAGAACGAGGAGGCTGTCCAACGCTTGGCAGAAAAGGAGAACGAACTTGTCGAATTACGTGCTGAATTGAATAGACGAGATAGAAAGCCAAAGAAACAAGGAGATAATGCGGATCAAGAACGTCAGAAGCGATTGAATCGTTTGACTATGGATCTGGAAAGTGATCGACTCATGATCCAGAAACTTGAAGAACTGAACCAGCAATTGGAGGTATGACAAAAAGAGAAGAAAAAAAAAATAGAAAAAAGAGACCTTGCCGATAGCATACCATATCAGGAGGGTAACCACATTCTCCTTTTATTTCTTTGTTCTTGTTTCTGTTTCTCTTAGGCCCAGAAACAGCAGCATGAAAAAGTCCTGCAGAACCACGCAGAAGCAATGGCTGAGAAAGACAGAGTGTTGGAACAGCATCAGGAATCGTTATCCGAGTTAAAAAAGTCACATCATAATGCCATCCATGCGCTGGAACGCAAACAACGACAAACGCTCGAGGATCTGCAATCTCGACATGAGAAAGATCTAGATCTGCTAAGGCAACGTCTGAACGATGCAGAAAAACAAGCCAAAAATAACATGAACGATGAGGTGGAGAGGCTATTGCATGAATTTGAGCAGTCTGAGCACGAGCATTCTGTACAGTTAGCTTCCTTGCAAAAGTCACATCAAGAACAGCTTTCCGTTCTAAGGACAGGCCAACAGGCAGAACTACGTGATCTGGAAAATGCCAATAGTCATGGAGCAACCACCATGAAATTACGCAAGACATCGAGTGGACCCAATAAGTTGATGCGTTGGCCAGCGATCATGAAAGATCAAGCTCCAGAATTGCACCCTCGTGATCCTCGTCAGGTCCAGATCTATATCTCCAGTGTGTCTGCCAACCAGACCATTAAGCGGAACCAAGATACGCTGCAGACGACGTTGGCAGCCAATCATATCCAATACCAACTCGTAGACGTAGCTCAGAGCGAACCAGCTTTGCAGCATATGCGGCAGCAAAGCAAAGGAGCTAATAATGGACGGGTCCAGTCCCTACCGCAGGTGTTTGTTGGTGGACAGTACCGCGGGGTAAGTTTTCCCTAGAATTGATACTATTTTCTTTTTCTTTGTATATGAATCTCCTAATTCTTTGTTTTTTTTGTTTATTTAATTATAGCAACTGGAAGACCTTTTGAAGGCAGTGGAAAAAGATCAGCTTGATCATTTTCTGCGTCCTCGTGATGAGGAGCAATTACCACGTTCCAAGGAGTTTTTCTCATCTTCAAGGGCATCAAATGAACCGATCACACCCACCAATAGTAGCTCCGTCAGTACGATTGGGAAAAAATCGTATGAGGAGGATGCTGAATTATTGAGGGAAATTGAACTAGAATTAGCTCAATCCAATATTTCATCATTGGATTTCAACTTTTAACGGACCATAGTGTGTGTGTGTCTATGTTCTTTTTTTTTGTAATTATCGGATCATGCAATTAAATACTTTGAACCTTTAGTTTTTCTTTCCCGTCTAAATGGAGCTTCTTACTTGTAGAGTTTGTGATGCTTTTTGTTTTTTTGGGAACAGGAAAGCAGAACATGCCTATTGTTTCCATTTTCTTGGTTCTGGGTTGTCATTCACGCAAGAATAAAGTGGCAAGTTTCTACTTTTTGAGAGATTGTCTGGGTGCACAAAGATCTTCTTGGCATTCTTGCTAGATGCAAGCAAGTAAAAAGAACAACTTGCCATTACATAGCATGAAGGATCAATTTTTAATGCAGTTAACCATAAACAGTAATGTTGATAGCAGGTTGTTTGTCTTGCATGTTGGCCTACCCATGGCCATCATTAACTACTACTACTACTACTACATGCTATTACTCTATTTATCCTAAAAACAAATATTTGTCCTTGTGAAGACGAAGTCGGTTCTATCCATATGAAGTATTCCTCTCTTATGGTTTTCAAAGTTTCGAGAGACTTACATCCTTTCCTTTTTTAAGTCTTTCTGTTCTCCTTTTCCAAGTAAAAAAAGTGGGAAATTATGATGCGGTTACATGCCATACGCATGATAGAGGAATGTGTGTTTGAACTTGAACAGCTAAAAACAAAACATGGGAACTGCTTTATTTCATATTATTATTGTCATTATCTAGAATTAAATTATCAACAAAAGAAAGAAAGCAAACAAGAATGGAAACTTATACGCGTTGGGTCAATACGCGGATGACAGCTTCAAATGCCTTTTGGAAACCTTCAAGAGAGGGATGCCAGATCAGGCCGAGGATTTCTGGATCCTGGACCAACAACGCCGAAATAAATCGCTGGCTCACATTAAGGATGGTGTCCAAGACGGGTTGGAAGTTGGGCGTTCCGGCGGTAGCCTGAGCAACAACAAAAGACATCAGGTCCTTCGCCTTTTGGGTGTATTTCCATCCAGCATCGGTGAGTTTTTCCAGACGCTCCTGGGATGCCAATTTCTTGGCCTTGTTGACGAACTTCTGAATGATCTTGTTACCAAGTTTCACAATGGGCTTGACAAAAGGCTTGACACCCTTGGCAGCCAGACGGACAGCCACTTCCCGTCGACGTCGAAGGCCTGAGCTAAGGACGGTGCCGCCAGTTCCACCTCCAGTAGTTGTTCCTCCGCCGCTAGTGGTGCTGCCGCCACCTGTCTGGAATTCTGCAGAGGGCTGGAAGAAGGGTTTCAGGATAGCATCGACCAACGCCTTGGTAGCGTTCACAAGACCGTTTACAGCGTTGTTGATCAACTCATTAAGGCCATTCACCACTTGTAGAACTGTGTCCGTCGACGATTTGAGAAGCATATCGAGGGGTGCAGCGATGTTTCCGAAGAAGGAAGCAAATGGTTTTCCATCCACAAGTTCATTGATAGCATCCTCGATGGCTTTCAGCTGAGGATTGGGTCCGGTAAATAGTTCCTTGATCGTCTGGAAAACAAGATCGATGTAACCTAGGGGTGTTTGTGAAGAAGTGCCAGTGTCTCCACCTGAACCAGTATCACCAGTATCTTGACTAGGATGGTACAGCATGCCTCCAGAAAGTAAGGGGTTTTTCTCTACTACATCGTGCTGAGCATCTTTCACCAGATGGCGAACATGTTTACGTAGGTTCTTGACGGCATCCTTGGCTGGCGATACGCTAGCTGAGGGAATAGCGTACTATAAGCATTCATATAGCGAATTTAGTGTTTTCGTTTCTTTCTTTCTTTCTTTTGGAGAAGTAATAAAAAGAATTTCTCCTTTATTTTTAATTGTTTTTGTTCCTTTACCGCAGATGCTGACATGGGCGTTGCTGTTGCCGCTGCTGCTGCGAATATGGACGACGACACTTCCGCACGGAATGCACTAGCCGAGCTAGATGCGGGTGCGGCGAATGCAAAAGGAAGTATGCATAGACTGCTCGTAAGGACAGAAAACTTCATGATTCTCCCTTCTTTTTGCTCTTTTCTTCCGTGAAATTAAGAAAAAGAAGTTCGGCAAGCTTTAGTGTTCAAATTATAAAACATTCTGGTGCTTATATAATGAAGACCATGAAAGAATGTAGTTATCGATTACATTGTGGTGCCCTACGTACGTTACATAACAACCAAGTTGCAATTCTTCAAATATCTTTTTAAACCAACCGACTGCACAATTTTTAACAGAAGGCGGAAACCTTTCCCTTTGTCTCTTTTTATACGTGTGTGTGCGGGAACAGACCATAGTCAATTGAAGTGTTGATATGATCCCTTTGTACTTTGTTTCTGTCCACAACCTGCTGTATTAATGTCGCTATCTCATTATGTGCTCAAGAAAGCAATAAAAGATAAATACCTACATATAGGAAAACTGCATTATTTCTATATTATAATAAAACAACATGAAGACTATATGGATTTTCGCCTGTCTGCCGATCTGTAGACAAGTTAGTCGCTAATAGAGAGATCTGCTCTCTTAGATTTTTGGCCGCTCTATTGCGAACTTGGCTTACGAACCGTGATTCCTTGATTTTTTCTGTCCACCCTCAAAACCCCGTCTGTTGTTCCCCTAACTCTGGTAGCTGCGTTTATGATAAACAGGCTTTGCAATGAATTGTCAGGGATCAAACATACTGGCAGAAAACGCGTTATTTTTCTGCTTGGGTAAGTAGAAACGAATTCTTTGCCTTGGCTGTTGATCCCTTTGATTTCATCAGTAGTTAGAAAATCCAATAAACGATTTTAACAAACTCTTTCTCCCATTTCCCCGAATTTCCAGAACACTTGATATGAAAGGTTGAAGTTTATTTATTTTGAAGTACTTATTTAAGAAATACTGTAAATACCGACGGATTACATATATTCAACACCTGTCAGACATAATAAAATAAACAAATAACATTTGCCCAGTGCATTCTCGGCTCAAACGTAAAAAGAGCAGAAGATAATAGATGAGCTTGCTATTTGGCTAATAAACAAGCATGCCTGAGGTATTACCCATAAGCAAATACATAAATTAGTTTCGTTTTGTTTTTGCAAGCATCAGGCTGAAGCAGTGATATTTTAAAAAAAGATACAAAGCAAGTTTAAGCATATTTTGCTATTGCTGTAGTTTAGGATTAGCTCACTTGGGCATCGAGTTGGTCTGCCCTTCCTTCTCTTAAATTTCTTGTACTTCGAAAACCATGCCGTCATTCTTTCTTAACCTCTCCAACAAGATGTTCCCAAATGCCGTGGCAGGAGTGAGCACACCTCCATCCTTTCCTGGTAAGCTGCCAAAACTTTTCACGATACTGAGCGCCGATTCGACGACCATACGACAAGTGTCTCCATAGCCTGGGTCCCGGAAACCTATCAACCGGTAGGGTTTTTGTTTGTTTTAATTAAACTGGATCATGCACAAATGCCTTCTTTCCTTATCTCTGGTTTTACCTTTCACTATGCCTCGTACACGAATCTGCTGATCGTAGGGCTCCGCATCCGTGTCGGCGACAATCTGCATTTCAAACCTTCCTTTGGCACGTTGTTCCCGAGTCGGGCCGGATCCTGGTGCAGGAAGACATCGTTGAGCCAGACGGTAAAACACGGGTATTTTTAATAACAGGCCAGCCAGAGGAACCACAGTCAATAACGCGGCAGTCAACACAAAAGCCGGAATGAAGGACATGCTCATGGTTTCCCTAGAATAAACACAAGTTTAAGATATTGTCCTTTTCATTCGGTTTCCTTTTCTTATTTAAAGGATGATAATCCCTTTGATGAACATACTTGTATCGGAAAAGTCCACCATAACCTTGCCCTCTTTCTGTGGCAAGTGACCAGCTTCGCCTTACTACTTTTTCGTTTACAATGGACATGACAAAGAATGCCTGCCATTTTCGCCCAAAGTCGTAATCTCGGTACATTAACGGTAAACTGCGTTTATCAATGCCTCTTTGCGAAGCGAGAAGATATGGATCCAAAGACGCGTTCACTGAAATGCTTCGTCCGGCTATGGCTTCTATAGCAGAATGGATCGTTCCACCAGAGACACCACCGCGAATATCTGTCAGAGAAAGTTTCACATCTGCCAAATCAAGTTGGTATTTGGACTTGACATAATCGGCTACCCTATTTTATGTGGTACTGTTTAGATGTCTTCAATGCCAAGTGTTGTTGTTTTTTTTTCTTTACATGAAGGTTCCGAGATCACTCGGTACAGAATCAAATCCGCAAGCAGGCACAATCATGACGTGATTTTGTTTAGCTTCTTCATGGAAGCGATCAATAATTTGCTTGATCCAAGCGTATTCACCGGTGATATCCACATAATGGGTCCTTTGACGAATACAGGATTCCACCAAAGGTGTGCCGTACTTGATGAATGGTCCAACGGTACTGATAATCACATCGGTATTGCCCACGACAGCATCGAGCGACTGTGCATCATTGGAATCGGCAATCAGGATATCCACGTTCTGGTGTATACAAGATAGAAATCGTCATTATCGTTTCTTTCTGCCTCTGTATTACATTTATATTTTACCCTTGCAGATTCGTCAATATTCACCAAGGATTCTTTGACTTTTTCCAGTTTGTTAAGACTACGGCCGGCGATGGCCCATTTCAGAGACTATATTTTTGTTGTTCGTCTTTTAATACGAGTTCCAACACGTAATGCATAATGGGGGGAACCTTATCACCAATTTCCATTAAATATTCGCATGTCAAAGCGCCAGTGAAACCAGACGCGCCAAACACAACTTATATACAAAGCAATGTTAATCAGTTGAACATTCTTTCAAACAATGTTCTTCATCCTGATTTACCGATGTCGTACTTTCTTTCGTTCATCAAGAAACTAAAACAAGTAGGAAAGAACAGCGAAACCTGTGAAAAGACAAAGAACGGTTTGACAAGACCACAGAATGCACGTGATTGTCAGCGCTACTGGCTTTTTTTAGTCCATTGAATATGAACTATGGTGATCATTCATGCTTTTCTCAGTCCTTTCTCAAACAATAATGCAGGCCAGGTCATAGTTTTACATATCGCACCTGTGATCGTGTAGTTTAACAATAGGCAACATGTCATTTCCTTTTGCTTCCAAAGGGAATCAAGAAATCTATTGTCTTTAGTCAGCTGGTAACACAATGAAGTCCACCATTCTGGCGCAAATGAGCTCCTTAATTCTTAGGAACCATGTTCTTTCGGTACTGACGCACGAGCCATCATTAGGCACATGCAGACCTGTATAGTACGACCTTTATGCGTCCTACGTACCCCAGAAAATAATCCTATTTGCTGTGGTTTGGGCAACTTTGAGCATGACCAGCAAATCGCTTTTATATAGCTTTTTGCAATGCAATTTGCGACATTGTTATAGAGTAGCGCAAAATATGATTCAATAAACAGTATGTACCATTGGCAAAAGGTTATCTATGTTTTATTGGCATGTTCAAAGACGTCCACTTGACCTCCCGACGAAGTAGCGTTGCCCAAGTCGACCTGGAACCTTGATGTGTTCTGTAACCGGAAATCTGAGCTATGTGCAAACGTGGAACTGTCGGTAACCTGAGATGCATCTGCGCCCGCTGATCGAAGCCTAGAACTAAATGCGATGCCTTCTTCTTGACTAGTAACAATGTTATTGTAATCGCCCGGACAAAGACGTGCATCGAATGCACTATGACAATGGGCATGCCCCAACGATGGATAGTATTGGCGATAGGCAAAATAAGCACATGCAGAGCCTTAAGATAAAATAGAATTCGACCGTGTGAGTGGGAAACATCATTTTCGTCTCCTTTCTGTCTCACCTAATAAAGATCCGATGAAGACATCCTGCCAGTGATGGCGGTAGTCTCGTGTACGGGAAATAGCAATTAAAAGTGCTCCGATGGCGGGGAAAGAAAAGATGAAGCCTTTGTAAGTATGCTGAAAAGGAAAATAAAGAATATAGAATAGGATCAATCTAAGGATCTTTGTCACCATCCATGACTTACACCACGCTCATCAAACATGCGCATTTTTCCTGCGATATAGAGCGCAAGGTAACCCAATCCTGCAAAAGAAACTGGTGTTCGTCGCACAGGTTAATGTCAATTTATATTTTTTTTTGCACTTATTGGCATAAAGTCTACTTACATGATGAATGACCGCTAGGGAAACTCTTGAAACCATCCTTCATGATATGTAAGCTGGGGTCCGTTGTACAAATTGTATAGTTGGATAGACCCAAAGGCGGATCGACGGCATCAAGAGGTGGCTTGCATCTTGCCAACATATCGGGACGAGCTCTTCCGGCTGTGATCTAACAAAATTGACAAAAAAAGAAAGAGCGATTGAGGACCAACAAAACCATCATCCTCTACTGCTCTTTTTTTTTTCTTCCAATTTTTTTCTGCATGCATACTTTGATAACGTCCGTGAGCATGACTGTCATGGACAAGCCTAAACAGAGACCTTTGCCAATGGATTAACCATAACTGTCAGGTGAATAAATGGTAGCTTACCAAGAACACCCACATGGAAGTCATGTACACTTCGCTGCATACCCAACGAGACGATACCTATTACGATGATAGGCGCGAGGAAAGCGATAAACTTTGTTCGTGGGTTTTACAGTGTGAGAGAACTGAAATACAAACGGTCCGTTTTGCTTGACCGAAACTTACAGCGAGAGACCATATGGGAACGGCTTCGTGTTCGGTGTAAGGGAACATAATAGTTTTATCTGTCAAAGAGAAGTCGCGGTGGAAGGGCGGAATCAAGTCGATGGCGAAGAATACGGCGGCCATGATGATCACGAGTAACCAGTCGGTCATGTAGGAGATATAGAGCCGACGTTTATGAGGATTACCCCATTCTAGCTTTGCCATGGTGAAAGAAAGACAAAAGAGTTTCTAAGATTGAGCAGAACAGAAAAGAAGTGGAAGGGGAGGCGTGATTTCCCCGCATTTGAAGCCCCTCCTCGGTGTCTGCTTTTGTTAGCGCATGGTGGCGGTCACATAGACCGACCAAATCCTTCCATTGATTCGATCAGTGATACTCGCCGCCACTTGCTTTTCAAACGAGCCACATCAAATTCCATTTTGCCGCCTTGCCATGTATTCAAACGGAGACTGAAGGAGATAGAATGATAATTCATATTGCAACATGAGAACGCTATTAGCCGACAAGGACGGGGATTGATAAAAGTACAGGTGAAATGGGGAAAAAGAAAAAGGAAAGAGAAGGATAGCTAATACAGAATGGACTGCTCTATGTATGAATAGACGAAGCCGGTGTCTCACCGGATTCCGTAATGCGTTTGTTTGGATCTACCAATTGTTGTTGCTGCTCTGGATCGTCTAAATCAGTTACCGAGGATACCATCAACATGCATGGAAGGCAGCATCCGGAACAGCAGATGAGAAGTGACTATAGGAAAAAGGAGTCAATCCATCCACCTATATAGCTACAGAAGTTTGGGAATTCAAACTTACCAGCACAATGAAAACAGGGACAAAGACGTGGGACATGCTTATGTACGACAGTCCATCCAGTCGTCTTGCCAGTAGTCCGACAAGAGCGTAGAAAAGAGTACCAATGATAATAAATACCACTGCGCCGAGTATTACCGTAATTTTTCCTTGTTGGGCAATTTCGGGTTGTGGCAATCTGTTATACATGCGATACCTCAGTATCAATTGGAGGGCATACTTGACACCCACAAGGTAGAGAGGGATAAACACCACGGCCCAGGAACACAGAATGGTACCATCAATCCGCAAGACGACAAGTATAAACAAGACTAATCGAAGGACAAAAAACCAGAATTCGTGAAACGCGAGTGCCAAGACCTGCATGCCAAGTCGTCCTCCTTTATAGTCCTCATCAGCCTTCACTTGACGGGTAAAGATCATCACAGCCACCGCAAAATTTATCACACCCCAGATAAAGTGAATCCCCTCAAGAGCGAAGTAAGGTGCAAAAATAACCGAAGCCGACCAAGTTACTTTATCATCCAATCGGAGAACGATGAACACCTGGAAAAGTAGAAGCAGTACCCAGTAAACAAGATATAACAACCGACGAAGAAGTCGCACACGTCTCCGCGTTGCTCGTAACTGCTCGGAATTTCTTTGCTCGCCATCGTTATGGTGGGTATTATCCTCGTCGTCGTCGTCGTCCTCATCATCTTTACTGTTTATCGCCTTCAAAACATGCTGGAACGCGGCGTAACAGCAGATAGCGTCAATGATCCACAACGGTATCCAAACGACAGCCCAACTCCACTGTGTGATCCCATCGATTCGTACAGTTAAAAAGGCAAAGAAAATAATCAACAGTGCGACGACAAACGATATCAGGGTCATCATGGTGCATAACATGGACTCGATTTCGGGATCGAAGAAAGGGCTCGCCACCGTACCCATCATTTGGAGACCTAATTCGCCATACCGATCGTACACACGACGTTTGTGCTCATCGCTAAGAACCTATAATACAAGAAAGAGGCTTCGTTTATTATCACTGTTCTCATATGCAACTGTTGCGTTATCTTTTTTTTTCTCGTTCATTTTACCTCGTAGGCATGACTAATGTTCTTGAACTAGAAAAGCATTAAGGTTTTATGTCAGTCAAGTTTTCTCTCATGTTTTCGAATGTAAGGTTACCTGTTCAGCACTATCCGGATTTTTATCAGGGTGGTATCGAAGAGCTAGTCTTCTGTATGCCTACAATATAGATATAGATAGGTGTAAACTAGTTGTTGAGTCTTTTGGTTCGCCGGGATAAATAAAAGGCTATACCTTCTTTATTTCTTCTGGCGTAGCAGATTTTTGTATACCTAAAACATCATAAAGACCGGTGGTGTTACGGTCCATGATTTATATAGAAAGAAACTAAGAGAGAAAGAGGAAAAAAAAGAAAGGTGTACAGGGTATGAAAGTTTTGCGGATGGGGTTGTGCGTATCCGAAGAGAGAGAGAAAAAAAAAGATTGTCAAGGGATTTTATTCTCCGCTAGAAAAATTTGTCCATTTCGGTGCTGTATTTAGGAGACCCCTCAACTTCTCATCCACTGTCAATTTCTGGATGGCGTCTTGGATTTTGGCACGTTCCTCCTGATTATTCCAGACAGAACGCTTTGAAAGATGATCCTTTAGCTCTGATCTCCGTCGATCCATTGCTTGAACACGCCGCTCAAATTGGTAGAAGAGAATCTCGGCTCTTTCCAAAGTTTCATTAAGTGGTATTGTACCTGATAAATCGTTGATATACTGCAACAAGAAATCATGCTTTAGTTATCAATGTCCACATTCAATGGTGTATGCGTGTGAAATATGTCATACCTTTAGCAGTTCATCAAACTGGTTCATGTCATTTAAAATCACGTCTCGACGTTGGTCCAGTACAGCCAAGGCGATAAACATGAGCATTTGATTGCATAGATAGTCTGTCCAAAGAACCTAATAAGGTAATCAATGCATGGATCCCTTTTGTGATTTCAGTTGTCTCCAAACCTCCCACAGTCGAATGACGTCCTCCCAAGCAAATTCTCGCTTGAACCACACCAAGAGCCATCGAAAACAGAAGAATAGATTCGTAGTCTCTGTTTTTTCAAAGTGCTTATATAGGGGTGGATCCATGAACTGTATTAATGCATCCAATGTTTTGAGTTGATTGTGCATGCCTGACTGATCCGTGTAAAAATTGGATTGCTAACAAGGAATTCAGGGTGAGTTTGCTTGACGTTCTATCTCCCTGAACCTACCACTCTATCCATGAATCGAACAAAACCCCAAAATGCCATCGCTTCATCACCCATACCCACAAACAATGGCGCTAAAAGGTCGGACATGCCCTGAACATAACCAAGCTCGGTGTTGTAAAAATTATACGTCACGAGAATGTCCTTCATTATTTCCAAATTGGCATTCGTGCCAACTGGCATATCAGGGTCAGGGTTAGGTAGGTCCTCTCCAGCAAAGAAATCGATCGATCGATCGGTACGATGCACATCCTTGTCTACATAGAAAACGCATAAATAAGCATATCTCTTCGTCCGTGAACTGGCTTACCAATGCGATGCTTCTCATCTTTAAACTCTTTGCTCTCCCTGACTTCCATGTAATTAAACCATTTGGATTTAATCTCATAGTATTCTTCACTGTATAGACCCTTTTTAGATAGAATATGACAAAGGTATATACGGCACTTACGCTTTGCTTCGTCGAATCGCTTCCCGTTCGTCAAACGTCGAATCCCAAGGATAGATTCCGAGCAAAAATTTCCATGCTTCGATACGGACATCGGGGTCCAATCCCCCTCGGAAGATAAGCTTATGTACATAGTCTTGCGTCACTTCCAATCTTCCTTCATCGTTGAATAGATCTATCCATTCTTCCGGTGTAATGGGTGCTCGACGGGTATGTGTCGGTGCAGGCTAATTATTCACCGACATACTAAGTATTAGCCCACTTTAGCTTTGTCATTAGATTGCAACATTACCTGGTTCAGCTCTGCTATACCACTCAGCAACCCTTCTGGATCTTCCATGCGCCACCAGTTATTCGTATTCTGCTCTTTTCCGACACCATCAGCAGCCCTTTACAACAAATTATTATGCTGTTGATGTAATTCTCTATTGCTCCTTACCATCGTGTTAAATAATGAGTAGCCACGTTATAATCGTTCATTGTTTCCCGTACTGTTCCGTTTCGACTCATGGCTTGGACAGATGGTGGCAGAAGCGGTATGATTGGCCGGGCAATAGGATGATCTAGCAGGAAGACTTTTTCCGAATGTTTAAGTAAAGCTTTTTGTTTTGAACCTAAAACCTTTACCTGCTGTATCTCTAGAAATCTTAGTCACTTGGGAAAATCTCTCGAGTATATTCCATCTGGCATCCCTCAAAGCTTGTGTGAGAGGATCAACCGTTTCGTCAGGTACCGATGACTGAGCTTGACTTGACCTTTCTTCCTCAGCTGGTTCACCAGGCCGTAACACTCGGTAGACGTGCGGTTCTCCGGACACCCTGAAATTGTGTTTTTTCTTCTTAGGTCTCTGAAAATTTTTCTGTACCTTTAAGGCATTTATAGACACTCACGGTTCAAGTTCAGCAAAAGCACCGAGGATATCAATGATATTGTGGCCAGGCCAGACGGAAGAATTTTCATGTGGTTCGTACCATAATGGTTTTAGTACGTCCCCTTCGCGTGTCGTAATAATAATGGATCCTTGTTCTTCGCTAGATGGCGGGCATACATAGAGGGAATAGGTGTTAAGCAATTCTATCAGAGTGGTCTCTCTGTCTCCCATATTGAGTTTAATACTAGGGAATCCCTGGTCTGAAGCAAGCAGCCCATCTAGTTGTATAAATCGTTCCAAATCTTCTGGTTCAATTAGATATTCGGGTATCCATGCAATTGCAATATTGACATCCACCTAATACATTTGTATAAGATAAGTTATAATGGATAAAACAGTTTTCCTTACCATATGATTAGACACGATTGCCAAAAATCCGTGGATTGATGGTCCGCCGGGTAGGTGTGACCGAAGATAGAAACCAGACTTTGCATATATCAGTCGTAGTTTATGCGACGCTGTTTCTGGAGAGGTAGTAGTAGTAGAACTGGTACGACTCGGAGCATAAGCCAAAGGAACAGGTGCTAACGGAGGTGGTAATGCTGTGGAAGTCGACGGCGGACATGGAGCAATAGATGGTTGTTGGTAATGAAGCTTCGGCACCGGTGGGTATAGATTCTACAGCATAAGCAAGGTTAGTCCATGGCAGAACATGGTGAACAATAACAAAATGAAGGAGTTGAACTTGCATTTAAAGTTGTAGGGACTTCAGGATATGTAACAGGGTTGTATTGGACAGGAGGTGAATTAGTTGGACCGCCACCCATAGTTTATCTTTGACAGTGTAGAGCGGGTAAGAAGAAAGATGATATGTGACTTGCCAAGAGATTGGTCAAAGGAGTCTTAAGTGCAGAATCAAAAAGACTTGGCGACGCTTTCATTTCTTGGCCCATACGCAAAGCTTTAACCTCAGAATATTCTTTTTTGTTCTTTCTCGGCATCTCTCCATGACTGTCGATAGAACGGCAAAAGATGCTCTGATTGCCCCGTTTGTACAAGGAAGCGGCGCATGGGCCGTTAATGGTTGTGAAGAACTTGTTTGAAACAAAGCGCTTCAGCCAAAACAAATAAAAACAATATAGCTGCAGCTGGTCTCTCATACTTCATAGCTTGAAAATTCCCTGTTTACCGAAACAATCTTTTAATAGGTTCGGTAAATCCGCTTCGACGCTTGTCGTCTCTGTAGTCTTTTGCATTGAAAATTTGACAACAGTTCGCATAAGTGCCGGTGTCTAAGATGATAGGCTACCTCTAACGTTTGTAATAGTAGAAGAATTTATGTTTCAGCTCTATCTGTGCTGGGGATATTGTGTTTGCCAAAGGTAGAAGAAATCCATGACCCAAATCCAATCGCTCTTCCGAAATAAATGCCTCTAGAAGCCTGATGGTAGGGAACATCTTGCTACGCCTTCATGCAGGTGTACGGCAGACTGGGAAATTTAGGACACAGTTTCTCCCACTAATAGTTCGTACAGCTTGATCATGCATCGGAATACCCTACAATTGCCCGAAAGTTACCGACTCTGGTTAATGTTGACACCCGGAAATACGAAGGTTTGCTATCGGAACAAGCTACAGCATAATTTCCCATAGTTTGATATCTTTTCTCCATGTGGATCCAGCCATTGACTTTCTGTAATTGCTATGACTCTTTATGTCAACTTCGTCCGAGAGGACATAAGCAAGCAAAACCACGAGCAAGAATTGCGTTGGCTTTCTCAAATACTTTAGTTTATATAGTGTTGCCGTTGCTTTTATTCTGCGGCAATTCAGATATCCTGCCGCTTGGAGACTATTATCTCCAAATTGATATAGAAAAAGAACTAAACCGCATTATTCATTTTACTGCTGTTGATACGCAGTCTCTTGACCGTCTAAAACAGGTCCTGTCAATGGCGTACCCAAATACTGTGAGCTATCCACGCTATCGACGTTATGGAAGTCCAAAATTTCAGAATACATCATCACTAAAAAGGACGCAATCAATTTAAAATTGCTATGAAGTGCTGTTATAACATTACCTTTCCATGTATCCACTGGTAAATCAGCTTCGTTGAAAGACCAGTCAAACTTTTCCGGTGCGGAAGGTTCATCGGAGGGATCGTGGTATGGTGCAAGATAAGGATGTACCAATGCTTCCTCTGCGGTTATGCGTTTACGGGGATCAAACATGAGCATCTTCTCTAAGAGATCTATTGCTTCGGGATCCTGGCCTGCAAACCGTTGGCTGAATGGAACAGGTTCTCTTTTTGGTAGGTTCTTTACGAAGCGAAGCGTCTATACTGGGTTGTCAAGCCAAACTGTGGTGCCCTCTAAACTGCTTACATTTTCACTGCAGATGGTTGAAATCACATCATCAGGGGGTGTACCAAGAAGTTCGGTAATGATCGAAAATTGATGGACATCTGAACAAAAAAATTTAGTTCATTCCAGAAGTTCGGATCGGTTCAACCTTTTAACACTTACGATCTTTTCCGGGAAACAAAGGTTTTCCTTCCAACATCTCTGCAAAAATACAACCGGTGCTCCAAACATCCACTGTTATAGTATACTCAATATCGGACCATCACACCTAAAATAGTACCTACCTTCGAACCCATACTTCTGCCATGTCAACATGATCTCCGGCGCGCGGTAGTATCTAGTTGATACATATCCAGTCATTTGCGGGTCCTGGATACGAGCAAGACCGAAATCGCAAATCTTCAAATCACAGTTCTCGTTGATAAGAATATTGCTTGGTTTCTGGTAAAGTGTCTAAGTTTCAATTATCGTTTATAAGGTAGCCTTCTTACCAAGTCTCTGTGTATAACACCGGCTGAATGAACATATTTCAGCCCTCTCTGCGGGTCATATAAATTACACGTTCCTATGCATCATCTATCTCAATCTTACCAAAATCTGATACAAGAAGTATTGAATGAATTGTTTCTCTAACGGACGGGACTGCAGCAAGCGATGTAGATCGGTGCCCAACAGTTCCGTAACAAAGTAGCTAACGTAAGAAAAGCGGCATGCGGTCAGCTGATGTACAAATAAACAGAATAGTAACTTACATGTCTTCCAGAGGTGAAATGAAAATATCGCTCAGGCTGATAATCTAACGCATCGTCATACGGTGTTTGCCATTTCAGATACATGTCGCTTTCACAGCATCACAAATCAACTTACGTTTTCGTGCCTTAACGCTTTCAATAATTTCAGTTCACGATACGTTCGCTTAGCCAATACAGGTGCCGAAAATGGCTTCATGATCTTTTTGATGGCAACGTTCATACCAGTCAATTGATCTTTGGCAGAACTTTATAATATTGGATAAGCGAATTTCAGGCTTGCTGTGTTTTTTTTCTTCCAGTTACATACCAGACAAGCCCGAACGCACCCATACCAACAGGCTGCAAATCGACATATCTAAGTGAATAATAGGAAGGTTTATAAAGGTTCCTTTGTTGAAAACTGATCACTTGCCTTGTGGTCACCTCAAAGACTGTACCAAAAATCGAGAGTTTGACAAATTCAGCCATGCTGTTATGGTTCTTCTTCATCGCAAATTAGGTAAATGACGAACGCATACCTTCCGTGAACTGACGACGGACATACCTAATAGAGAGGAAGGCAGAAGCTATACGAGAGTCAGAAGGGGAAAAAAAAGCACAACCACAAGCCTAAGCAATTGGCGGACGTTGAAAATGACGTAATTGGCAAAACGCTGACTGTGAAGATGTCATATGAACTGTCAGTCATTTTTACCGTAGCTTATGTACTCTTCTCTATATATCATTGACAACCATAGATCTTTAATAAGGCAACAATCAGAATATGTTCATTGTGAAATCATACTTAGTATAAAAAAGGTACAGGCCTTCAACGATATTGCTATCAACTATATTGGTTCCTGTTGTAATCCGACTATTCGGTCATTGGATAACAATTGTAGTTTCACCCTGAGGGAAAAAAAAAAAAAAGAAAAAAGAACCATCAGATGGTGGCCAGAAGGAATTGCTACATTTGTCTCTGTTGCGCTGTCTTCTGTACATAGTCATTTTTGATCTTTTTAGGAGCAAAGCCATCCATTTTAGGATTGGAGCCGCTCCAGCTAGCAGTTCACCTGCTCAAACCATCATCTTCTGTTTAGTCACACTTACGTGCTTCTGACTTGGCAGTTCACAATATACAACTTATGCAGCACTCATACGTCGTTGCTTTTTGTTTCCTTTATTTAAATTTAACAGATGGATCGCTCCACGAAGCATACTTCATGCTTCCGTTGCTACTTGTACTTTCTAAATTCGAGATATGCTAAAATAGGCTTCATTGTTTTGCGGGGCTAACGTGACATAGAACGTTCCTGGTTCGATTGGTTTTGTAGCAGAAAAAGAATATAACCGCACAAACTCAGCCACAGCTGTACGGATGGTGATCAGCGCAAGCTTTTTACCGATGCAAGATTCTGGACCGGCGCCGAAAGGGAGATACCACTGTGAATGCGAAGATGTATCCATAAACCTTGACGGATCAAACCGATCAGCGTCTGACCAGTAAGCTGGATCTCGGTGTAACGCCATCAAGTGACCGGTAACCATAACGCCTCGTGGTAAGTGGTAACCAGACATCGTGTAGCCATTAGTATCAACTACACGGGGGAAGCTTTCAGGAAAGGGTGGGTATAGGCGAAGCGATTCTGAAACAACTGCATTGAGGATAGGTAATCCGTCCGAAATATGTTCTGTCTGAGCATTCGCGATCTCTTCACGCACTTTTGTTTGCCATTCAGTATGGCTCGCCAGTGCAATAAGAGTGAACAGGACGGCGGATGCTGTTGAATCAACACCGCCGATGGTTAAAGAAAACATGTTATCCCTGACAATCTTTAAGGGCATAGGTCTTTCGACTTCCTCAGCTGCGGCTGTCAATAGTTTGAACAATAAGCCGTCCATTGATTCCTTGTCTTTAGTCTCCATCCATCTTTCCAGCACACGATCTTGCAGAGAATCTATACCATCCATTGCTTTCAGCGTACAGTTCATTGTGGGAGATAAATAACGAAGAACTCTTGCAAGTGGCCTGAAGTATAACACGACAATGCCATATGGATAAACGTTGTCAATCAAAGTACGTAAATTTTGGGACGCCTGATTCATCTCTGCCTCAGATAACCCCAAGTGATCCCCATACAAAAGCCGGGTAAATGCTTTCTGAACGATTGCAACTGCCACCGGATACATATCGATTTCCTTCGTCCCCTTATCATCCGTGAGTGCTAACTGCTGGACGGTCTGCCGTACGATGGGTTCCATTGATCGAATATGCTTAATAGAAAGCGCTCGTAATAATATACGTTTTTGCCAGGCATGCGGTCCAGATGTGTGCACTCCGTCGATTCCCTCCCCAACAGCAAATGCGCGTCGCTTTAATTGTTTCTGAGTGTCGGTCACAAGGATGCGCTTTATTTGGTCTTGTGCTCCAACGGTGATTGTAGGAATATAGAGGAGGTAATGGAGTGACATTCGTTTAGGATAAGAAAGAGTTTTCTTAGCGGCAGCATATGGATTCCCAAAGCTAAAATGCATCAGCTAGCTTCTCTCTTTGTTTTTATCCTTTCTTTTCTATTCCCTAACCTGAGTGGGTCCAGCATCCTGTAGCTGGGCGCCAAACTAGGGATCTTTTCTCCAGTTTCCCTGTTTTGAACACCGCGTGCACTATACCACTGATATACAAGCGGAAATACAGCTAAAGTTGGTAAAGTGATTGCCAACGATGTTGCAAGATTGAACACCATGAGAAACCAAGTGGTGCCTCAGCGTCAGTTGCATTGACGCTCTTTTTATTTGCGCTCCGTGATCATGTCTATTTGAAACACCGACATCAAACGTGTGAGAAAATGCAAAGGAGGGGGAAATGACTTTTTCCGAACTACGCAATAGCTTTTCGAAGCATTAACATAGTAACTGATACATACTGCTTATTTCCACGCAAGCTATGGCTTCATTGGCCTTTGCAGATTGACCGGTTACTGTCGAAGAAGTGAACTGATCACCTCCGTGGCAATAAACTATTGACTGCTAAGGAAATAAGCATGAAAGTATTCGCTGCTTTAGAAGTTGAGGATAAAGTAAAGTTGGCTGCAATGATAGGTGTGGAAGGCGGGATGGAAGAATAACGGATGGTGCTTGGTATTGTTCAGCTGGAATAACTGTAGACGTAAATGAATGCGGGGGTCAATAGTCCAGAAACGTTCAGACATTACGTGCATATGTTGGTCTAATTCAAAGACTGAAGCCATTTTTCTCCGTGCCTTAGAGTTACAATAAATGGCTAGACTTTGGAGACATTCGACTTTCCAATACATATACCACTATCAAATCCGTCCTGTTACTTTTCAAGACGAGTCTGATGTGATCGTATGAGATCAATACATTAGCATAACTGGCCTTCTCAAATACACTCCGCAGATATCCGTTGTACAGAACAGCCCTCCATAGCTTTTAAACTCTCTTCAGGGGAAAGAGAATGCTTTGCCAGAATCGTCAGCTTATGACGGCCACAACTCAACATGTCTGACTGTTAGGTGACACACCATTTCGTCACAGGCATCATAAAGAGAAATAACTTGCGGAAAATTGCGACAAAGCTACCCTCTTATTTTTATCGAGTCCATCTCGTAGGGTTAACGGCTGGGATGATCCAATTGTTATGAGATTAATAGCTCGCCACTAAAGGCTCTTTTGCCTGGAAAAAAGAACATTGAGCCTAGCCATTCAGGATATGACCGATGGCTCCTTGCAGAAAACCATAGGTAATTCTGTCGGTCTGTAGGTATATTCTATCCATTGATCAAATAAACACATAAGAAGCTACCTGTAAAATAAAACTGCCGGTGTATTTAATATTCACTGACATTCTTGAAGTTGCCTTAACAATCCCGACTTGGTTGATTGATCGTATGCACCCTGCAGCTCTCGTTTCCAACCTGAACCAGTGCATGGGTAGTATGATGCTTTTAGGTAACTACGTAACGTACTCTTGAATACTGTATTCAGGTTTATATATTATCTCAGATTTGTCTATATTGTTTGAAAATTTGTCAACTTACTGGGGAAAACGATTAGGGAAATATATGCATCAAGAATAAGCACCAACGCCCTCTTTAACATGAATTCTGTCAAAAGAAGGTTTATACAGCGATGCTGAACGCACGTATAAGAATTCATGGATGAAATTAAGCTTAGGCTACAAACAGCAGAACTTGAAACCGTATGGATCGAAATGCTATACGAAACATTAGCGTCTTCAATCTATTAAAAACAGGTGTAATGGAACATTTTCTAATGAAGTGATCGGAACATTTTCCAGCTGGCAATCGATAGTTTTTGTTTTCCCGAAAAACAAGCAGAAAAGGGAAGGTTACCCCGGCTGTTCAATCTTTGATACAGATTCCTAACGTGGCACACATTAAGAGTTATCTGGCTGATTGTTAAACAAGCGCCCTAAATATGCTTCAGTTTGAGACACTTTTAGGCTAAATGATAGTTTGTGTTCCCTTTCAATCCATTCCCTCTACTTCCCCACATCATTCGTTGTCTTTGGAAATGGCTGTTTTTC
This sequence comes from Apophysomyces variabilis, assembly GCA_002749535.1. Taxonomy (NCBI): domain Eukaryota; kingdom Fungi; phylum Mucoromycota; class Mucoromycetes; order Mucorales; family Mucoraceae; genus Apophysomyces; species Apophysomyces variabilis. Next base: position 389,196 of record MZZL01000390.1, on the reverse strand, counting down.
TTCCTATGCATAATAATAATAACAACATAGAATAACTAGGGGTTAATGATTGGATTTTTTTTGGCTGTGGATAGAATTCTTCTCAAAGCCCTTGTTCATGGATAACAGGTTCCGAGGCGCACACTCGGCTTTCTTTCCTCGCGTTGATTTGTCTCATTTTAGGTACATCATGGTTCTTGTGTTACCCTGAGGAGCACCATACAGGCTGTACAACCTTTTGGTACCGTAATTGAGAGATCGTCAGGACGCGAATCTAGGTCGCGTGATGTATGAGAAGGCAAACGCTTCTGTTTGCTTGGTTCACTCTACCCCGCTTTTTGCCATTCTATTTGTTTTGCCTACCGAAAGCGGTGTAAATAAGAATGCACCAAATCTTGATGCCGGGAACAACTACATATAAAACCTTCCCTGTTCATCTTCTTCTTTCTCTCCCCCACAATTTTCTTTCAAACACATGGTACCACCCGTGAAACCTGTCAATCTGTCTGGAGGACAATGGTAAGCTACAACGTCACAGTACATCATGATTCTCATATTCATATTTGCTGCCTTCAAATGAAGTGATCATTGTGGACAGGTAAAACTCATCCATACTTGAAAGAAATACATCGTTAATCCTGGTGCTTTCATAGTACGGCCACAATCGCAAAACTTGCAGCCTCTTAAAGTCTAAATAGATCTTCTATTCCTCGAACACCATACGCTCATTTTATCATCCATCTTTTTTTTCTAACATATTTTCCATCTCCGAGATGACTCTTTTTTAACACTTTTTCACACCATGTACTCCTTATAACAAATATGTACCAATCATGTTGTAAAAGCACCAAAAGCCATGTTTTCTCTATTTTGTTCTACAGCTGCGTTTCTTTCTTAAAAAAAAGTTGTACATATACCTATCATCCCCCCCTTCTCTCCTTCGTTGCAACGATATGCCTTGTCTTTATTATCAACAATTGTATCTCTTTAAAATAAATTTCTTGTATAAGCGCCGTCCACATTAGACCAACTCCATATATCGGTTCAGTTCGTAATCTGTCACTGCATTTTGCCACAAGGTCCATTCATGCTTTCTGGTCTTGCAATAATGATCGACAAATTCGTCTCCCAATACGGTACGTGCAACTGAATCCTTTGCTTCCATAGCAACGATCGCTTCCTGTAGCGTACGTGCGAGTCGCTCACCCTTTCCACCAGGCTGGTCAAGAGGACCGACTGGTAATTCCTGCTTGGTTTTGATGCCCCAACTACCACATTTAAGTACAGCGGCTATTACCAGGTGTGGGTTGACGTCTGCACCTGGAACACGCTAATTTTTGTTTTCAATTCGCTTTAGCCTTTAGAAAAAAATACCACCTATTGCAAAACGGACTTACCATTTCCAGCCGAGTTGCATTTCCCGATGCGATCGGAGGTATAATCACTCGTACCGCACCAAGCCGACTGTCAACTCCCCATGAAACATCTACAGGAGCCCAGTAATTTTCCACCAACCGCTTGTAGCTTTATAGCAAAAACAAACATATCAGAAATTCTCTCCCTTTTTCCCACGTAAACTCGCAGTTTCTTTTGGTTTACCTGTTGATAGTTGGTGCCAGAATAGCCAAAATACTTGGAAGACCCCGTAATACACCTGCCAAAAAGTACACCATCGTCTTGGTCATGTGAGGGATGTGACTTGGTTCGCCCACCGCGAAGGCATTATTCCCTCGTTCATCTTTCAAACTGAAATGTGTATGACCTGAGCATCCAGGTAGTCCTTGGTACGGCTTGGCCATGAATGATGCCATGATATTGTGCTTCATTGCGATCTGTTTCACGCTTGTCTTAAACAACGCAGCACGATCTGCCGCTTCGCTGGCTTCCTGATAGCAAAGAGCAGCTTCAAACACGCCAGGTCCAGTTTCAGTGTGCCAGCCTTCAATGTCGACCTTGAATTCTTGAAGCCAATTAAACGTATTGTAATAAAACTCTTGATTTTGCAAGGGTCGCAGCAATGAGTAACCAAACTTTCCCAGGGTGAGCGGAGATAGGTTAGTGTAGCCTTTCTGGGCTAACGACTCCGACGTTTCTGTTACATAACCAAGCATCAGCAATGCGAGCAACAACCACCAATCGGATAGTACAAACCTTTAAAGCAGTAAAACTCGTATTCGACGCCACAATAAGCCTTGAAGCCTAGACCTGCTAGGTCATCGGTTGCACTCTTTAACAAGGTACGCGGACAGCAATACAATGGTTTATGAGTCACAGGGTGCACAAGTTTCACCAAAAAGAATGGTATATTGTCTTCCCACGGGATGCGTCTAAACGTTGACAGATCGATCTGTGCCAAAAAATCATAAAACTGATGGTCCTTTCCAGAGAACTCGACATCCGTAGAATACACGGCGTCATGAATATCCCAGCCAAATAGCACCGAACAGAAGCCTATGCTTGATTCAATACAAGGCAGCTTAAAATTCCCAGCATGTCTCAATTACCAAAACCGCCTTCCACCAAGCTGAGGAACTTGTCCTTGTGGATTACTTTGCCTCTCAAGACACCATCAATGTCTACTGCGGCGACCTTGACCTTGTTGTCCTTTTCAAGAAGTTCCTTGATGTTCTCTATCGTAGCCATGAAAGTAAACGGGAAAAGAAACGAGTGCTAAAATTTAAAGAGGAGCAGATAACGCTTTTATCATTTGTCACTGTGACCTTCTTTTTTTGATAAGAGGATGCAGGTCAGCATAATGGTTGGATAAGGTCGTGTCACAATTGATTGCCGTGAGAGAAAAGCGGTTCTATACAGTGCAGTCAGGTGCCTCAGGACACCCTAAGTATCCAATCATATGAAGCTAGCTACACTGACGTCCTTGCCTGCTCATGGTTGGAACATGATCTCATGTACAAGCATATCACATATAAGCATAATATATGATATAATCAGAACATCCTCACGGCTGATCATACTGACTTGGTTATCATCAACGTAGTATCACTGACTGCATACAGTCTATCTACATTGTCTTTATTTGATAACAGTCCAGAAACAATTCAAATAAGACGCGCATTAACGGACATCTGAGGATGCAAGTAATAACATCCAATTGTAGCCTGTTTAATACAAAACCGCTATTAAAAACGATACAAACGAGAGCGCAGCCCAACATACAGGTTTAATCATCCATAGTACGTCTTCGGGGATGTTTCGTTTCCTACAAAGTATCTAACGGATCCGTTATGTTCAACAGAAATCATGTTATCCAGTTGATGATCAAATCTGCATCAAGCCTATTGGTTAGATACCGATGGCCGTTATATTTCGGTAAAGGTTTAAAGCACGCAGTGATTGTACACTGATAGTTGCCATCGGAAAAAAAATGTTTATCGCTTGCTGGCTCTCATCTTTGTAAATTTATGTTTGTTATCAGTGGCACTTGTGGCTCAAGCTTGGTAGCCTGAATCAACTGGTGGGAACTTCGTTGACTCACATCATCCAAATCGGTATGTGTCCGCGGGTTAGCCACTAATAGAAGTTTTTTATAAAGGTCGATTCAGATTAGCTCGGGTCTGACCTGAATAAGAGATACTAATCGTACAGCGAATCATAATTACGTCGAGGCTCATAATCCCGACTATACCGGGATTTAAGTATCGGATTAAACCGCCAAAACAACGCTCTTTTGCTTTGTCCTGCAATTTATCAAACGTCTGCATTGCCATTCTTCTTTGCCGAAAAGAAAAAATTAGCGTTTATGCTGATATATTGGTTTTTACAGGAGTTGATTTTCGGGATTCCACGTCAGTATTTATGGCAACTAACTGCTACCATTCTGTGTCGACTTTTCTGGATACATCCGTTGCAGAAATACGGCCAGTGATTAAAAGACTAGGTCGCTTCGCTGCTACGTCGCCTTCCAGTTTGAGCCGGGCGGGAATTATATTGAGAGTGGCAACTCTACGATGTGCATTGCCATCTTACACGCCACTTGGATGAATGATCTAAATTTCTTTTAAACCTTGAAAACTTGCATCGCAGGATCAAGCGGATAATGCAGGTATTTTAACAAGTCTACTCCCGACCAGCTTATGATAATGGTCGATCGTGGTTATTGAATCATTACCGAAGCTTTCGGACAATAGGCACAGGACCCGTCACTATTTCAACCATTATTAGTCTGCAAATTCATTTAAACTACCAATGGAGTTATTGATAGCAAACTGCATTTCTCAAGTCAAAACGCAAGACAAGATGGAGAATCTTGTTGCTATAGCACACTAAATAACGACGCTGTTGACGTATCGTAACCTTGCTTTTCACTTTTTAGATACACTCCATTACTGTCTATTTTCTTTGTAAGCAACTTTTTCTCACGACAGGGATTTAGCAGTAATGATTTAATACAAATTTCAAACCACCATTCCGCATAACCAAAGTTAGAAACTCAAGGGAAAGCGTTACAGTGTGTTAGGCAAGAATGGTGAGATTCGCGTACTGCTATTATGCCATACATTCACTATGGATACCTCATTCTAAACGCTGACATGCTAAGAAAGAGAATGAACATCGATTTCACTGATAAAAGAATAAGCGACGGGTAGATTACCGTGAAATGTTGTAGCAAGAGAAAATTTGTTCGGAATTGTCATACAGTCAAAGCTAGAGGATACTTGCTCTGTATCCAATTCGGGTAGAAATCCATCCAATCATTTTCGTTGCAGATGCTTTGAAGGAAATCTCCGTCAGACCCTTATGGAAGGCATTGAACTCCCATAAAGGTTGTTTTGACCTTCGTCAGCATTCGGGTTCCCATTTTTGCCGGGCGGTATAAATGATTAATACGTCTTTCCTTCCACTTTTCCTTATCTTTTTCCCCTTTCTTCTTTAACTTCCCTATCCCCCCTCTCTCACTCTATCATGGCTGTCACCTATACCTTTGAAGACGTCGCTAAGCACGCAAGCAGAAAGGACCTCTGGGTTATTATCCATAACAAGGTCTACAACGTCACTGAATTCGTACAGGAGGTCAGTTGAAGCCACCTTTTCTTCTCACCATATACTTATCCAGGTCAAACTACTTTAGCATCCTGGTGGTAAGTCCATATCATGATATTACTTGTGCCTTGTTCATTCATCGAACACAAAAAAAAACATAAAAAAAAAGGTGAGGAGGTTCTAAGCGATGAAGCTGGTAAGTTATCCATCTATTCCACGTACGTGCATCATGCTTTTCACGTGGTTCTAAACTTGCATACGATATAAAGGAAAGGATGCCACAGAGGCTTTTGAGGACATTGGTCATTCGGATGAAGCGCGCGACATCTTAAAGAAATACTACGTTGGAGACCTGGACGAGAAGGTCAGCCTAGTTTTCAACGCATTGATTCGCGGAGTTACTGATATTAGGGGATAAAACAGTCAAGAAAAGCAGAACGTACATACAACACCATCCGTGCGGGTGAACTTCCAGTGGACCAAACCCAAAAGAAGGGATCGTAAGTTATTTTTTTCGGTCTATTTAATTTGGGAATACTGATTTGGTTCGGATAACAGCGCACTTCGTGTCATTTTACCTGCCCTTGCTGTTGCTGGTGTTCTTATTTACAAGTTCATCATTGCTCCTCAGCAACATTAAAACGCCGTAGACAAAGCCGTGCAGTAAAACAAAGGAAAAACAAGCCCATATCAGAATAAACTTAACTATATCATCATATGTTTATAGCGTTACACACGCATATCTAATACTTGGGTCTTTCCCCAAACCTACATCAGTCTTTTCTCAGCGGGATGACCGGATTCTGCTCCCGGCCCACTCGGGATTCGCTGCAGCATTCGTGCCCGGAGTTATATTCGCTGGTCTTAAAACCGGCAAAATAGGCGGCTAAACTACCAAGTCGCCCTCAATACGATATACCTTACCTATCATCGAAACAGTTAGCTATGGACATGCCATAACGATCGTTCATAGTCCTTGGATGATACTCACCTAAAAACAAAGGTTAATTGTTGTATTTTGCATGTAATGCGCATAATCTTTAATGTATGGAATGTAAACGACGTAGAGGGCTATACCATGCTCAAAGGAACATGCAGGAACAAAATTTTAATAGAAGGACTTATCCGTCAAAAGCTCAAACTTTTTATAGACAAACCGAAAGAAGCAGATCTATGGCAAGATCAGGGCTTGGTGCCAGAACGTCCAATTCCGAACGCGCAGTCCTCCTCATGCTCATACGTTTACTGATCCTGCAGCGGCGTGACAGGTCAAAGGTTTTTTCCTGATTGTCTTCAGCAGAAATTCCTAATCCAGAAGTTGGTCCATCGTTGCATGAGCCCATCTCTCGATGTAGGACACATAAGTTCTTTGGATCTGCTCTTCTTGATTATTCGCGTTCTCCATGGCTGCAAAACAGCCGATGCGACCAGCACTACTCTACAGTATTTCGTCCAGAGGCTATCATAAATACCAGCCGCTATATTCGATACAGATATTGGGACAACCAACGCATTTGTCTTTGCAGTGGAGCTGGTCGTACTCATCTTGGCACTTGTTGTGTTATGGTCCAAAAGCAGTATATCACTGCAATTCCCTACCGTGCTTATCATGGATGGCAACAAGTGCTACAAGGATCCAAGATATATGCTGATTGTATTGCTTTGATAGTTTCCGTGGACTTTCGATGCTCTTCACATCCTAATCTTTTCAAAGCGACAGAGATATTGATATTGAAGGAGGTATGACCTTTTTCTTCTGCTTGGCAACAACATGCATGTTTATGGCTGATCGATGCTCAACTTCTCAAATGTGCAAAACTATTATGAGAATAAGAGTTTTGGCTTTTTATTTTAAGAAAACGAAAGTACCATCCTGAGGCAATTAATCGTAAAACCACATACTGTGCGAATTCATGAGAAGGAAATCAGGTCTGAGAACGTGGTAAAGCTACGATGAGATGGCGAAGCGAAGAATTTGGATATTTCCGTCATATCATGAACAGTAAAATGGAAACATTGCCCTGGCTTTAATTAGTCTACACTAATTCAACATTGTTCAGTTTTCATTCAAGACATCGGAAACGTTAGAGTTGCTCGCCTCAACAGAGAAGAATATGTTCTCTTGCTTTATGATCAAGTATACTTTAGTTTAGCTTTTATTGTAAGTATCCTTGAAATTTCTTTCCCCTGTCCCAGATATAGCGTAACTGTATGAACTATTCCCAAAAAAAAGAAAGACTTGAAGAACTATGGAGTCGCCATTGCAGAGGCATAAGTGACTCTAGCATTTTAGACATATGACACTACTTTGTACGTACAAACTTATTGGCATTGTAAAATCTCCTGTTAACATGCTAAACAAAGAATAGCTTCAATTTAAACCTTACCATATAGGTAGGAGAAATTGACGGTTCTGTAGAAATACGAAATTCCGGAATGCTGTGTAACAATACTTCTGATTCACAGACGGTCCTTGATTCTTTTAGTAGAGCTTTTAGACTAACGGCAACTGATCCGTGCAACCAAGTACACACCAGTATCCCTATGGTAGTTTTAAATTATTGTATGCCATGTACATATGTCCTAGCAGCAAGGGGACATGGTTTTCTCGCGACATCTTGGATGTTACACATACGGCTGTGCCATTTGTGTTACCTTTTTTTTTTTCACGCTATATAAGCGTACTGATTTAGCTCTGATCTTTCGTTTCCTTTTATCTTCACCATGGTACTCGTGTCCCAATGGGTAGCTTCGGCTATGTATGTCATCATACAAGTATCTGCCCGCGCAAGTCTCTTCGCACTTTGGTCAATGCTTGCTTTTCGGATAAATCGCGTGTCCTTGGTATATTGGCTCGGACAACGTGATCTAGTTGATAAAGTGCTTACAATGTTTCGACCGATGGCGGCTATTGGTCAACGAAGTCGACGCTACGTCCCATTGATGGTCCTCCTCGTGACTGTTGATTTGTTTCTCGGAATATTGAACCCTCTGCTGTCTCATATATACAGTCCCAGGAATGTACTTGTTGATACGGGAGAGCATATCTATTCCACTACGTACGTAGATGCAACCAAAAGAGCGCCATCCTATCAAGACCTCGGCGCCATCGGAAACGAACCCATCAATGGCCTGGACATGCTGATGAACTACACGTGCAAATCATTATTACAAAACTGTACACTTACGAATGAACTAGCTGGCGTGCACATGTCCCAACCTGAAGCTTTGGAAGACATACCAGCCAATGCCAGCCAGTTTACCGATAGGCTCATTCTGGATAATCAGATCTATCCGGTGTTCAGTCGACGATGGGGTAGGATACAAGTGGAGCCACTTATTGCGGAAGCTGGCTTTTTGATTGACCAGTTTGGCGGCTATCAAAAGACTGATCTGTTACAGAGGGCAAGCAGTGATAGACGTCAGATGGAAAGGGTCGCAGTGTATACAAAGGATCCCACGTTTTCGCTGGAAGATTTTCGAGACCTGTCAAAGACAATCGCTATTGGTCGTGGAATAATGTATGTGCCGGATGGGTCAGCTGGCGGGTATCTTCCTACGAACTATTCAACAATTGCCGAAACACCCATTAAGTATATGTGGTCTCCCGTATACGATCCGACAGCCTCTTGGAATCACTCTTCAATGTCGGCCGTGCTATATCAAGCTGATGACGATCCACAGAATTTTACGATCATGATAGAACTTGAAGTCAAACAGAGCAGGATATTCACAAAGGATACCTACCAGGACTCGCATTTTGATAGTATCCACAAACATATCCCCTCTGGTATGGACGAATCTATCATCTCTGGCATATTCAGGCAAAGGTGCAACAATATCTCGCATGTACCTCATGAGAACAACAATACCGTTGCGTACATGAGGCTGTTCTCTGAAGCTGATAGCTTTGGTGTAAGTGTCGTACAATTAGCACAATATAGCACGAGACAAGCAACCGGATTCAGTTTTACCACTCTAAGGACAACGGGAAAAGTACGAGCTTTCCGGCGCCCTAAAAGTTGTATACCGCAAAATGTGGATATGGGCTTGAGCGAACCATACTACAACTTCATTGCTAAAGAAGATGGATCGGATCCAAACCGTTGTGCGCGATATCAAACATTGGCATTCGATGCTGTTACGAAAAGCCGCACTTTGATCAATCAGAGCCCATCGATTCTAGATGTGTCTCACAGACTAACGCTACCAGCCTTGGCCTCGCTCTTCGGCAACACGCCAGATATACCTGGATTGATGGCCTCGTTTGCCACCAACACGTTGCTCGAAGGCGCCATCCAAGTGCACGGTAACTATGTTGCACTAGCCACAGGTGTGCTACTCGAGGCTGGATTTTGGGTTGCATTCGGTGTCATTGTTGCCGTGTCCATAGGCCTATTAATACTGTCCTCCTACATTATGCCACTCTACTTTCGAAGCTCCCTTTACAACGTCCTCAGGATGACAGTTACCGGAGATCCTTCGCCAAGAGCCGAAATAGGGTTGCATATGAACGAAGAAAAAAAAAAGACAACTTTAACTGTGAATGGCGCAGAACTTGAGAGCGCTGGAACCCTTATGGACTGTGTTTATAAGCGCAAATCCGCATCCTAAAATGCTGGATCGATGCCTAATTAATATTTCAGCTGCCATAATCTGTTTAGATACATAGACTTCGCAAATAGTAGAACAAAAAGGTCCGCATACTACACATCATTCCTATATTTCGGTGTGGAAACGACGGAAATGCTTCCAGTAACAGTTTGGTTTGCTGACTCTGCAGCTGTGGCCTTTGACTTGTCGCACGATTTTGGGTGACGTCTTGAACATATGGTTGCCACGGACATCCATCATTCCGGCCATTCCTCACACAAAGATATCATTTAGGAATCAAAAGAATATCCGAACTGCCCGTATTAGGCTGAGCCATTCTATCAATGGGTTCCAGTTTAAATGCCTCAGGAGGGTGTCCAAAGGCAAAACTTCGGTTTTCTCTGCATTCAAAGAAGCATGGTTTAAATTTGAGCAATTTTTCCCATTCGTTAACTTCAGCACAGAGTTCTATCATCTGCCAGCAGTTACATTGCGGTTTAATTCAGAGTCCCCAGTTATTGATACGTCGTCCGTTGTCTTCAAAGATGCTCATGGCGTCCCGCAACTGTTTATCTCTTTGACCACTAATGCTTTTAAGTATGAAGTCTGAACGAATGTGAGCACCTTCTTAATGTCAAGAACTTGCTCGAAGGGGAAACAAATACTGTTTTTATTGGTGTTTGGTCGTCTGCTTTGTCATTCATGGCATACACACGAACAGCATTCCTTAAATCCGTGAAGTGAACGACAGAAAGTCAATGGAAGCTTGGAACAGCCTTATGCATTAGCCACATGCCAAGAATCGTATGTATTTGTCCAGGATGATACACTTAAAGCGTAGGTTGCCAATTTGGAATTCTCTGCAGAAAAGCGAGATGTTCAGTCAGATATAGGCTAATGCACCTTGAAACACAATGCAACAAGTGTTTTGTTGTAATGCGGAATCAGTGGTCAGTGCTTAGCAAAAGTAACAATAACCAGCACTCTCGAGCTGTCAAAAGAAAACTCCGATCACTTGGAGTTTGCAAGTGACTAGCCGCTCATTCGTTACCTACACGTTCCATTTCCATAAATGTTCTCTTTCTCAACGTGGTTGCTTTCGGCTCAATTTAGGGTAAACGTCAAGTTTGCCGATAGTAACGGCTGATCTTGTGTCATTGTCAGCCATGTGATTTGTTGTATTGTATTATTAGATGTGGTTCATGGTAAACTCTCATCAATATATATTTCCAACATGCTAAATTCCCTGTCATGGGTATCACGAATGAATAACTCCATCCTGATTGGTTCCATGTTTCTTCCATCATTGCCAAAACCAGTGCAGAATGCCATCGTGATAATTTGATTATTGTAATGGATCTGTCAGGCAACTTTATATGTATCTTATGTCAAGCCGGATGGAGACCCTGGAAAGTTTCGATACTTAGAAAAGCAGCAATCCAATGTACTATGATGGCTTTTTATAATTATATTATTCTAGCACTTTATGAAAAGCTGGGCAAAAGCTAGCCAAAGAAAAACTCTTCGGACACGCTTATTTGAAAAATCAAAGAATTAAAATCATCAAGTCCCATCCAATACTTTTCATAAATATGGCGTTACTTGCTTTTGCTCAGATTCTGATGTTAAAAATTTTAGAAAAAGTGAACCCAGTCAATGTCCGAATTGTGGGACGACTAAGACCATTAGCTCATACGCATGTTAGGGAAGAAGGACACTTTGAGACAAACAGCAACCCCTAGGTATATAAAACATCAGCCCATAAAATCTTCCACTCGGTCTTGTATATATTCGCTTCCAGCTCATCCATTGACATTTTGCCTTTTTAGTAAAATGTGGTTTGATAACTCTCCCGCGGAAAGTAAAGTCATCCTCCTTTGGTTTCCCTACCTGTCCAATTCGCTAACACCTGTCCCTCTTCCTTTCTTCATAGTAACCCCTATGCAAAAAGAAAACTTTCCTCCAACCTATGATATTAGCTGCACTTACTATGACGACGATGAAACCACTGCAACAGGCACTACGGATCATGACACTCCTTCGATACACTCTTTACCTATGAACTATGATGTTTTCGAGAATGAAATCCTTACAGAAAATGCAAACACAACAAAAGCTGTTTATTTCTTGGATGGCGGTAACCGCTTTATCTCGGTACGATATTATCACAAATAAGGATAATCACTGATCGCATCGCTTCCTCCCCCCCCCACACACACAGCTGCCCACCCTAGGCAATTCGAAATCGACCTCGTATATCTTGCGAATATTTGAACAATGGTTGGACCACAAATTAATGCATCACCAAACACCCGACTACTTGCCGATACTCGAGGACAGTGTCGAGCTTTTGGCTGAAGACATCCTCAATCAACTCAAATCACGCACATCTCTCCGTTCTCTGAAAGGAATTTCGAACGTATTCCTCAAAATCCGCACTGGTCATATTTATTTCTACCATAGCCTAGAAGACGGCCAACCTCTCATCACTGACGATTTGGAGGAAGTTTTCCAACAATTCCCGCTGTTTGTTGAGGTGATCATATATACGACAACTGAGACACCGGATATATCCACCATCCAGTTCTTTTTGAAGATCGAGAATATCACAATCAACCCTGGGAACCCTTATCACCTTATGCGACAGGTTGCAAATGCATGAATATTTCCTTCCATTGCTGTAGCTAGCTCAGCAACTATGATTTCACCTTCTTTGGATAACCTCCTGCAATATACTACTCGGAATTGGAGTTGGAATCGGAATCGGTATAATTGACGAGTGCAGATGATACTGTTATGCATATTAATCAAGACGACCGTAAAACACCCTACCCTTCCCTTTTGTCCTACCTTCTTTAGCCTTATCATGTCTCATTTTCTTTATCGGTCTTACTGCCACATTGTCAGGTTTACCTGCTTTTGCTTGGTCGCTTTGATGTTCATTGGTCTTACTGAACCCTGCGTTCTGTAAGAAAGGATCCGTTTTCAACCGGGTGCGAAGTGATGCACGCTTCCCCAAATCATCTGCAAATTGGTGCATAGATAGTTGTCCAAATAATGGTGATACTGTCTTCTCCAGTTTGCGATGATTAACGTCTTCCTGAGCACGGCCTAAGGACAGTTACTCAATCATTCGTCTTATATTTTTAACTTTTTTTTTCTCTCTATCTTCTTACCCGCATATTCAACTAATTGCGCTTCTCTTGCATCGCTTGGGGATTCCGGTAATAAATTTATATGGAGAGAATTCTTGTCCCGCAATCGTTCTGTTTCTTGTTCTATCGCCTTCTCCTTCTTTTTAGTCTCCCGAAACTTCCGTCGTAGTTCCTGCGACCGCGCATACGGATCTTTCCATTGTGAATCATTCAGTTGCTGAATTTGCGTAAGAACAGGTACAGTTTCGTCAAAAGCTTTTTTGTCCTTTATGCCATGCTCTAACCGGTACATAGCATCCGTTTCTAATCTCTCCTTTGTTTCTTCATCTACAATAGTAGCGGTGCCTACGTTAGGATAGATTTCCTTGTTGAACAGAACAGTTACCTTTAAGACGAATGACTTCGCTGTCTTCAGGCTCCCATTCCTCTACCTTCTTTCGAGCTCCACTGACAACCACGTATTGCGCATTCTAATTTCCTTGTCAAATCACGTGTGCATAAAAAGGATCGCTTTATACCTTCGGATCCGTGTGGATTTCAATCCATTGACTACATAAGTGGCATTTCATCCGGAACTGCAGGATCGGAGTGCTGTAGTAATTGCCGATCTTCTTTTTCTCTGCATTATATCGAACACCTGTACATGGGAGGTGAGCAGCTGTGTCGCGATTAAAAGCTGACGAGTACCTTTGCCTATGTGGTTGTCGCAGCCCGTGCACCAAATATTGAATGGTAGCTCAAATCTTCCACGGGTTAGAACAATGACCGATGCATAATCTGAAAGGGCAATCACCTGACGACAAGGATGCCTTGATCTATCTTACGGGCCCTGGCTCCCAACGGGTGCTTTCCCACATGCTGGTTAACCGTACCCTATGCGGAAATAAGCAAATCTGTTAGACATGTAATCATACAACATACCTTTTCAGGAGTCCAATCGGGAGGGTAATACTTGTTGAAGGGCTGCATCGATTTGTTGAACCAAAAACAACCACCAAGGCTTCAAAAGCGGCATCATAAAACCGTAAAACTCCGCCAACGTCATCAAAAGTTTTCGAGTCTGGCTGTGTTGCGAGCTATAGAATCCGCAACGCCGGTCTTTTTTATCTTTCCAGCAAACGGATTGATCCCATTCTGGCGATTATTTTGCTTCTCGCTAGAAATTGTGCTTCGCTCATATTTAAATGTTAATGACCTCTCATTAACACCTCTTTAACAACTTATAATTTAAACGAACTCTAGTGCAGAATAATGGACTGTTTCCTTTCCAGACAGTTGCTGTATCGTACAATGTTGTTTCTAACGCAGACTTACACTTGCCCGAAATGTCGATCGTTTTGCAATACGGAAACATGCCGGCAGCGGTTTGACCGTTCTCTTTCGGAGACTTAAATATTGTCACGCCATCCAAACTTCATCGTATTATTTCTCAGGCCATTATTTAAAAGACTCTTCATTTGCCTCGGAAACAGCACAACAATTTCTCTCCTTATCCATCTTCTTCCATGGTGCTCAATAGTGTTATTACCAAGATTGCTCAGCAAGATGCGGAGCTGGTAAGTTTTCCGCGCAGAAAGCTTGATATGGGTTTGTGCAAGATAACTTAAAATAAGAGAACCAATTAGAGACAACGGCCGATCAACGATAAGGATCCAATGCGCTTAAGAATGGAAGTCTACGTCAAGAACCTTCAGAAGATTATAGCTGAGGGCATTGAAAAAATCGACGGAAAACCATTTGAGCGCACATGCTGGGAAAGAGCTGAACACGGAGGCGAAGGAGTTACGTACGTCTTGCAGGATGGAAATATTATGGAAAAGGCAGGTATAGCCGTTTCAGTGGTCTACAGCGAGTTATCTCCTGCGGCAGCGCAGCAAATGCGTGAAGACCGAGGCAAGGATATCCCTACTACACAACCGTTACCCTTCTTTGTTACTGGTATCTCCATGGTGATGCACGCAAAAAATCCCAATGCACCCACTGTTCACTTGAACTACCGATATTTCGAAATTATGAATCCGGACGGAACGCCTATGCTGTGGTGGTTTGGTGGAGGAGCTGACTTGACACCAATATATCTGTTTGAGGAAGACTGTATCCACTTCCACAAAATTTACAAGGAAGCATGCGATCTGTTTGATCCAGCTTATTATCCTGAATTCAAGCAATGGGCTGACCGATATTTTGACAATCGTCATCGAGGCGAGGCAAGAGGCATTGGTGGTATATTCTTCGACGACTTCAACCGAAGACCGGCTGAGGAGATCTTTGCATTCGTGAGAGCATGTGGTGACCGATTCCTGCAGTCCTATGTCCCCATCCTGGAAAAACGTAGTAAGATGGAATACACAGAAGACATGGTACACTGGCAACAAATTCGTCGGGGTCGTTACTGCGAGTTTAATCTGGTATGGGATCGTGGCACTCGCTTTGGACTGCAGACACCCTGTGCGCGTGTGGAATCAATTATGATGACCCTACCTTTGACCGCAAGGTGGGAGTATTGTCACGAACCTGAACCGGGATCCAAAGAAGATGCTCTCGTTCAGGTCCTGAAACACCCTAGAGAATGGGTCTAGATCAATTTATTCAATACTTATAATAACTATTTACATGTACATCATCTTTATAACTAAAAAGTAAACAAGGAAATTCATCTCATTTTGAAGTTTAACCTGCGCGAAATCTAACCTATTTTGCGTGCTAATGAAACCTGTAGCATTCATCAGCATTATATCCGAACTTTAAATGAC
Source organism: Apophysomyces variabilis (assembly GCA_002749535.1). Taxonomy (NCBI): domain Eukaryota; kingdom Fungi; phylum Mucoromycota; class Mucoromycetes; order Mucorales; family Mucoraceae; genus Apophysomyces; species Apophysomyces variabilis. Next base: position 373,715 of record MZZL01000390.1, on the reverse strand, counting down.
ACATTAAATGTGATTTGCTCCTAATTCTATTTTCTCGGTGTATTGATGTTGTAGATATGATGTCTTTAGAGAGATTGAAGGCGAGCAATTCGTACGGTGGAGGTTGAATAACGATTTGCTATTGATCACTATGGCTTTTATCTATTGTCCGCCAATGACTCCGGTTTGGCGAAGCTGTTCAATGGCTTGATCAGTGTAACCTAAAATATCCTTGAATACCTCGTTGTTGTGGGAACCCAGAACGGGAGGTGGGAGACGAATGCTAGGTTTGAAGCCGCTGTACTTCACAGGAGGCCCTAATACACAAAATCAGATTGAGACATGTAAAGAGGGCTGATAGACCTACCAACAAGCTTTATTTTTCCTGCTCGTTCATGCTCAACTTCCTGAACCAATCCTCGGGCGATAATCTGAGGATGCTCAAAAGTTTGTTTAATATTGTTGATAGGTGCAAATGGAAAATTGCCATCCTCGAATTTCTTGGTCCAAAACGCGGTTGTTTCCTTCGTTAACTGATCTTCAATTAGTTGAATCAGCTCTGTACGATGTTGAACACGATCGCTATTGGTTCTGAATCGGGGGTCATCAATTAAATGCGGCATCTCCAAACGATGGCATAACTGCTTAAACTGTCCCTCATTCCCCGTTCCGAGCATGATAAAAGAATCCTTCGTTGGCATAACCTGATACGGGACAATGGAAGCATGAGAAGTGCCCAGTCGTTGTGCCTCTTTGCCGCCAATTAGGTAATTAGAGGCGACGTTAGCAAGGGATGCCACCTGCGACTCGATCAGTGAGCAATCAATTCGCTGACCCTGACCAGTAACGCCACGCTGGATCAATGCTGCCAATATGGCACTATGGGCATAAAGACCTTCAAAGCAACAATAAGAAACCTAGCATGATGCCCGTTGCGGTGGCTTACCGGTCGTTAAATCTACAACCCTTTTGTTTTCAGCAAGTATTCCTTTCGATAAACACTTGCAGCATACCTGTAATTGCGACCCCGACTTTGACGGGAGGTCTATGAGCTTCGCCAGTGATATGCATCAAACCTGCTTCTGCCTATCTTTCTACGTTGTATGTCATCCGACTACCACCAACTCGCTTTATGTCCTGTTCTTCAAATTACCTCAATAATCACATCGTAGCCTGGTCGCTTCGCATAAGGCCCATCTTGACCATAACCTGCGGCAGTAAATGTACCAAGTCATTTCCTTTTGCTGCGTGCGCATATTGCGCAACTTACCCGTGATAGAGGCATAGATCAACCTTGGATTGAGTTTAGCAAGCTCGCTGTAACCCATACCCATGCTATCTAGCTTTCCAGGTAGGTAGTTTTCAACCAGAATATCGCATTTTTTGACGAGATCATGCAAAAGCTTTCTGCCGCCCTCAGATTTCATATTTACCGTTACAGATTTTTTGTTACGGTTGGCACAAAGGAAGTAGGCCGATTCACCTTTATTTGTGTCGTTTGGATCCTTATTTTTTGCAAATGGAGGGCCCCAAGCTCGTGTATCATCACCCTGAGGATGCTCGATTTTGATAACTTCAGCTCTGTGTTTTGGACTTATCAGTGTGCAAAATGGATAATTTCCCAAGCAAAATGCATACCCCAGGTCACCAAGCATCATTGTACAATAGGGACCGGCTACATAAGAGTTAAACCACTATTTATCTAGATCTGGGCATAAATAACCTAATACGCGAGTCAAGTCAAGGACACGAACGCCGTCCAGTGGACCATTTGTTGGCTGTGGCGATTTCAAGTTGTGCAACAAAGGACGACAGGAAGATAATGAGCGAGTAAATCTCAAGACGACATGCTGCTGACATCGTGGGTGAAACATCGAGGCAAAAAGCCGATAGAGAGAATAATAGTACGAATTTAACAGCTTATAAGCCAAGAATGGTTTTTCCCAGAGCTGACTACAACCGTAAACTTTGTACAACGGATAATTGTCATGCTGGGAAAAAAAACAAAGAGGCCTGCCTTGTGTCCTTTTTGTTTTATTCAAGCGCAAGGGCCATATTGCGGGAACAACTCGGGAACATGACCAAGTTTCTTAAGATATTTAACAACATTATCTGTCATTTCTGCAATATGTTCTGGCGTGATGTCGAATGCCTTGTATACGTCTTTGTAAGGCTGCATTAAATTGGACCAATTAGCTTCTATCGCTTCGGATTCCGTTTCTTTCGATCCTTACCCCAGACGCGCCGAAAGTCACCATGCCAACCTGCGCGTGAGAGTACTTTTGCCATCCAAAGGTGCTCAAAGCTTCAACAGCTACCACAGGGACATCCTTCAAAAGCACTGATTGACGATAATGAAGCGGTTGCTCGTCGAATAACTCGGTGCATGGCATAGAAACCACCCGAACCTTGTAGCCCTTCTGTTTCAAAAGATGGGCAGCTTCAACGGTTATCGACACTTCCGAACCAGTGCTAACCAGGATGGCTTCAGGGTTGCTATCCGACTCCGGGTCTAGGACGTAGCCACCTTGACGGACTGCTTCGATCGAGGTGCCTTTAATTTGCGGTAGGTTTTGGCGTGACAAAGCAATAATGGACGGGGTTTCTGATCTCTCGAGCGCAAGCATATAAGCACCTGATACCTCATTTCCATCAGCAGGACGGAAGGTCAGCATGTTCGGTGTTGCACGAGTGAGTGCAAGGGTCTCAATTGGCTGATGTGTAGGACCGTCTTCACCCAGACCGATCGAGTCGTGTGTCATGACATATATGACACGGGATTTTGACAAAGCACTCAAACGAGCTGCACCCCATCCATATCTAATTGGCAAATAGGTTAACACATTAATAACAACTTATGCTATCATTAAGAAATTATTTACGTCAAAAAGTTGAGGAAGGTTCCGCCAAATGGGATCAAACCTTGATAAGCGGCTATACCATTCATCATGGCATGCATTCCATGTTCACGTACGCCGTAGCGAATGTACCTACCGGAATAGTCACCTAGTTTTGTGGACGGCTACATCAAATGGTGTTTCAGCCTCGCTTATTGACAGAGGAAACAGGCTTACGTGTTGAAAATCGACAGCAGTTTTCCACCTGGTGTTGTTGGAGCCCGTGAGATCGGCAGAACCACCGATTAATTCCGGAATAACATCAGCAAGCTTGTTAAGGACAGCTTCAGAGAGCTTGCGCGAAGCTATGGCATCGTCCTCTGGCTTGTAACGAGGTAATACATCCTTCCAGCCATCAGGAAGCCGGCCTTCCATGCGACGTCTGAATTCCGCAGCTTCTTTAGGATATTCCTTGCTATACCTGGAAAATAGCTCATTCCACTGATCTTGTTTCTTAGCACCTTCGGCAGCAAGCTTATGATAATACTCGTAGACCTTTTATGAAACAGAGCAAACGGTAAGAAGAAGTAATAGATGCATCAGCCCATCAACAAAGCATCGATATCTAATATTACCTTTGGAGGAACGACGTAAAATTCATCTGGGTTAAAGCCAAATTTCTTTTTCACTTGCTTAATGTCCTCAGCTGTAATGCTTAGATAAGAATAAAAAGCCCAACATTGTCTACGTCCGCTCACAGACCTTCCAAAGGGCTGCCATGCACTTTTTCTTTGCCTTGCATCTGAGAACCGAAGCCTGAAGGAAAAGGCCAGTGAGCACCCTTCGTTGAAATGGTTTACCTATGCGTACCTATTGTGGTGTGTATCTTGATGATGGATGGCTTATCGGTTACTTTTTTGGCATTTTCCACTGCCTTACGAATGCCGTCTAAGTCATGGTCTCCATCAAGCACAGTCTGAGTGTGCCAACCATAGCCCTCGAAGCGTTTGATTATATCTTCGGTGAATGAAAGAGCTGTATCACCATCAATGGTAATCTTATTGTCATCATACAAAGCGATTAACTTTCCAAGCTTCATATGACTGTCAAAAACAAGTTAATTATGAAAGGTTGATTGACTTTAATCACTTACCCTGCAAGCGAACAGGCTTCAGACTGCACACCTTCTTGAAGGCATCCATCGCCGAGAATAACATACGTATAGTTATTGATAAGATCATAACCCGGCTTATTGAAAGTAGCAGCAATATTGGCTTCAGCTACAGCCAATCCGACAGCATTGGCAATGCCTTGGCCCAGAGGGCCCGTGGTGACTTCCACACCCTCAGTGTGACCTCGTTCCGGATGCCCTGGTGTCCTATTTATGCATGTATTCTAAGCATATCTCTCAGGGAACGTATAAACCATGCCATACTTGCTTTTGACCTTGCGAAACTGCTTCAGATCCTCCATGGTCATCTTATAACCAAGAAAATGCAGTAATATATACTGTAAGGCACATGCATGACCATTAGAGAGCAAAAAGCGGTCTCTATTGGGCCAATAAGGATCCTTCGGGTTTGCGTTGATGAACCAACTGAAGAGAGCATGTGCCATCGGTGCACATCCCATAGGCGCGCCTGAACGAATACCATCATTAAATAGCGTGTAAATGAAACAGTGAAAGTACAATGCTTATATTATTACCTGGATGGCCCGACTTAGCATTGCTTGTCACGTCGGCAGCAAGAACACGAATAGTGTTAATACACAAGCTATGAATATCTTCCATCTTGTACTAGTAGTAACAAATAAAACAGAAGAGCAACAGAGAAACCAAATGCTACTGAAAAGATCGAGTATGATTTTATTGTAAGGGTTTAGTCGGAGTCTGAGATTCTACGTCGGTTGCGTCAAAGTTCGTTCATGCAAGGTGAAGCATAATTACTTCAGATTCCGTCAGTACCATAAGCAGGTTATCTAAAACAAGCTGAACGCCCAATATATCAATTTCATGCCCATGGGTTAAATCCACTAGGGTCTGTGTTTCAGTATTCGACTTTTGGTCTGTTCGGTAGTAAATATAAGCATTTCTAGTGCTTTCAACAATCACCACAAATTTGTAGTGAGGATCATGTCGCACAAATCGGCTATCGCGCTTTGACGCCTGTACGAATGCAAACGCATTGAAAGTTGCTATATGATTGGCTGCAAATGCCCCGTCATATTCTGAGAATGCGAAGACGAGTCCATCCACATCCGATTTCACGCATACAGAAGGAATGGACGCGTGATCGGTGAACGAGTTGCATAGCCATTCATTTCCACCAGAAGATATCTCTTGCTTGATACTACCATCACGGTTATATACAACAAAGTTGATTGGTTGTCCATTTTGGTCAATGTCTTCATCCATATCTGTAGCAGCAGGGTGCTGTGCAGGACGAACATTCGGTTGCTCCTCGTTCGACGTAAATTTTTCAAGTCGTTCCATCATTTCTTGTAGCTTGGCTTGACCAATTGTCTCCAATACGCCATCATCAATGTCGTACAATTGAGGCCAACGCGTGTATTCGTCTTGTTTTGTAAGGAATAATGTCAATAAACCATCCGGCTCCAATGTCCATGTACTGTCATCCGTTCGGATCGTGCTCCATAATTGTCTGTCCCCAAAAGAAAGATCTTCGTGACCTGGTACTTCCAAAGAGATATTGTTTCGGTTCAGTTGACATTTGACACCACGGGTTCCTGCTGGCAATTGAATTTGAACAGTAATATCGGGTCCTTCTTGCGCCCATTGATAGCTTGGTTTGTTGCTCTCGGCTGCATCCTTAGGCGTCTCCTCCATCTCTGCTTCCTTTAGCTTTTCCTTTTCATCGTAAACCCATTCAAAAGGTGTTTCGCATCCGATTATGCAGCTGTTACCGTCATTAGCAATAGCATAATAACTTGGCACTTCCGTTCCTCGATGGATATGAAGCGTACGTAATCTGGTATGTTGATGCTCTGTATGTTCTACGGGCAAATCAAGTTCTAGGAGGGCGATATTGAACTTGGTTTCTGGACACGCTGCCCTGCTGTAGACCATCATAACAACCTTGTCCTTCACCAGTCTTGCCGTTAATAACACACACGGCACTGGAGACAATCCTTCATTCCCATCTCCTTCATAATAAGCCGAAGCAATAATGGTTCCTTGTGCATGACCCTCCGTCATTCCCATCCCAATCAGTTCGATATCTCCACGACCATTGGAAGCTAATAGCAACTGCGCGTTTAGGGCTATCAGAGATGGATACTGTGGGTCGGCTGGAACGGTTCGATCCACTACGGTATAAGCAGGTACGCCTCCCAAAGGCTGTGTCAATTGTGCCACCAGCAGGAAGGTTGTTGCTTTGGTTTGCTACTATGAGTAAGTCTAACGGGAACAAAATAAAGAAGGCAATGAATAAGTAGTAGTTACCTTATTATAAGATATTTCTATGATATTATACTCTTCGTCTATATAGAATGCTATCCCGGTATGATCATGTCTCGGAAATCCATAAGCCAAATGGCTGAATCTGACACGTGCTTGTAACTCTCGGAATCCCATACGATGCGTTTGTGGCATTCTTTCGATGTTGAGCCTCCCTCCTGGTAGTGGCCTCCGAGAAAGGCAAGATTCATCCTCAAATCTCTTTAGTTTGTAGCCTTCAAACTTGGCATTTATTAGTTCTCTATAGGATGTGAATCGCTGCTTTGACATGTGGTTTGCAGGAATGAGCACAGGTGGCTTTTTCTAGAAATTTATGGATTCTCGTACATTTCGCTTTGCGCCTATTTCGTAATGTTTCGTTGCTGATGCATAGGATAGATTTGCGCTGCTAATAATTACTTCGCGTCAATTAGACGATAGCCTATGTGTATTAGTCTGGACAATGTCTTCTTTAACTTTGATTCGAATAGGCTGTCTTCTCTCTATGTATCATTCATTTACATAAGATGTAATGTTGTCTTTTATCCATCTATACATTCCCGGTGTATGCTTCAATTGATATTAAGTACAGATAAGCCAGGTTGTTGTTTATATCCAGCTTACAAAACCTGTAATGGAACCAAGCCTGACTGAGTCACTAGATCCCTGTATCCATCCGGTTAGTGAATGATATCCTTTGTTTGTATACGCTACTGTCACTCATCCTTATAATCCTTCAAGTGTTTGCCAGGTGTTTGCATCTTCTACATCCTTTGTAATACGTTATCCAGGAAGGAAACGAAAAAAGCTGGCCGTCCTCGCCTCTTTCCTTCTTTTCACCGGGCCCACCGATACAAGGTATAATGCTGGTCTTCAGCATTGTATGAGAATCTACCTTCGGCAGTAAGTAAAAGACGCCAACGCATTCCGTCCATGGACGCAAGTTCATTTAGGGTAGTATCGAAGACTGTCAATAAACAATATGAAGCCTTCTTTCGGATTTTCACTTAAAATACAAGAGTTAATATCAGTAAAGAATCAGTGTATGTTAAACACTCTTTGCGTAAGACGAAGATAGAAAACCGCATACGAAACGTGTATTCACGTTCATTCTTGTTGGTGAATTGTCCGGTTGTCCTACAGAATGATTAATTCGCCATACGATTAGAGCTCCTATATCATGGGCGATATGTTCTGTTTCCTAAATAGTTGCTCTATAAGTTTTTCTAAGCAACCTAGTATCAAATATGTTGAGCTGTTGACTTATAATTGGTCTTAGTGATCGAAGTCCATATATCCAGTTGAAATGTATCATCGCTGAAAGTGTCGGAGGACGAATTAGTCTTCTTCGGATTTCATCTCCACGGTAATCGGGGCACAAAATCATTTCCCTTCATTGCTTTTCGCTCATGGCATCGTTTCAGCAAACAATAGAAACCTATTTAAACGCAAATATACCAGTCTTGGGTGAAAATGAGATTGTTAACTTAAATTTACTCCTTGAGAGTCGCCAGAGTAGGCAAGCGGATCTTGACAAAAAGGTGCGGACAATGATTCCTTGTCGCGTACTCATCTTTCTTCATTGTAGCTTGATACCGTCAAGGAGAAAACACAACAAGCTCTAAAGACTATGTTGGATACCGTCCATTCAGAGCAGAAATTATTAGAAGATACACGTACTTCCTTAACTCAGAAAGAAAATGAAATATGCCAGTATTGCCCTAGCCATGCAGAGGATCAGAATACTTCTGATGATACATTATTAAAGCGTCTCGGATCGCTGGAAGCTAGAATCCGTACAATAGATCATACAAAGGATTACGTAAAGACTCTTCTTGTTTGCGCAAATATTAGGTATGTGGAAATAAAGTGTTTAATAAGGTACACATTAACATAGAAGTGCCTAGTGAGGAAGCCCTAGCTATCGTCAAATCCGATCCAGAAGCAGCGATAGAGCCCTATAACAAGCTTGCTAAACTTCGACACTTTGTTGAGAATCACTCCAAATCCTCACATGGGCATGCTGATTTGCTAACTCACCTGACAAACTGCCATACGTATTTATGGGAGCAACTTAACGCTGCTTTAACTCGGTACGTATCATCTAGTTATTATTTTTCAGAGTGCTGATGATAAATAGAAATTTCAAGAGCTCCCTTGATGCATTGTCATGGCCTAATCCTATAAAGCCGCCCTATGGACCTCAACTTCGAGATAAGTTGGACCATTTCGAGCAATGCTTCCGTAATCTCCTGTTGCTTCAGAACCCGTACGTAGAAAGAAGCTGTCTTGTCGCAAAATAACTAATCATATCTTGGTCCAGATCTGGGAAAATCGCCGATGAATATAAGAACACGGTGCTTGTGCCAGTTGCTCTTATGCTAGAACCTATATCTCTGCGGTTTAGATTTCATTTTGAATCCAACAAACCTACTAACCGTTTGGACAAGGTAAATCATGCTTAAGCGAACAAAATCTACATACTCACTACCTGTTAGCCGGAATGGTACCTTAAACATATCAAAAATACCATGATTACACACATGCCATTTTTGATCACGACTATTCAACCCATCTTAGACGATGTTTCTGACTACTTGGGTGCGAAGTTATTGATCAAGGACAACTTTATCCAAGGTTTGCTAGCTAACGTTTCTCGCAAATTGAACGCGACTCTGCCGAAGCTATTAAACCATGCAAATTGGCTAAGTCATACAATCCATGAGGTGCTCCTATTCGATCAAAGCTTACAAGAAGAATTTGCATATGCTGTCTCTGGACCTCAACGAAGCAATAGTTCCATGGGGGAGATTATACTTAGAAATGATACATGGTTTAACGCATGGTTTGAAGCTGAGAAAAAATGTAAATTTGGTTTTATTCAATTATTCTGCTAACGCTTATACAGTCTCAATAATACGATATGACGAAATTGTTTTGGATAGTCAAGCATTCGATGTCTATACCGAGGATGAGCTGCAGAGGGACAGCAAAGAGGCTGGTGGCGGAGATGCCAAACATGATTCGACGATGAAAAGAACAAGATCAGCCGTTCATTTACTTAGTCTGTTAGAGGGCATTACAGGTACACATAAAATAGGGGAATTTGAATTGATGATATTATATATCAGAAACTTACAAGCTGGTTCCGTCGCTCATTCAACGCTTGAAGTTCTTCGCTGAAATTCAACTGAGCTTACTCAATCGATATCATCAACGTATATCTTCGGCTGTGGACTCATTCGAGGCTTTAAGCTTGCTTCGTTCTGTGCCTGTTCCAGGGTCATTTCCTGATGCAGTTACTGGCCTGAAGACCACAAACGACTCAGCCGGGTCATTAGCATCATTGGGACGCTTATGCCGTTGGTGGGCAAGTATCCGAACTATTGGAGAAGCCGTCCGTTATATGGTGGAAGATGATGTAAGAGAAATTGGGCCAATTGCTATCGAACCCTAAATAGATGTCTTAGCATTTCCTTTCAATGCAATATGAAGTCGACTCTCGTCCAGTCGTTGTCAAGGAAGCTGGCGTAGAAGAAATTCTCCTTCCAGCAGCAAAAGATAGTCAGACCTTTTCGCTATTTTCAAGAGTATTAACGGATTGCGAGGCCTTAACTGAACGGATTGAGAAAATCCTCGTAAGCGTGATAGTAAAAGGATGGATAACAAATACAAGGAATTACGCGAAAAGGTGATGTTAGTCAGAATAATAAGAGATACTGACGACGTATCCACAGAGACGCATGGTGGCAGACATCTAGTGAAAACCTCAATGAAATATCAAGTGAATTATATCTACCTCTGCAAGACTTACGTATTGCGTGCAACTTTTTGTACTCAACACTCCCGCATACTAGTTTTGTATCGCTGTATCATAGGATCTCACAGGAGATCGAAGATTGGTATTGGCGATATGTGATAACGCAAAACCAGTTTTCAAAGCAAGGGTCACTGCAGCTCGAAGTAGATCTCCAATTAGGCTTTTGGAAAACTGGTAAGCAATGGGTGAGAAAACCAGAAAACTACACGAAGAGGTAAGCATAATGTTAGCAAAAGGCAACCTTACTCAGTTTGTTGGCAAAGGCTGAAGGAAACATTGAAGCTTCTGACATTATCATTTAATGCAACAAATGGAGAAGATACTTCAGAACTCCACACGTTCTTGCCTTACGATGAATTTATGAAAGCTTTAATGGATGGTTCGGAGAAAGCCAGGATTCAAAAGGAGTTGGACAGACTCGGTATTGAACTACTTAGCTACAGCCAAGTTCGGGATGTCCTTCGGCGAAGAAGTGATATGCTTTGTAGCTGGAGTTAAACTTAGCCTATCAAGCTCTGCTGTATATAGCCGTTTTGTATCAACACTTTTCATCAAGGGTTAAAAGTTTACTGCAGAGAAGTGAAGCATTGCGTTTGGCTGTTATTTAGAAACGAACCTTCCCTAAACTCTGTTAATGTATGATATTGAGTTGCAGACGCTCTTGCTTTCAATGATTTCACAAACCGAATAATTTCCTCGCATTAAATTGAACATAATCTTAAGTTTGCTCACGAAACATAGCAGTAGCTTTTTATATTTGCCCCTTTTACTCCCAAGTAAATCAATTAATATCTAGCATATAAATGTGTATACGGAATATTGGAGTCGGATGGCTCCAGTTAACAAGCTTTTAGTAAAGTTGAGAAGCTGAATCCATTGCCAACAAGAGCACTTACATTTATCTTTCCTATAGTATGCTTAACATGGCATGTTTCAAAGTCATCTGTATACGGTCTTAATTCATTGGATTAGGACCGAACGCTTATGGCTGCTGGACGCTTGTCAGATTCTATCTAAGCGTATATTTCCGAATTTTGGCGGAAGACGACATTTGTAGCTTTGAAGCATCATTTGAAGTTTTCAGCCAATGACAGATTATGGAGAGTGAAAGCAACAAATAGCAGAAGCCGGCGATGATTGAAGAAGAAAGCGAAAATGAACCAAAGCTGAAGGGACGAGGCACGATCCATCTTGCATCTGGTGTACTTTATTTCCAAAAATTGAAGTCGCATCTAGCAAATTCACTTGGCGTATTTTGGAAACTGGGCTTGACGCTAACAAATCACATTAATTGTGGTGCCATAAGAGTTCGAGTTGACCACTTTTACATACCTGTCATAAAACTGACGACGCCATACCCATCTCACCGCCAAGTGAATGCCAGATGCATATATAAATTTCAATTCCAAAGGCCTGTGAAATTATTTTTGGGAGATACTGTATGACGACAAGCTGGCCGCCAAACCTTAATGATAATGCACATCGTTTGTTGCAAGCTCACGTTGGCAAGACGTTGCTACTAGGATAGGATGGGATATCAATTCCATTGCTATTTTATGATTATTTCTTGACTTGACAGAAACCAGATCAATTCCGACAGAGTCTGTGCATCCACAGTTTGTACTACATACAAAACATGCATCTACATATATATATGTCATGTAATATATAATGCAACGATCCCGATTTCTATATTGACTTTGAAACGTATGATATTGTTCAAGTCTTCGATCACTATAACATTGCAACCTAGATAACGAGTATAATTTAAAGCATCCATAAATGGGACCCGAATTTAGTGATATTTGGTTAGAATCGAGTTGAGAAGTAGCACGGTATACACTACCTTTAATGCTAACGATGTCGTGTGCACAAAAGCAGATCAGAAAAGAGAGTAATTTGTCTTGTACAACCTCGAGCGGCGCGGCCTACACAAAAATAGAGACAGCGACCTTGTTTCTTGTCCCTCTTTCTCTCTTTCTCTCTCTTTTTTCTATTTTTCCTTTGTCCAACCAGCATCTCTCCTTTTCGCTCTCCTTCCATTACTCCTTCCGTTCATTAGAAACAGATGGCAAGCTCGCGATTCACCATGAGCCGGGACCGACTGGCTGAACTACGAGTAAGGAGTACTAATGATTTTTCATACCGCTCATTCACTGTATACTCGAACTGATTCCAGGGCTCAAACAGTAACGAAAAGAAATATGAGCAAGTATCCACGTGATGGATCAACACCGCTTTTCTAACAAGTTTTTTCTGTTTCTGGCCATTTTTAGTCGCCTAAGGTAAACGAATATTATCCTAGTATTTTGCTATCCACTCAAACGAAAGGGCAACGGTCAGCGACGACTATGACGAACCACCTCCAGTCCCATCCTTCCCCTCTTCTAACCAGTCTCGATACGATGACCAAAACGCTTACAGACCACCCGCACAACCGGCGCCTGCATACAATAAATCTACCCGGGGTGATCGTCATGCAAACGGAAAAGAACAGTATGAAATGACAGAGCGCAGTAGACCAGATACACACCTTGTTTCCACAGAAGCTTTCTTCGCAGAGGTAATGTTTGGATTATAATATCCCACTTTTCTTAAAGAATGAAACATTAGGTGGAAGAAGTCAAAGATGTGATCCGAAGGATTAACGACAATATCTCGGCTATTGAAGAATATCATGGTGCATCTCTTGTGAATATCAGCGAAGAACAAATGTCGCAAAACACACGACGCCTGGAAGCGTTGTCAAGTGAGACGGCAAAACTCAATCAGGAAGCCAAAAAACGGATACAAGGTAAAAAGGAGAAGGGATTATAATATGTACCAGGAATATTACATGCTTTCTTATACGTCCGGATTCAGGTATTGAGTTGAGCAATGCAAAACTACCCCCAAGCACAGGCGATCTACCAATGCGTAAAACTCAGGTACAGTAAAAGAAAAAGTGGATTTGACATATTCCGCTAATTGATTTCCCCCATTGCCAGCATGCAGCATTGAAAAAGCGCTTCATCGAAACTATTCAGCGATACCAGGATATTGAACGCACATATCAGCAAAAATACAGACAGCGAGTGGAAAGACAGATCCGCATTGGTAGAATGGGAGCTTACTCATACAGCACAATTGACCGAGATATGTAGTAAAACCTGATGCCACATCAGACGAGATTGAACGGACATTGGACTCGGATGAAGCTTCTCAAATTTTTGCGCAATCGGTAAACACACTTGGACAAAGAAACCAAAATAAGTCTCATAACAGCGTTTTCTTTTCTTTAGCTTATGCAAGCTAACAGATCAGGTCAAGCACGGGCTGTATTGAGTGAAGTGCAATCACGTCACGACGACATCAAGAAAATCGAGAAGACAATCCTTGTATGATATAACTTGACACTAACTTGTGGCTTCTGTCTCATTTTGATTTCATTTCTCTTTCTAGGAATTACACCAGCTGTTTATGGACATGCAGATGTTGGTGGAGCAGCAGGGCGAAACCCTCAAGGAGATCGAAATGCATGCGGAAACTACTGTCGTAGACTTGGAACAGGGCAACAAAGAGATTGCGAAGGCAATCGTGAGTGCCAAAAGCACACGGGCGGTGAGTCTCACTTCATATATTCCAGTCTGCAATATTAAACTAATATTAACACGGATAGAAAAAATGGTGCTGCTTCGTGATCTTCATTATCATTTTGATTGTTGCAGCTATTTTGATTTGGTGGTTCGCGTTCGACCACAAGGGTATCAACTAGACATCCTATTCCTTTTAGACATTCCCCGTTTGTATTGCCATTACTTGCATGTTTATAATTATAACCCAAACGCGTATTGCAAAAAATGCGTAATGAAAAGGAAATATGGACAGGAAGAGAACCAGGTTATCGATCGGATCCATTGCAAAATCAGACAAAAGGCCTGTGCTTCCCAGTTTGCTAATAGTAGCTTATGGGCGTTTTGATTAAGGGAGAAGTCTACATAATGAAGGCAAATGAAAGACTCACCTTAGCGAAGTCGAGAAGGTAGAAGAGTCTTATACCCGAATGTCCTTTTGTGCGTGATGAGTACCATGAAGTAGCTTTGCTGCTGTGGCAATGTTACCGGCTTTCTGAAATTGGAAGACTGGCATTATGACAAGTTCCACGTGCGTCATCGATAGGAGACCCTCACAATTTTCTGCAACTATAATTTATGAAAACCTTATGCAGATCCATTCAATATCTCGCAGCTTCTCTCTTAAGCCCCTGATTCTTACACCATATCGGATTGAATTGGAAAGGTTTTCCCTGAATTTTGCATTAGTCTAAAGCTCAGGGTGATTGACAGTGAAAAAGGAGGATCCACAATATTCTCATGAAAGAAAAAGCCAAAAGCATGTACCTACATTGCATATCATAGCATACATGAGTTTGGAAATCGACTTAAAGAGGTCCTACAGTAAAAACAAGGAATGCTTAAGGCGCGGAGACAGTCAAAGAAGGGGAACTGATAGTAAATCTTCGTGAAAACAGAAAGGGGTATCCATAATTCTCGAAGCTTTTCTAGAAACAAAACGATAAGTGACATATTCCCCATCAGCTGCGATAGTATGTGAGCTCTGCAAAGTTTGGTCTCCTGGTCAAGCTTAGATATTTGGCGCCGAAATCGAGTTTTATAGACAGGTAATGGATTTGCAGGATATCGTCTTGTACTAGGATGCCATTGGCTGTCTCTCTTGCGGGAAAGTTATAGGAAATAGCAAGATAGCTGTTAACATGCAATAGCGTCGTATAACTTTGCTTGGCTAAGTGCCTATTTGGACATCATAAAATATCTAGTATATGACCATTTCAATTGTGCTTGTGGATCTGTGGGCAAGCCCAAGATATATGAATCAAAAGTTGTTTTAATCCTTGAATAAGACGTTATTGTTAAATTATATCCTTTCACTGTGTTAGACAACGAGGAGAAATGAGTCATCTGGATATAACCATGATTTGCGCCACAAAGACGCTCCATACTAATTTATATTTTGAACTCAACAAAATGAAGCCTACTATGAGGGTCTCTCGTCTATGATACATTAGTTTCCGTCAATGCTTAGCTGCATCGAACCGTGTGAGAATTAGCTTCGATGATGCAGAAGTAGACGTTGAGCAATATACTTCAGGCTTCACTTGCCCAGATTGGCAATGGGGATTCTAAAATTAGTGTATTGAGAAAGAGCGGAAGATAAGGTTTCCGGATCGAATTTGTCAGACCAGGTAAGGAGGAGTAACGGCAGTTTAGTCAAGACACTACTTTGTTCCAGGATTTTCATTTTTTTAAACAGAATTATGGTGTAACAAAGAGTATAGTCACTGCGTTTCATCTATGTGGATTAGAGCATACCGTCTCTTCGGTTCAGCTGCAAGAATGGGGATGATCGTCAGGATTTAGGATACACGAAAAAGCGGGAGAACGGGGTATGAACCTTCTTGCATGGATCATTCCGGTGGGAGAAATCACAGGCAGCTGGACAGGCGGGACGATGGGGCACATTACGAATTACTGATTATGTATTAAAGTGAATTTAATTTACTAGATTTGTCCAAACTGTGTTCGCCGTTTCTCTGCACGAATATTGCGTTGTTGCTGAAGTTGTCGGATATGAGATTCGCAATAAATACGCCTCTCAAACATATAGTATACATCGGTAATAGAACATCGGCATACCTAATAAATTAAGTTTATCAGCCTTGCATATGAAAACAGATGACCAGACAGGATAGCATACACTGCATTTAAAACAAGGAGGATGGAACCGCCATCCCTCAATGGTTTGCGCGCATGGGCCTTCAATTGGCTCATCGCATGTTCTGCAAAGGGAGTTGTTCAATTGATGGTAATGTCGTTTACAATAAGGCGAGTTTTCAAACACATAAAACGTGTTATCTGGGAAAGGGCGATGGCATGTCTGGAAAAATCCTGGTAAGACAAATGTCGCGCGACAAAAGTCTGCTAAGAGAATAGAACTTACGTGGCAAGCAAAGCATTCAACATGCCATTTGCCTCTTAGTTTTCCGTCCATAGCGGAAACCGCCTCTTTTTCCACTGTTTTGTTGCATGCACGGCATTTTGGTAAAAAGAGATCTTTAAAATCAGCCATACAGTAAACACGGCCTTGGTATTCTTTGTAACCCGTTCTACTATCTAACGGGTTATAGCAGTGATAGCACTTTATATGCCCAGGGTGATAATGATGCCCCAAAGCTTTAATTGACATAGTGCTAGAATTGATAGGCCGTTCACTGGATAAAATTAGGAAACGAGCGCATGGAAAATAAGTATAGGTCACGAGATATACGGAGAACGCACTTACCATCCAGCACACATGATCCTGTTACGGACCACATCATAATCTCGCTCACAATAGAGTTTGTCGTTGTACATTTTGCACGTATTGGTATGTAAAGGGACACGACATAATCGGCAAGTAAAACACGATTTGTGGTAGTACTAACATAAAAATAAAAAAGGTCTCAGATTATTGGTGTCACTTTCTTTTTCTTCAACCGCACGAGGCATACAACCAATCTCTGCGTTAGTCCTTACCCTTTTTTCCTTATTAATGACATTATCCCTATAATCAAATTCTTCACCACAAGCAGCACAACTATCGGAATCATGCTGTTCCGGAACATCCTCGTTAAGATCGTTCATACTGCTCATAAGATCAGCCATAAGCGAGTCTAATGCTCCTCCTCCAGCACCTCCTCCTCCAGTTTTGCTTCGGTTCGAATGGCTGTATATGTTACCCAACGATTCTTTTCGAGCAGGACTGTGATCTTGAAGATAAGTTTGTTGTCAGTGTCATTCAAGACATGCATTTCCTACCATATTTCCGGTCTTCATCAAAATATCCACCCCGTGAGAGATTCTCCTTCGAACTGAGAGGGGACGATGTCCTAAAAAGGTTTAAGACGAACAAAATCTGGGGAATATGCGTTGCCTACTTAAAACTAGAAGGGCTCCTTGGCGATGGCTCATCGTGAGGACGAGGTGAAGCACTGTTAAATTGTCTTTCGTAAGTTGGCGTCTTCGGACTGGAAGCGCCTGGTCGGCGACGGTCATCATTCGCACGATAGACGTCGTCACGATAAGGATCATGGGGGAATTTGCTATTCAAGGGTGAATTGTCGTCTCGCGTGATGCCGTAATATGGTGGGGTGACAGATCTAGCAGGGCTGTGGCCAAATGATGTATCGTATTTCAGTCCATTTGGGCTCTCCAACGGTGAAATGGGTGAAGTAGTTTTTGGAGCCATTGCTGGTATGTATTTCTCTATAAAGAAGGAAGAAAAGGAGGGCCATGTAAGTTCTACCTGCAGAAACAAGTCAGCTTTATGCATCGTTATCAATGGCTCAATAGCTTACCTTCGCGTATGCTATACGTAATTATTTTAATTTGTATTATAGCATTTATCCTCACCTTGACGTTGTGGGGGAAGTATAGGAATGGCAGGAACTGGTGGCATGCTGGAACACAGATGATCACCTAGTCGACGAATGTGAACATCTCTTCCGCAATCCGAACATTTGACGGTAGGAAGGATCTGTGAAATCCGCTCTTGGGAGGCAACTTTGCTCATATTAGAGAAGAAAAAGAAAAAGAAGAAAAGAAAAGATGCAAAAACAAACAGGCGTATACTGACTTTAATGCATTTTCATTTCAACAAACGCAGTAATTGGGCGGCACACGATATCTAAACTAAAAAAAGGAAACACACAAAGGAAAGAAAAAATAAAGAAAGGAATGGCGTGCAAAAAAAACGCCTAGAACAAAGTTGCAAAACCAATGAAGTAGAAGACCCGGTGGTATCTTACCAGTATTTGGCGAGCCATACATAGTAACCTTCAGCGTCAAGGTGCCACCAACAACCGTTGCACAGCAATGACTAAACTATTGTCGTGCGTAAAGCAAAATTCTTTTTTATTTTTTTTTGGAGACCATTGTTTTCCATCCACCCCCCTTTACAGTCTGAATCAAGTGAAAACGAATGTGGGAAATCTGCACCTATTCTCATGCCTTGCTTTCTTGAGGAGAGCTTTAAGCAAAGACTAGCAGGCATCAGAGGAAAATCACATGTTGGTTGTCGATCAGCGAAAAGGAACACGAATCTCCGTCTTAACCACCAGATTTAAAAGGATTCATTAATCCATGGAATCAAAAAGCTTAAAGAATCGCTTAGAGTTGAGTTTACCTTTGATTCTTCACCCGTTTAAACTTCTGTTCATTCTTACGATAAATGCACCTTGTCTAGTTCAGTAACCTGTTTTTATTGCAGTGCTACGTCAACTTGCAGATAAGTTGTGATTTTTAGTTCATATTAGTCTTTCTCACACAAAGTCCCACCCAAATTCGTAAATCACATTGTTCTTTCCCTTCTCATGTAACCTCATGAATCGAATGATGATGCTCTAGAAAATGAATAGTGGTATCATTTCAGGTAATTCTGACTCAAAGTGGAGCGAATACGGGATTCTTTTGGAGTCAAGTATGACTACAGTCTATCTTCCGCTTGCCTTTATTTTTTTTAATTTGCGACAATTGCCACACATTGATTAAATACGTTTCCCGCAGCGGACAATCCTGAACTTTCACTTAACTAAATTCCCGGGAATTTGGTTTAACGAGCTGAAGCGAAATATTCGTTTATGGTCTACTGAGCTGCAGTTAACCAGACTAACAAATAACAGACGCTGTTGTATACTGCATTTGTTTTTATCAAAGTTATAATCATACTGGATATTTCGCTGTTAGAAAAATAATATAGTTTGCAAAAGGGTGGTTCAACTGACATTTTCAAGGGTGTCGTTGGATAGGAAGAGGCTAGTCGTGGCATGCTGCGATACATCCTCTTGTTGGGTGCCTGTTTTTTTCAAGCTCAGAAGCACGAGGTCCGCATTGGCTTACCATAACCGTAAAAAGTCTGTCACTAATTTTTGCACTTGACGATCCGCAGGTCCATAAGGACGAGTTCTTTCAATCATCATGACTCAATATAAGGCCATTATCTTGGTGGGTGGACCATCGCGAGCCACACGTTTCAGACCTCTTTCTTTGGATGTCCCAAAACCACTTTTCCCTGTTGCGGGTGCACCCATCATCTCTCACCATCTAGCAGCCCTTGCCAAAGTGGAAGGTCTGCAGGAAGTCCTCATTATTGGCTTCTTTGAAGATAATGTCTTTTCACGCTTCCTTGATGACGCAGCTACGGAATTTCCTCACCTTTCCATTCGGTAAAGAAATTCGAATACGCGCTTTTTCCTGTTGAAGTTGATCTTCCCATTTAGCTACTTGCGCGAGTACCAGTCATTAGGTACAGCTGGCGGTATTTACCATTTCCGCGACGAAATTCTACGCGGTAGTCCACAGCAATTCTTTGTTCTTCACGTCGACATTGCATGTGCTTTTCCATTGAATGAAATGATGGCTGCTCACATGAAGCATCGCGGCCTGTGCACGATGCTAAGCACTAGAGTGAGTACCTTTTATGCTTGTACACAGGATAGACCAATAACATGAAAGCAACGCAGGTTCCGCGGGAGCAAGCTACTAAATACGGGTGTCTCGTTGCAAAACCAGATACCAATGAGGTCTTGCATTATGTTGAAAAGCCAGAGACATTTATTTCCGATCTGATTTCTTGCGGCGTTTACTTATTCGACACCGCTGTTTTTGGAGAAATGAAGAAGGCGATTGATCGCAAGAAGGATAACCATGAAGAAGCAGACTACACATGGACTGCTTCCAACGATCTTTTACGCTTGGAACAGGACCTTCTAAGACCCCTATCAGAATCTCGAAAACTATATGTTTACGTTACGGACGATTTCTGGAGGCAAATTAAAACAGCCGGGTATAGTAAACTATTTGTCTTTTCCGGGAGGATAGAGAAGAGAGCGATTATGGAAGAGACAGGATAGTTTTAATTAGTCTAAATAGGTCTGCTATTCCTGCAAATGCTGCTTATCTGGAACGCCAAGCACGGGAACGCCCAGAACGCCTAGCAGAACGAAAATCTAACGGCCCTGAAATTATAGGCGCCGTTTACATTCATCCTTCCGCTCACATCGATCCTACCGCTAAGGTAACAACTACAACACGAGCAACCAACTGTTGTGTCTAAACAACCGATCAGATTGGTCCCAACGTTTCAATTGGTCCACGAGTAAACATCGGCAAAGGTGTTCGTGTCAAGGACTCGATCATTTTGGATAACGTTCAGATTGGTGTAAGTGATCTTAATATTAGTAGCTGCTGTAGTTTGCTAAACCTAGTTATAGAATGCTAGCTGCGTGCTTCACTCAGTTATTGGATGGAATAGCAAGATTGGAGCGTGGGCACGCGTCGAAGGAAGTCCTATCGGCGATCATAACGTTGCTATGATGAAGAATGGCGTTAAGAGCCAGAGTATCACCATTCTAGGTAAAAAGAAAGCCCGAAGAATCAATGAGAAACTGACATTTGTATGTTCACAGGCAAAGAAGTTACTGTTATGGACGAGACAATCATCCGTAACTGCATTGTCCTGCCTCATAAAGAGCTCAAGTCTTCTTTCCATAGTGAAATCCTTATGTAAATTTAAAAATAACTGAAGAAATCCGGCTGATTCTCAGCGTAAGATGTCGAAAGGATTATGCATCGCTGACATAGATCAGATTCTCTGAACATGTATCGTAACGGATAAGAAACGATGAGATTTTTCTACTGCCTTAGATGTCTGAACGAAGACCAAAGCTTTCTTCTAGCCTATAGTATACAGTTTCTTATTTGAGCCTAAAGGTTCGCCTAATGATATGCTGGTCAGATTTCTTAGTTAAGGATCGTTTGTGCTCCATGACGTACGAGCAGGTCTTTAAAAGGACAGTGTCACGAAAAATCCCCAACAAAGTTTATCTGTGATCCGATTGTATTCACACTAGCCTACAATAACAAAAAACAGAAGATTTAGATTTGTTTCATGGTATCTGTAGTCAGCGACATCGCCATGGCTGAATGCTGACAAAAGCAAAGAGCGCTTTTTCTGAAGACGTACGGCTGAGATTTTAACGTTTCCACTTGCATGTTCAGCTGAGAACAAAAAACTGGTCACATCAATTTGGTGCATTGCTTTTCAGTTTCTCTCGTTTTGCTCTCTCTACTCTTTGTTCACCAAATCCGTCTGTCCGTGATGGGAAACTCGGCTTCGACCGAGCATAGTAACATTTCAGCGTCATTGAACGCACAAAGACAGAACACAGACGGCGCTGAATCCTCTCAAGCATACGCCCATACCGCTGACAAGTCCAATACAAGGTCTGCCCAGAAAAAGAACGCTGATAGAGCACCATTTCGCTTGTCAGTTACCGAACCGATGGAAAGAGAAGGGGAGATAACTATCACAGAATCAACAACACCAACCGATTTGTCGCCCGATCTACCCGTCTATGGGGAGACAACAGCCTGGATCCCCAGGGAAGTCGCTGCTGGCAACAGTGAACAGCCAGCGCCAAGGGCTGTGCCAGTTTCTACAGGCAAGTCTGGATGGGTCTCGAGCACGGGCGCAGTGAGTCCATGGGTCGGTTCGTCGCTATCGTCCTCCGCATCGTCCAATCATCGAGACTCAATACGAGGGCCTTACTATCGCGCCCGGGGTATGAGCATCCACAGAGATTCAGAGATAGAGGAAGATATCACGCAACATCAGATAGTAAAAAGTCCGGTTTATGAATCGAAAGGTATAAAAAGGAAAGAAAAGAAACAGCAAGTGATATTTACGATGAAAAATCTTTATTTCTATATTGCAACAGGCGTGCCGACGCTGATAACCTGGACGCAGGGTGGGCAAAATGTGTACGTTACGGGAACTTTTAATGGATGGAAGCATAAGATCAAGCTGGTCAAAAGGTTAGATGAACCCCCAAATTGCTACTATGGTCGTTGACTTTATGATATAATCTATGAAGTACTCAGGATTTTAACGCTGTTTTGGAGCTACCGCACGGAACGCATCGATTAAAATTTATTGTGGATGATGAGTGGAAATGTTCAAACGATCTGGAAACGGCGACAGATCCTGATGGAAATCTAGTGAATTATCTTCAGGTGATGGATGAGGACGAGGAGTTGATGAGTGAACCCGACATGACCGGTGGAAAAGGTAAGTTGAGAAGGGATAATAGATAGCGAGACATTGCAGAGAAAGAGATAGAGAAGAGATTAACAGGGAGCACTAGATGAGTCAGATACATCGACAGCTTCAGATCATTATTCGTCGGAGATTCCAGCTGATTTACTGGCACTTGCAGCGGTCGCGACATCCAACGAGAACGAGGAAGAAGCAAAACGTGCAGTGACGGAATGGGAACGAAGGCAGGCGCAGCCACCCGCGTTGCCACCTCATCTAGAGAAAGTCTTGCTTAATTCTCAAAATGTTAGCGAAGAAGATAATTCAGTTCTGCCAGAACCGAACCATGTGACATTAAATCATTTGTATGCTTGCTCGATCAAAGATAACGTCATGGCCTTATCGACTACAACCCGATACCGGAAAAAGGTAAGAATTCTTTGTCCTATTACTCACTCACTGATCCCTTTCTGTTTACAGTATGTTACTACCATGTACTACCGACCAGTCGTTCCAAAACGATAAGGGAATTGTCTTTCTGTCGTCATACATCATGCCTTAGTCTCCCAATCTCCCCCTTTTTTTTCTTGCATGCAATCACATCACATACGAAAAAGCACACGCGCTGGACATAAATTTTCTTCAAAGCTAAACTTTGTCCTCAATGAAAATGACCGTTGCCTAAATAGCATGTAGCTTGAAAACTAAAAACGGATAACGTCCGCATCGGTCGGAAAAGGAAGCTTATTCTTTTTTTTTTTTACTTAGATCATGAAACTATGAAACGAAAACGGGGCTGTTTTTCTATTGCTGTTTTGGTTTATTATTGAAAGCAAACGCGAGAAGCATTCTTTTCTGTCACACGCCTTACACCTACCCTTTGTCTTGTATGAACTTCCTCTGCTTAACATGCTTATGTATTTCCGTTTAGCTGTCTGCAATAAAGAAAGATAAGACAAACTATCCATTAAATCTGTCCCACGGTACGTTTTGCCCAGATAATAGATCGTTTTCAAGAACCTATCTCGTATTTACGTTCAAAAAGGGAAAATGACGCTTTTGGATGGAGAGATCTTGTAGTGTTTATTGAGAAGCTCATGTACGCTGCAATAGCAAACATCGTATCGATGGCAGGCTCGGATATGCACTTGCAAAAAAGTTAAGCGATCATTAGTAGCATGTCAGTTACGACAAAAAGAACTATCGCTTATTTTTCAGGGTGCGTAGAGCGTTCGTCAGTTAGCAATATCTAGAAAAAGGTATGGCATATAGCTCCCATTAAGTAATTGTCATAATTGCTGATTGAATGGCAGCAATTTTCCTTGTTCCGATTAACAACCAATCATGTCAGCGTGTGATGCATGCGACCGGGTTTTGCCTTGACGACGATGCTGAGGAAGGGTCTTTCTCCACTACGAAAGCTTACTAAGCTAACATATATCTTTTTACCCGGAGGCAAAAGTCATGCTTCGGTCAACGTAGCACGATTCTGTTTGCTAGCAAGGTACGTATTTCCAGGAAACGTACATTGACATTCCCCAAATTCCCGTCCCTCTCGCACAGTGCGTGCTTGCTTTTCTCGGATATGAATTTTGTACATTCCAGTGCGGGAAGTAGGTTTGTAAGCGGTCATAGGTTAACGTACCGAAGGACATATATAATTGTACAGGGTTGCTAAACTCGGGCTTCACATGGAAATGTAAAGTTTATTTAGAGTGTATCATCTCGTATTCAATAAACAAATATATATACATATGCTGTGTAACAGCCGTCGATCTTTTTCTTTCCTAACCGTAAAGTTTTCCAAGTTGATCAGCTGTAAAACAAGCTTGATATGATACAATTTTTCCTATTCCTGGCTTTCCTTCATGTTCATTTTGGAAGATTGAAATACTCAATGATGTTCTTCATCTTTTTGTCCGCAAGCAGACTGGAATCCTCTTCGTGGTCATGGAACTGTCCTGTTTTCTCATCTTCCACTGCGATTCCTTCTTCTTTAAGCTCTGCTATACGTCTATGGACTCGTTCGTCAATGATACGTGAAGTAAAGCTGCTCTTTTTAGCGCACACGTTGGGACGTCCAGCGACAAAAACGTTTGCACGGATAGCAATGAGCTTATCGAGGATACCAAGAATACCCGGATCGGACTGAGTCACTGATTCCGGGATTGAGAGTACTGTCCAGTTGGATGGTGTAACAATGGAAGATTCGAGACTAGAGAGATGCACATGGAGATGATGATATAAATAACGCATGGCCGTATGATGAAAAGGCGTCAATCTGTTGCGAGGAAAGGAAGTGGAGAGAGGGGTTAAGCTGCTGTCATCGTCGTCATCAGCAGAAGCTTTATCATCTTCACTGCGGATAGCGCGCTCGATAGCTTCTTCCGTAAAAGTATGCGGGTAATCTGTCAGCAAAAATACAGTAGGATTGAGTGACTCTGAATGGTTGCGGATTAAATCGACCAAGGCGTGTGCGCACGGTACTAGATTCTCCGGCTTTTGCATTGTCTCTGTCCGCCAGTGAACAGCCCAGTATGGTGAGAGTTGAGAAGATAATTGATTGGCAACATTGATAAGTCGCTCATTATACGGAATAGGTTTTTGCGCAGCTTTGTTATGGATAAACGGATATCTAGGAGAACAAAGAAAGCGCAAAATTTAGATCATTTCGCCAAGCAAATAAACAGATAACAAACAGACCGCTACCTTCGTTCGTAATATACGTTGACAATTTCCTGACTGTCGCTTTCCACCAAGAAATCCTTAATCGTCTCTTGATATGCTTTCCCACTTTTAGGATGAGAGTATTCATCAAGAAACAGCCACCGTTCTTCAGAGTGATTCATCAGGTTTTCCAAACAGAAAGGAGGAAGTATTTCATGAGCTGCTTTCGATTTATCTTTTGGTCGAAGCAGATGGACAGTTTGAGCAGATGCTGTCCGCTCGAGGGCTTTACGTTCTTTGAGCCAGTCAGTGAACTGCTTAAAGGAAATAGCCGAGAACGCATCCGTGTGTCTAGAAGCCCAGTCTGCTGAATAATAGAATTCGAAGTCGTGCTGAAGACAAGCTCCGATACGAGAGTTGCCGACGTTGGGGAGAACAAGTGTTCGGTTCACCATGCCCGACATAAAGGCCAACTGGCGTAAATGCATTTGTGCTTTGGATTCTTAAAGGAAAACGTTTAAATTGAGCAAATAAACGAAAAATGGCATTTCTTATTTTTGTTCACCTTGTTCTCCAATTTGAACAGGCAAAAGGAACCGACAAGGGCCGCCACAGTACTTTTCATCGATGACACGTAACTGTTCTTCTTGGCTTCGTGGAAAGTTGAATGTATCTACGACTTGCCAACGATATATCATGCCTATTGTCAAAAGGACGACAAGCGCTGTGATCTGAAGACGCCGATTAGCCAACATAAGGGCAGAAAAATAAAGAAAATAAAAAAAGTGCAGAAAGGAAAAAAGCAAACTAGAAAAAGCCAAGAGAAGTATCCACGCTAAATACATTGGAGCCATCCGGTTATATACTCTTTGTATTAACCATTTTTAGTAAAAAGAAACGGAAAATTTAGTCCCTATTAAAAAGGTTCTCTAAGGAAAAAAAGGTCTAGCATCAAACTTGCAGAAGTAGGAACAGTTTCTGGTTGACCAACCTTCATCCTATTTCAACTCTATAACCGTGAACATGGTCTCCATAGCTACTTTCACCTGGGATACTTCAACATGCTTTCTTTCCAGCTATGCTTTGGTCTTTGTTCGGATGTCGATCCCTTCTTTGGACGTCGATCCTTTTTTTTTGTGTTGCCAATGACTGCTGGTCATGGACGGTACAACTCATGGGACATCGGAGATCTAAACGTGAGTCACTTTGTCATTTGAAACATGAATTCTTCACATTACGAGCACCTTGAAAAAGCCCGTGTAAACCTAAAATATACACACATACTGGAGAATACCTTCCTTAAATGCAGATATCAAATGAGTGGAAAAGGTATTCAGCATCCGTGAATGCAGACCTTTGCCTTCACCGTGTTGTGCACACTAGGATTGTTTTCAAGCGAAGAGAAAGTTTTCTTCTCCGCAGGTTCTGCCTTAAAAAAAACAATATTACCACATATCCAACATGCCAATACCCCATTTTTATATTTCATCTAAAAGTGCTAGGGATGACTTGTCCGACCCTGTAATCGATTCCCTTTTCTTCGCTGCTATGCTGGAGCCCAATCATTTAGTATGACGCTCTTGCAAAGGTCTGGAATCTCTGACAGAGCGGTTAACTTGGAGCCGTTTTATGATCAGATTAGCTTTCCTCTTGCTTTGGATTCTTCCGGGTATGCCCATAGTAAAACTCAGGTCTCCTAACACTTTAACTTAGCCACGACTCATCAGAGTTTGAAGACTGCATGATGTTTGTTTATACGATTTATTGGTCCAATGGAAACGTGGATTTAAATCCTCTAGCCCTTTGAAAGACGTTTAAAAGATTGCATAGTTACAATAAGCAACTATCGGCGCCCTTTTGTTCTGAAACGTTTATGTCCAAAGCAGGACGTTTAAGCAAACTGGCCTTTGCTTCAGCTATCACTTTACCACGACTAATCCAAGGACACGAAGTTAAGCAGGAATAATTAATATGGCAAACGGAAAAATATCTACGAATGGATACATAAAATATTAAGCATAAGTTTTTCAATAAAGCGTTTACAGTACTTGATCCGTTGGTTATATGTGTGTGTGTGTTGATGGACAGATATATAGATAGAAAGTCCCTTAGCACTTGAGGGAACCGATCTAAAGGTTAGATGTGATTTCTCTCCCTTACTTTTCTTACAATAGTCAAATGCACAATGCGCGACTAATGCAGCTTGATCCTACATTACTGTGAACCAAAGCCTCATGGTAAATACCGGGAACGTACTTATGTCCCTTGCTTCTGCTTGCGAAAATGCTCACTGTTTCCTTGAGTATTTCTAGCTGTATTGGATATTAGTTACGAGTGTCGCCTGATTTTTTAACTTTGTCCTGGTCATTGTCATTGTCCCCGAACTAGTCACTCAAATAGTTGGGTGTAAAAATGAAGTATACGTGAATACTCAGCATAGTCGTACAACCTCTTCGCTTTGTTTAGTTCCTTATCTTGGGCATTCATTCTTAAAAAAGCATAAGCATCGCATACCAATAAAGGATAAGACGAAGTATTCTTAAGAATACAATACAATAAGTGGGCCGATCACAAGATGCTCAATGGTTGTACAGGTGCGTTTAAACAATCTCTGTGAAACGTTGGCCATTTTGATCAGACGAACCCGCCTACAGTTCGAAAAGCAAAGATAATTTTTCATGCTGCAGAAAAACTAAAGTGATTAATTTGAACAGCTTTCTTATAGCATCAGAGACACGGAAAGAAACCCTAACACGCTATTATCACAGAAAGGGGAAAGAAACGAGGTATGGGTTAGCTTAGAAGTCTGTAGAAAACAAAGTCATTTCTTCAACCGGTACTGTATATCGTTGATAATGAAATCTATTTTTATGCAAAAACCCAAACTCTATGCAGACGATGCAAATCGTTCCTGTGCCTTGTTCACCTTGTATTTGAATGCAGTAATCACCTCGTCTGGTTTTTCAGCTTTGAAAATACCAGTACCAGCGACAATAACATTTGCACCTGCGTCTGCAGAGGCGTCAATGGTTTCCATTGACAAACCACCGTCAACTTCGATATCCAACTTAGGGTACTTGCGACGCAAAGCTTCAACCTATTGGTGTTTTTTTTTTTTGCAATTTGTAAGCGGCTCCGTTTTTTCTCCCTTTGTTAGTCTCACCTTGGGCATACATTCAGCCATGAAACGCTGACCGCCAAAACCAGGCTCAACCGTCATTACGAGAATCATGTCAGCTTCCTCAGCCACCTGGCCCATTACTGCTTCTGCTGGCGTTTTTGGCTTGATAGCCACGCCGGCTTGCATACCAGCGGCATGGATTTTGCGAATAACGCCAATTGGGTCGTCGGTAGCTTCGATATGGAATGTGTACATTTGACCGCCGGCCTTTGCAATATCGTCCACCCATTGAGCAGGATTGGACACCATCATATGGCAATCTGACGATAGAATGTCAGTATATCCATAAGACCAAAAGCAACTTCTTTACCGAAATAAGCCTCTGTATGTGGACGGAGGGACGAGATAACTGGCGCGCCCATAGTAATATTTGGCACAAAGTGCCTTTTGCCGAAAGACACATTATAGTTTTGTCAGTATGAATTGCATCGTATTCCGTGCTTTCACATACCCGTCCATGACATCTGTAGGCCAATAATAACGGTCAATGAAAACAATAAGTGAACAAGTGTAGCTTTATCATAAGTCTTACCCAGATGAAGCCAGTCTGCACCATTCTTTACCATACGCTTTGCTTCAGCAGCAAGGTTGGCAAAGTCAGAAGACAGCATTGACGGGGAAATCTTGGCGATGGGCATGTTGAGTAAGTAAACAAGCAAGCGATGGTCAGTTCGACTCGACAAATGGGGCAGGTTTGCCTAAAACGCGTTGCCTGCGTGACGGCTCATTCAATCTTGCAAGCAAAAATCATGGAGCAAGCCGAGGATCCACATAGGAAAGGAGAAAGGGACGAAAATCAGTAACTTACTATGTTTTCGTTGGTTTTTCAATATATTAGCACTTCTTTTACTCGGCTTTTACCTTGCTTAACGTTGCACATCAGCCTACCTTTTTCTCATTTTAAATCAGACACTTACCAACGTAGTACAACAAATGCTCAATCTTGTCAAGTCGGTCGAGCAAACTCGTTCGCTAAATTAAAAATCCCATTAGAACTATTTTTGTTTTTATTGTCAAGTGCCTGTTAAGTTTAGTGCCGCGTTCTTCTTCACTGGCTTCAATCAGAATAGAAAAATGGATCCGTACCGATGGCAATGTTAACTTTTTACTGTTTTATTCGTTGGTATATTTTTCTCGTATTTTTTTCTATTGGTTTGTTGCTTTAGAATATCCATGTCCATATGTTATACACGCTGTCAATGGCGTGCTTTGTTCCATGGAGACAGCATTATTCAAGCGGCGATTGACCCTGGCTAGCTCGGTTTTCAGGGAGAGATACCACTGGTAGTGTCTTACAATAATGTTATATGGTAAACATAGTGATTTAATCAACACTTGTAGATTATTCAACGTTTTTGATGAGTTTAGAGGCTCTTTTATCGGTATATAACAAGGAACGCGACCCTGCACAAAAGGATTTTCGTTGGAGAGACCCTTCTGGCTCGTGCAGCTGATGGCAAATTTTCAATATCCGCGGCTTACATAAGTCGAGGTCCAAGTCCCAATCGGATCTGATCAAAGAAACAGGGCCCACGTTGACGGTGCTATGGAAAGGCCACAAAAAGACATGTTCGTATGTGGAGTTTTAACATCAGTTTAAAAAGAAGAAACCAAAAAAAGGCTATCATTGGTTTCTCCCCCTTCTTTTCTACGTATTTCAGCTTTCAACTTGATGAACTTGCCAGGTTTTTCTTCATTGACTAGAACTGATGATCATGGTCATCCAGACCCTCATGAGCAACGGCAAAGACGCTTCAAAGTGAATCGAGCTTGTTACACTTGTCGTGTTAAGAAAATAAAGGTAAATGATACGCATCAAAACATAATCTGTTTACTAAAATGATCATGCAGTGCGATGGACTTCGACCGTGTATGCAGGTACTGTTCTATTCTGAAAAATAAAAATATTTACCGTTCGCTCATTTTTCACTGAACATCTGTGACTTTAACTTCCTAGTGCAAAGGTAAGGTGGATGTCTTACTGAAAGAAACAAAATATGTCGTCCATGTGAACAACTAACGTACCCGTGATAACAAAATAGCACGTCGGCGTCCATGCTCCTTTGCGAAGGATGGCACACTCGACGAAGATCCAAGGGACGATATGAATATTCAATACTCGCCTTCTACAACGCCGAAATCCTCTACATCACCAATCGTACTGTGTGAATCTTTACCACGCAAAAGAAAGTCTTTAGTAGAAGAACTTGATGCCGAGACCAAAAAGTCCCGTACAGCTGCGATACTAGATCGACTATGCCAGACTTGGCCAGGGGAAGGACGAGAAGGTCACTGGGAGTTGAACGAACACATATTATATAATAATGCGTTGTATTCAGACACAAAATCTCAGGATCCAGATGTTTATGACCACGTACATGCAAATCTTCTACCCTCTCGCGCCATGCAGCAACGATTGATTACCCTCTTTTTTCGCCATCGCTATAGTATCTTCCCAATCGTTCCTCGACGTCTGTTCTGCACACAATTAGATAAAAAAGGCCCACTCATCACCCCGCTGTTGCTACTGAGCATTTATGCCCATGGTGCACAATTTTCGCCCACTTCCACTCTGGAGGCACATACATACTTTAAACAAGCACAGTCCATAGTAGACACATATCTTGACGTTCCTTGCATAAGCACAGTGGTAGCTCTCTGCTTTTTGGCTTTGTACGAATCGAATCATCACAAAGCGAACACGAAATGTCGGTCTTGGCTTTACAGTGGAATCGCATTTCGAATGTGCCTGGATCTTGGTCTTCATAAGCGTCAGTGCCAAGATGTCGACAGTAGCAAATGCATTGATTTGGAACTGCAAAAACGTGTATTCTGGGCATGCTATTGCCTCGACAAAATGCAGAGTATGTGCTCAGGAAGACCGTGGATGTTGCATGACAGAGATATCGACATTGATTTGCCATTACTGCAACCTGGCGATGATCTGGAAGAACACAGTATCTTGGAAGGATTTGTAGCTTGCATTAAACTCATGCGGCTCAGCGAGCGTATCTTACTACCGGAATCGATCTATGCTCCACGACCTATCCTACAGACTCAGCGCGATGAACAGATGTCACTACAGTACGACAACGAACTTTTGCATTGGTTGCGTACGTTACCGTCTCATTTGCAGTGGACACCATATCCAACACAGTCTGGAATGGTTCCTACGCAGCCTCCTGCCAATGCCATGGTAGCACACATTCATTTAGTTTACAACGCCATTGAACTGCATGTGGTACGACCGTATATATCAGCAAAAACTGTACACCAACGGTGTTTTGCCATTGCTACTAATATAACGCAGCTCAGCTGTGCATTGGCTGAACAGACAAATTTCATTTTGTCTTATCAGTTTGCTGCCCATGCTATTACTGCAGCCGTGCGTGTGCATGCGGTGGACTGTGGCAATGAAGACCTCAGTTTTGCTCGTCATTCACGGCTCATGTTTCAGCGGTCGCTACGGTCGCTCAAGTCTTTGTTTCAACATCGGAACATTGCCGGAATTGATCAGTTTGCGACTGCGATGGAATGGGTTATTAGCCTAGCGGATGCTGGACCAAGTGGATGTGCGACGGTGGCACCTCAGATACCCAGTTATGCACAGGCTTCACCTACATTCATAAACGTACCAGTGACCTTAAGAGAGTATTCACCGGTATCGGTACCATCCTTCAAATCCGCTTTTGATTTTCATAAAACCGGTCAGACGCGGAAGACAGCAGCAAAATCAGATGCAATTGGTTCTCTTTCGATTCCGTTTTGGCAATCAACTGCACCAGACCATACTTTTGATGTTCTAAAAGTGCAGGAGCAATTCGATATCAAAAAGATCTCTACAAAAGACAAAAGCGTGATGTGTGATAAAAGGATGGAAGAAGAAATGGATCGACAGCAATCCTACAAGAATATCGGTCTGGGAGTGTATGCATCAGCGCAACAACACCGAGACGATGTCATTAGCAGACATATACCGGGTTTGAAATCAGATACGGGTGCACGTCCTGTTATTCTCACACGTCATGGACAAGTTATTGTTACAGGGAGCGCATCTAACTAGCATTATACAAACATAAACTATGGCCTACAACGCCTTTTGGAAAATTCACTGAACCTCCCAAGAAGCAACAAACACATAAAACAAAGCGTAAAATAAAGAGAAATAGAAGTGATTTATTGGTTATCACATACACAGCACAAATGATACAAGAATTCTAACTTCAAGGACAAATAACTGAAAGATCGTTTCTGGCGAAGTTATAAGAAAATCTGCTGGGCAGCTACAAGGAGCAGCGCAGCCATCACTACAGAAATGGTATTGGGGTAACTGATGGATCCACTATTTTCAGTTTTGCCGGATTTCTGTTTAGGAGTGGTGTCATAGTTATTTTGGTCCCATTTCTTTCCTCCAGTATAGGGTTCCAGAGCTGGGAGATCATCTTGATCGGTAAAACCAAGCTGTTGTTGCAAAGAGGTGGATCGCAATTCAATCCATTGAGCCAAACCAATGACAAGACCATCCGTTTCCTTCATGTTATGGTCAAAGTTCCATAGTGTCCAAGTGGTATTCATGCCAGGGGACTTGGGTGGGATAGATAGATCCCAAATAACGTCTTCACGGAGCATCTGATGCCAGGCTTCGATGCGCGGAACCATAACCGAGGGCTTGAAGAACCGCTTCACCATGGTCTTGAGGATCGTCTCGAAACGAGGTCTGTATGTCTCCGATTTTAGGATAACATCAATCAGTGGTCTCTGGGATCCAGGACGGGAATAATTGGTGTAAGGGGTGGTGACCATGCCCTCCAAAGCACCCACACCGAAAACTTCGTCGAAATCATAGCTAATTAAGGTCCATTTCTTGCTACCGAGATCTTGGTTCAAATAGTAGTTGCTTGATTGATACCAAAATCCATCCCAAGAACCGCTTAGAAAGTTCAAAGCCATGTGAATCATCAAGTGGTCAGGATCCATCAAGGTGGACAGGTCACCTCGTACTGGATCGATTTGGCTTAGTGATCGGATGAATTCAACCAAAGGTTGTTTTTCGATTTCCTTAGTAAATTCTTTTCCAAGTCGGCCCTTGTCTTCCAACTTGTACTGTGATTCAGGATACAGGGCAGGATCATCCCCGCGATATACCAAGTTTCCTTCATCTTCCGGGGTCATGGCATTGCCTTTGTATGTGGGACCTAGATAATGAATCCGTAGCATTGAATATATGTATCGAACTGGTCTGCCATCGTGTTAAAATGCAATAGGTACCTGTGTTTGCATAAGAGTTATCGCCCGCATGTAGTACGTTATCAATAAAAGAGGTAGTTGCATCATCTATCATCAGGTAAAGACCGAAAGGCTGATTGTTCACAATGAGGCGAACCCAACTGCCGGATAGTGTCGCCGCGCCGGAGGCTGCCAAGCAATCCATCATTAGCTTTTCACGGCTTTTTTGATTAGAAAATAACAGAAGAATGGAATTAGCATACATTGAACGTTATATAACGAATAGCTGCTTACAGGTAGGTTGGGTCCGTTTCTTGGGCACGTAATTTTAGTGTAGTGCGTCCAAATAATAGCTCTTTTCTGTCACCCTTTGAGAATTCATTGAGTTTAATTTTGAAGGATTGTTTGGCGAAATCTTTAGAGGATTGACCACTGTTTTTGATGCCTGCTAGTTCAAACGAGTATATTTGTTGATTGGATATGTAGGTCATCTTGTACACTTCGGTGTAGTCATGGTTGCCTTTAGGATCTGTGAGAATGGCATTAAGTCCGGTCATGTTAGCGTCTAACAGAATTGTGGCGATCTCGTTTGATCGACTCATGTCACTAAAGAGAGCTAAAGTTTGGACTTTAGTACAGCTTGGCAGAAGGAACAGACTTCGCAGATCTTACGTGGGTAGATGGGATTGAATGCGGTGGGAAGTGCAGGAATATTATGGACAGATTGGGTTCGATTGAAAAACTCGTTGCCGGTCGAAGCAGCACCGGCTGCTAATCTTCTCTGTGTGGATTCTGGGACATTGTTTGCTCCGTCCAATAAGACGTATTGATATGTTTCGGCGGATGGTGCAGGACCTTTGTACAGGTTTGGGTGTTCTTGGCTAGGACTGAGGGAATGGATTTGGCCATTAATTGAAACGCCAACCTTCTGTTCACCTTGAGGGAAGGCAATCACGGAGTACTGAACGTCCGCGGCAGCAATACCGACGCAAAGGGCAGCTAGCCCCACAAAAACGACGGATTTCATGGAATAAAAAAAGCAAGCGAAAAAGACTGTAGCAGAAAGTGAGAATACCACATGAAGAGTTTGGTGATCTTCGTCTTTTAAAGGTCATGATATATCGAAACGCTGGAAAAACAGTTTTCTCGTTTTTGTCTGATATCATCAACAAAAACAGTCTAGGTCAAACAGAATTCTCTAATAACCTCAACGGCTGTCAGTTCTTTTTTTAGAAGAAGTCGATAAAGCACATATTTTGTTACTGCAAACGAAAAATAAAATGCACAAGAATGTCATACAACCTAGCAAGAAAATCGACAATCAAAAGATAAACCTTGGAGAAAACTATCTACTGATATACAATCTGTTATTGCTACTCTTTGCCTGAATCAGATGCTGTTGCATCTGTGACCTCCAAGGAGTTCGTCGTCATGCGGAGTGTGAACTTCCACAAAAGCAATCAAAGAAATTGAGGATTCCTTTACTTCCACGGAAAAAGCATCGCAGCTCTTAAAACCAGCTGTGTGGATTATATTCTATACCGGAGCCTCTGTTAATCGCTGATAAAGAACAAACATATATTAGTGTACGATGCATGTTTCTGCTATCGCTTTCCCATTGCTTTCGTTTCGCGTCCCGTGATAAAAGTTGGCAAGGAAATGGGAACAAAATCATAGACAACCAGTTGCCATAGAAGGGGATCGTCATCACCCGACTTATGATTGTTCCTTGTGTCTCTGAAAATCACCATAACATCTCCGCCTTTATCGGCAGAACAGACAACGTCTTCTGTCCGTCCCGAGAGTGCGCGGCTGGGCTGTTTCCTCTTTTTAGACGCCGGTGGTTTCCTGTGGAAAAGGGCATGGACCCCACGTGTTGTCTTGTACCCAAACATCGGTACGCTAGTTTTCCCTAGAATTCCTAGCCTCGGAGCCTAAACAATGACAAACAAGCTAAGTTGTTGGTCAAGACCGATAATGAATAAATAAAAGAAAGGTTTGACTTTATGCGGCTGTCAAAGCGTACGTGACCAATGTAAGCCTCGAAAATGTTTGTCCCAAGGGTACATGGCATATGCGAGAACTTTCTTAGCGATGACACTAAGAATATGCTGACAAAAAGAGTTGTGATGTAAGCAAAGCTATGCGGCGGCATCGATCGCGCTACCGATCCAAACCTTAAGAAATTCGTTTATACCACATACATACCATATTCATGTCTTCAATGATAACTTCTCATACTCGAATATGTGTTTTATTACATAATTGCTTAAGATGCTTTTCATTACGCAGAGGGCATTACTGGGCTAATTACCTGTGAATCTTATAGTATTTACCAGGATTTTGGAGTCTAACTACTTTTCTGTTTGATACTCACTGGAATCCACGGATTTATACCAGCATATAGATGTCAGCAATAGGATGTATGTTTATAAGCAGCTGTCCAGTGGTATAAAGGAAGATTTCGGTTGTTTTCCAGCTCAATCTCGAACGGTGTGCATTCACGCTGGGTGCTCTCTTTGATAAGTGAATTGCTATCCTACAGTGACCGGGACATCACCCACCACTAGTATAATCGCAAGCATGTTGCCTCCGATAACCACTACCAAATTTGGGATCTATTCATACGGGTGTTATTGCTGATGGGACACTGTCGACCAAGTGATAACTATTCACAGGTCCAATCAAATTTGCAGACTAACATTGTTTACAGAATGAACGGTTGCAAAACAAGTCTGTCACGGTCGGCTTGTGCTACGATAGGATGATGTAGCACACCTGCGTATCAGCAATTTGACTGTCAAGAAGGAGCATGAGTGTCAGCCTCATACGGTGAACTGAAATCCCTTTCCTGAGTGCACGCGTTTTATTGGTACATGTGCATACAGGTTTATGCATAATGTATCAGAGTGTCATTAACAGAGAGCAAGGTTGAGTACATAAAAGAACACAGAAGATTCAGGGGGCGGTTTAGCCACAGACAGCTCAAAACCGCAGGATTGCGCCAGTGGGTAATTTATCAAACCTTAGCTCCTGCAAGAGCCCGCAACGCTTACTGTCTAATCGCGATGTTTGAACTTCTTAATCTCCCATTCCTAGCCATAGGATGAAGGAGGCCGGCTTAAGCTACAATTCTTGCGCGTGCAAACAACGCTCGATAGGATTAGACTTTCCGATTCTCATTCGAATGGCACATACAAAACTCTGAAAAGATCTCCACGGCGGACGTTCTTCCAAGTTGGCCATTTACACAAGTTAATTACTGTTTTGAGCGTTTGGCCGTAGAACCAATGCTGACTATAATATTTTGCTGTTAGCTTATTTTCCATGCTGTTATTTGCTTTTCGTCTTTCTAGGGAAAGTTCATAAATAAGTGTGTGTGCTTTGAAGAGCCTATTACATTGCTCAGTCCTGTGCTCGTGCTGCGTTACATTTCGTCCAATGGCGTCGTTCTGAACGATCTCATGTAAAAAAATGGCCAGTGAACAGATCTAAAGCCATGTGAAATCAAGTTGTCCTTATTGGCCCTTGCAAGAGTGTATCTCTGACACTTCTCTGGTTGGGGCAAAAAGCTGTACGAAAATAACACATGGATCAAAATTCAGGGGCTCATTCGCTCGACCAAGTCAGTAACATGACACGTCCGTAGAGCGACTTGGAATGCGTCGCACGACACGGTTAGATAATGCTATTAACGGATGAATATTTTGTTTGAATTGTTTTTCGTTAGATAGTTGCTTACACCTCTCCTCTTCTCTTATCACTTCTTGTTCTTCTTTTCCTTCTTCTTCTTCTTCTTATTTTTTCT
Organism: Apophysomyces variabilis; assembly: GCA_002749535.1. Taxonomy (NCBI): domain Eukaryota; kingdom Fungi; phylum Mucoromycota; class Mucoromycetes; order Mucorales; family Mucoraceae; genus Apophysomyces; species Apophysomyces variabilis. The sequence continues at coordinate 336,611 of MZZL01000390.1, read as the reverse complement.
TTATCTCATTTATCTCTTGTTTTACTATGGTAAGGTCTCGCTTTGAATAGTTAATGATACTAACTACCATTCAAGTCCGCACAGACTGCCCGCGTTCCTCTTGGTGTACGGCTGGCGTTAATCCCACTTTGTTTGGGAATAACGCATTGGACGATGCATAGTGCGCTTCTAGAGACTTTCTGTGCTCATCATCGGTGGGCAAGTGTCATGATGATGAGCTTGGTTGGAACCATTGTGTCCAGTGTGGTTGGCTGGGGAAATGTCAAGCCTACTTTGATGTTCATCTATTCTTGTTTCCTTAAACCTTTGGGAGCGCATGGAAACCAGCAAGAACGACTCGAAAAGTTCTATCAAGATCAAGCAACAAGTAAGGTTCTGTTTATGCGGCCTTCCTGTTAACTTACTTTGTCCTCGGGTGCTTCTCTAGTATATGATATATCCCGAGAGTCGTTACTGCGAGGACGTCGTACCATGCTCAAGCTATGTGCAGCACAGCTCAGGGAGCAGATTAGCAATCAAAATAAGAAGAAACCTATCTGGGTTGATCTTGGCGGTGGTACTGGTAAGTTGAAGAAGATATATGCATTATTTGCCCATGGATTGAAACCATAAAACTAGGTTGGAACGTTGAATACATGAATGAAACGTTTCCTATCGAGCAATTTGAGCAGGTCATTCTGGTTGACCTCACACCTTCTTTATGTAAAGTTGCCAAGGAACGCTTTGCACGCAAGGGTTGGAAGAACGTTACTGTGATCTGTCAAGATGCCGCCGAATTTAAAGTTCCAGAGCAAGCCAGTCTGGATGGCCGCGTCGGTCTTGTGACCATGTCCTACTCATGTAAGTGCATGCTAGTAATGCTTTCTCTGCTAACCGCATGGATAACATTGGACAGTGTCGATGATGGACCATTTCTACCCTGTGGTGGATCGCATCCAATCACTCTTGGCTCCAGAAGGCATCGTAGGAGTAGTGGACTTCTATGTCTCGGGACGATCCCGAGCGCCAGCGGAACAATGGTCCCCACAACAAAATCGTCAGTGTGGTTGGTTCACACGATATTTTTGGCAAGCGTGGTTCGAGTTTGATCATATCAATTTGGCACCTGGTCGTCGTGACTATCTTGAGTATCGGTTTGGAACTATCAAGAGTTTGAACAGGCGCAATCATTTCATCATCCCGTATATCATTCAAATGCCTTTCTACATCTGGTTGGGTTGCTCTAAAGCCCGTCAGGATTGTTTGGAGGAACGATTATCGGATACTGAAAGCGTATCAAGCAGAAGCAGCAGTGGTAGCAGCAAAGAAAGCGTGTCTTCTTCAAGGGATCAACTCAGCTCCTTTAGTTATCAGAACAGACAGTGGCGACTGGACTATGACCCAACCCTGGCCTGTCATACACAATTCAGGAGCTATATCTACGCTTTCACTTGGGAAGATCCGAGAACGGATCTGGAATTTCTCAATTTGTCCACACAGGATGTTATGTTTGTTATCACTTCCGCGGGTGATAACGCGTTGGCATATGCAATTAACGCCCAACCTAAGCGAATTCACTGCGTGGATATCAACCCTTGTCAGGTACCTATAGTTAAGGGGTCGTGGGCTTCATACTAAGTACAAACTGTAAAAATTCCGCCAGAACCATCTGTTAGAACTCAAGTTGGCCGCTATTTCGTCGTTGTCCTACAGAGACTTTTGGAAGATGTTTGGCGAAGGAAAACATCCGCGTTTTGCATCATTACTTCATGAGACTATCTCCCCACATCTTAGTTCGTATGCTTTCCAGTATTGGGCTCAGCATATTGACCGATTCACGCACAAATTTTACAAAACTGGCTATTCCGGTTTGGCGCTTAGCATATTTGATTGGTGGGTTCGTATGAACGGTCTTTCTCAGGAAGTGGAGGCCATGTGTAAGGCAACGACCATTGAACAGCAAGTGACGATATGGAATGAACGTATTCGACCAGCCATTTTCTCACCGGTGATTCGGAAAGTATTACACAACCCCATGTTTATGTGGAACGCGTTGGGAGGTAAGAGGCAATTTGGTGGCCCTTCCGATAGCGGGTTTTTGTCTTACGCATTTTCATAGTACCTATGAACCAAATGAATATGTTCCTCGCAGAATGCAGCACACAAGAATACATTGAGAACACATTGGATCCTATTCCAGCCCGATCACTATTCCGTAGTGATCAATATTTCTATTACTTATGCATGATGCAACGATATACACAAGAGTGCTGTCCTGATTATTTAACAAAGCATGGGTTTGAACTTCTCAAGGTAACAGCATCTGAGCTTCGTTGTGCGGAGTACGAAAGGGCTAACGGCAACCAAATTTTTTAGACATCAGGTGCTTTGGATGCGTTCAGACTTCACACGGATTCCATTCTGAATACGCTTAAATCCTTGCCAGATGATTATTTGACACGTCTAGTTGTGATGGATCATATGGATTGGTTTACTCCAGACGATTGCCCTGAATTGCATGACGAGATCCGTGAAATGGCACGCACGCTTCAGAAAGGGGGACAGGTCTATTGGCGTAGTGCCAGTACACAACCATGGTACAATGAATTATTTAGTAAATATGGCTTTATGAAGATTGAGGCTTTGGCGTTGCGTAAACCTGGTCAATCCATCGATCGTGTCAATATGTATGCCAGCTTTTACCGTGCCACACTAGCTTGATCATGCGTCCATTCACCATTTTTAGCGAATAGTAATAATAAAAGACGCAGAGGACATTCCAGTTGTACAAGCGGATAAGCTGTTAGAAATTCTATGCGGACATATGAAAGCTTAATGATAAAAACGGATAAACCTCGTAGTAGAGGAGGTTTAATGATTTGTGTGATTCAAATGGCAACAAGACAATCATTGGCTAAACGAAAACGCGGTGCTTCAGAAGTCAGAAACAGAATTAGGGCCCCATAGAGCGTTCCATTTTTAGGTTTTCGCGTGGCGACGATCTTCTTGCATATTCAGCATAGGTTCAGAATCAGTCACGATTGTGTATGGATGTAGAAGCTATTAACATTAGTTGGGCCATCTATGTAAATAAGCCATTGCTACTAATGTCAATGTTCTATTTTCTTATTTCTGCGTTTGTTCTATTGTTATATATACCATTCGTGTTACCGTACTTCGAGTGTTGTACTCCGCTAACGTTGAAAAAAAAGTTTCCGCTTGTTCTATCCCCGGTAAAAAAAAATTGTCTATAAAACTGTGCCAAACACTTCGGCTTGGCATTTCCCCTTTACGTTTAATTCAAGAAGCAGATCTTTCCTTTCCTTTATTTTTCTGATGAAGTTACGGGCCACTTTCGCAGGCGTCGTAGCCTTGTTGAGCAGCAATGTCTTTCATTTTGTCGCTGCTGATGTAGAATACGCTGTTGTTGCCTTTCCTGCCGCAAATCAAGGTGTGGGCGTCTCGGTGGGAGGAAAGCTTTATCCGCTCAAGAAGAACGACAAAATACCCAATCTCTTTTCTGGCACTGCCCCCGAAACTGATACTTATCAATATGCCCTTACCGAAGGCCAAAAACAGATTGCAGAAATTTATCAGCGTAAACTGCTGAAAGGCACCACGAAAACAGGCAATGAATTTTTCAACCGATCTCGTACTATCTATGACGTCCCTGAACTTCCACAGGCTTATCATCCTGTCTATCCCCGTAAGCTTCCTTCTGCTTTTCTAATAATTTCTTGAGACACATATCGTTAATAATGGCTTGTTCAGCTCTTTTTAGCGGTATGAACCGTTCTAATGAAATTGCTACCATTATTCTCAATGCGAATCAGTCCGCGTTGGATGCAATCCTAAAGGAGCCAACCGAAAAGCACGAATATGCTAAAATTTTCGATATGACCTACGTACGGGAAAAAGAAAGAGTGTCTCTGCTTTTCAAGACAAGAAAAAGCTAACATTGTGCGGTATCATAGATTTCAAACCAAGAAATTTACCAATTTAACACTGCTGGTATCAAGAACAGTGGACAGTCGAGCAAAGACTTTGCCGTTCAATCCTACAAAATTGACTTCAACGAATTCAAGCAGAAGGGTGCCAAAAAGAACCTTTTGTTCGGTCGGACTGCTGTTAAACTTCGTGCCCAGATCACCGACCCGACCTTGACGTAAGTTAGAAGACAGAAAAGTCGGTTCCTGAATTTAATTATGGTTTCTTTTGCAGGAGAGAAAAATTGATGCTGGATTGCTTGGCCGCTTCGGGAGCCGCGACCCTCTCTGGCAGCTGGGTTCGTCTCATTATCAACGGCCAACCGTACGGCTTGTTCCTGATGATTGACGACTCCACTACACATTTGATAGAAAACATTCTCTATGCTGGCAACTGGGACTACAAATTCACAGGTTAGCCTAATATATACAGCCATCAAATCATACTTAGCTTTTTGTTTTTTTTTGTTCATACAGGTCCTATCTTTAAGGGTAACGCCTTAGGAGATGGAAAAGAAGCAGATTTGGTCTATAAGGGCCCTACCGTTAGTGATTACGAAAAGGACGTTTATAAGTTGGAAGACAAAGGAAAAGATAAGACCCTGAACAAGACGAACGGTCTTGAGCCATTGATCCACTTTATGGACCAGCTTCAGTACATTGACGTAGCAAAGGATTCTCAAAATACCGGAAATATCTCGTCTTTGATCGATCCCACCCATACCCTCCTCCATGTCGCTATGAACTTCCTATCAGGTTCCTGGGATGGTTTCTGGTATCAAGGAAGCAATTATTATTTGACCAAGGATCTTCAAACTAACCAATGGACGCTGGTTACCTACGATTTTGACGAAGCTCTGGGTAACTATGCACCAGAGGGCTTAGCTACTGTGTCCTATCAAGACTATGTTCCCAAAGGTGCCAAGAGACCGCTAGTCGACGTGCTGCTTCAATCTCCCTACTATCGTGCTCAGTTTGAAGAGATTCTCAAAACTCTTATTAAGCGCTTCTTCAAACCCAGTATTATTAATCCTCGTCTTGCCGCCTGGACCGAAATGTTGAAAGATGATATTGCCTGGACCCGATCGATCCCGCCAAAGTCTCCTGGCGAGAAGATGGAATGGACTCTCCAGGACTTCTTGAAAAATATGAATACTACTGTCCAGAATGGCATGGGTCTAGCTGAGTGGGTCAAGTTACGATCCGAGTCAGCAGCGAAACAGCTTAATATCAATGACAAGGACGATCTTCCTCCACTCGGTCCTTACAAAGGAGGACGTGTTTTGGGCGTAGATGGTGAAAAGAAAGAAGAAAACAATGGCAATAACCAACAAGGCAATCCTAATGGACCTAACGGTCAAAACCAAAGTGAAGGCCAGGCCAGAAAAGACAATAGTGCTTCCACTTCTTCAATTTCTTTGATTGGACTTGGTATGTCAGCTATCCTTGGCGTGAGTCAATTATTGTTGTAAAATAGAGAAGAAAGAATATAATAACAATTTACTTATTGAACAAATAATACGCCACATCCTCGTATATATCCATTTTCCTACACTCTTGATTGTTTCTTTGTTAAACCGCTTCTTATTACTGGAAAACAATGCGTAGTGGAAGAATATCTGATCGTCTCTATGCGCTCTTCTTCCAAATTCACCCCGCTTTGTCGCGTGTTCAACGGAGTGGTTAATAAATGCCTCACTGAGCCGTTAGCGCCACTGCCATTGACCTTTAATGCTAAATGGAATGGATGTAAACATGCTGTGCCCTTCAGCGCAAATTCCTTACTGTATCGATTACTTATGTGCCGCTTTTCCTTTTTTTCCCCCTTCTGTCCTGATAAGTAAAGTTTATTGTTTGTCAGCGAGACTGGCAACGTAAGTCAAAGGACTTTTCCTATTTTTTTTGGTACGCTTTTACCCGGATATAAGCGCTGTAGATTCAGCAAATGGTACAATCACTCTTCTCAGACCAAACACTGAGACTCCAGCTCACCCTTCCACAGCGATGCAAAATTATGTTTGCAAGCATCTACTGTTCACAAGTTCCTTCGTAAGACAGAATTGGTTAGTTCTTATAAAGGTTGGCTTTATACATCTTAACTTTCATATTTTTTGCTTTTCAACCTCTAGGAACTTGTTAACTTTGTCTATCTCTTAAATTTTACATTTTCTTTATTCATATTAGTTAAACCTGTGTTTAAAAGCTATGCACTGGAAAAGTAATATAGACATTTTTATGTTTTAGTCTAGTAAATGATGGAAAAGCTAGAGTTGCAGGAACGAGATAGAAGGATAATGGTACACTTAGAAAGTTCCAATGGTAACCAAGCTAAAAAGAATGACCATTTAGTGTACCTTAGATGGTGAGCCAAAAGTAAGGTTCCGCATGGTTCGGTTCTTCTCAGTACTTTGCTGGAACTGAACTGAACCGAACTTGATCAAACTAATAAGGAAAATAGAAGAAAACTAGGCTCCGGTAACATGTCTGGGGGCCAACTGATTTAATTTTTACAGTTTTGGAAGGGTCTTAAACTGCGAGCACGATAGTGCGAGCAGGAAACCTGCTTCTGGTAATAACATCTTATTAGTATAGCAGAAAACGAGAATATCAAAAACAGGATATCTTTTACTACAGCAAGTTATAAACGGTTAAATATATACATGACTAATTTATGTATCTGACGGATTTCTATATTGTTGGCAGCGTGTTTTTAATGAGAAACCCTTACAAGAAGGGTCTCTGCATATACTACATGTGCGCGTAGATTTCTTCGGAATACCCATGAGGATATTAGATGTTTGACTAGAATCTGAGTTGGTATATGGATATACTAGTTTTGGTGAGATTCTTGGAGGGGTATATGTTCCAGAAGTTGCTGTGTGTCGTGGCTGTTGTGGCAGCAAAGTGAATCCAGGCCAAGTGTTTGGTTGAGGGGATGGTATTTGTGACAAGGCAGGTATTGTTAGGGGTGATGGAGTATGTGCTGGTTCAATCATACGAGCACGACTAGGCGACTGTAGATGTTGACGCATAGTACTGCAGATGCCTCGGCTGGACAGTATTGTTATCGTTGCCACTTTTCTTTCAAACCGTACATTATAGTGACTCTTGATGTGTTCTGACGTCTTGTAAAATATGGTTTCACCGTCAGCATGGTCTTTGTTCCAGCTTTGCGCGATTGATATCCAATCTACTTGGTTCTGTCGCTGATGATAGATTTCCGTCATATATCGGAAGAGATCTAACTCCTGCTGGGTATGCACAGGCACTATGGCATACTTTGATCTTTGCTTGTTTGCCAAGTAGGTATATAGTTGCTTCTTTGGGTTTGCAGTGGATCTGCCGGAAAGAACCAAGGTTGTGCTTGCCTGCTTTGAGAGATCTGCTATTGGCTGAGTATGTTCATCTCTTTGTGTTTCAACGAGAGTGATATTAAGACTATCGACCAGATCAGGCAGAAACGCTCCGATGCCAAACGTTTCAATAGGCGTATCTCTCTCTGTATTTTGCATAGTTGCTACTACTCGATCGTTACTGTCATCATTTACACCGAGTTCCCTTATTAGAGCTTGGATGGTCTCCGTCAGCCATGGTTCGTAATGACCCTTATGAACACGGTCATATCTATTAGCAGTTCCAACCTTTAAATAAGGTATTAGTCAGTAAAGTTTAATGCAAACTTAAACATTTGGGTGCGTTCCATCAAAACACTTATTATGTATACTCACGTCAATGTTATGGCGTAGACGGTAATCTGCAAGAGCACAATCTGTAAGGTGAGGGCCTGCGCCAAAAGACATAAACTTCCGTATAATGTTTTGGTGCACTCCTCCTTCCAAAGAGTTTGTACCGCGACTACATCTGTACAAAGGCAGATTGTCTTTGTCATGCCGGATCTTGAAATAGAGAGAAAGGCCTGGTGGGTCAGACACTTGTCCCTGCTCAATAGCCTTTAAAACATTGGCAGATTGCTTCCAAGCCTCCTCATCAAACAATGGACATCCTGTTGTGGGACATTGGATCGACCCATATTCTCTGAAAAGATTCTCTACCACTGGATATAACTCTTCTACAGGCGGGACCACACGTTTAACGCGGCGAAATACCCATGATGGCCTGGTAGAGAGCATATAATCCCAAGTTAAATTCCTTGTCGCAAGATGTCTTTCTACCAAAAGCCGGTCCTCTTGATCAACAACCAGGAGCGCATCACGTAAACGACGCGAAAATTCTTTTGCTAATCCATGACGTCTAGAGATCTTTATCATATCCATCAGGTGGAAGATATCTTTCAGGATTCGCGGGTTCCTGTTGGTTCAATGAGATGACAGCTGTAAGATATTGTTTCAGCAATGTATCACCATTACCTTTGTTCGCTTACAATAGCGTTATCCGATCCAATATTATGTTGAAGCGATGGAAAGACTCCTTCGAGAAACCTACGGTCACCTTGTACATTGTCTGTGAAGAATAGCTCTAGGTTCCTTGTGCCCATACAAGCGGTAAGAGTTAAGCATTTGCTGAAAGCATGACTTCAGATGAGATAAGGACTTTGTAGGAACAAGCTGTTGAAGTCGGATTTCTTCATATTCATTGCAGACTGTATATAAGGCAGTAAATATCGGAGCACCGCCGATCGTCCCCATATGTTTGATTATCTTGAAGGAATGGTCTCCTTTCAGTACTTGTCCGCCGATAACTGACATCTGCTTATCCATCAACGGTCTTAGTTGGTCTATAATGGCTGTGTAGAGCAGGCGAAAATAAGCAGCTGATGGAACATAGCCGGCGAAACCTGCACGGTCACTAAACCTTGAGAAAGGCAATGGTGAGGAATTGGAGCTTAACATGTCAACAAGCTTGGGGAATTCACGCTGAGATTTAATGGCGTTAAGGTATTGTAACTTTAGACGATCGTAACGCAAATAGTGAAGCTCTTGGAGTGTACGCCAGAAACGTACAACACCCATTCCACTTTGCATGCATGGTCGTAATAGATCTCCTACAATCTTTGACACAGCACATTTATGTGTCAGATAGGCAGGAAATTCTGCCGCTAGATGGCTGGGAAGCTGTGATAGGATACGCGCATCATGTGAGTTAATTATTGGATTGCAGTTCCTTGAAGTGCATCTATAACGGATAGACATAATATAGAAATGGCTGGTTCCAACAACATTAGCAATATAGACGTCTGTGAGCAACATTTTACACAACGCACCTATCTATATCTACCACTCAGCGTGCACGCGGGGTCTTGTTATACGCCTTCACCTCCAACAAGTGGTTGCAGGTTGGACACCGCAAAGTTACATTGGCATCGAGTAGATGGTTTGGCAACCATAGAAATACTCGAGGATAATATAGCATAGTAGGATTTAGCTTATTATTCCTCAGAGTAAAAAATGGTGCCGGTGGGTTGATCCAAAATGTACCAATCTTATATTCATGTGGATACCCCTCAAGAACTAGACGACTTTGTATTGAAGCAAAGTATTCCTCCATTGCTCCATCGCTAGTCTGATGATAGTTGTCGTCATTTTCTACAACGTTCTCATCATCGTACCATTGGTCATCTTCAATAAGATCGGTCTCATCAATAATGGAATCTTCAGAATGAGCTTGCATGTTATCAGCACAACTGCTATCACTAGTTTCCTCATTGCTGACATTCTCTTCTTCTTGTAAAACTAAATCGCTAAGGCTCTCTGTAGCTGTTGAAGTTAGATTAGTGCTAACATGATCCTTGTGGTAGCGAGAGAAAAGAAATAAGAAAAAATGCAAACAGTAAAATACTGTGAGACTGGAATATAGCTTTATTCTCGATACCACTCTCTTATCTATACTTTTTCTACATTATCTCAGCTATCATGATGTGACTTTTAATAGTGTCGATCACTAGTCTTATCGATATGTAGCTTCTACCCAGTTTTCGGGGAAGTATTTGACATAGAATCTCCGATATAGATGATCTTATTATAGTTTAGCCATGTTTAGGGTTGTTGTCCTTTTGGATACAACAATCCTAATCGAGTGGTCAATTTTTAGTGTGCGCAATAGTTAATAGAACCTGTCCAGAGGGACCCATATCCTCTAATTCATCGGTGTTTCTATCAATAGAAGAAGACGCTATTATATTATCCGTTGCTTGGGATGGCACAAATTCAAGTTTTCTTTGGTTTGATAGAACTGTCTCACGCCGTTTTGATAGCCGCCCTGCTCGATGGTTTGGCTTGTTTTTTTGGCCAGTGGGTCTTCCTTTTCTTTTCATAGTTGCAATGCTGTTATACAAATATCATTTTTAATATAAGATGAAAAACAGTTTCAAATACTGCCTCTGTACATCTCTTTTAAGCTGGTAATTAGAGTTATTCAAAGTCAGGTTAACAATCCAATGCTTGGATTATATGAAGAATTCATTGGCTAAGTGGAAGACAAAAGCTCTTATATAGCAAAGCTATTGGCCATTGGAGTGTAAATCGAGGATTATAACAAGATTTTATTGGCTCTGAGTCCCCCCAGACACTTCAAGCTCGCTGAAAACTATATAGAGAACCGTTTTATTGAAAAATAAAGGAGTAAGTAACCTCAAATAAGATAGATATGCTACACAAAGAGAGTATTTCCTATAGGAAGTATGGTTATCACATATTAAAGTGTTTTATGTCAAATTGGCTTAACATTTTCGCTCATCTATAACTAACTGAGACGAACTTTGATTTGTACTCTACCATTTATTATAATGCTGAAATGAATAGCATTTCGTCATTGCTGTGTTATATGTAGATAGAAAAGGGGATGGATAGAATCCTTTGAGACTGTTGGATATCTTTATTTCATTTAACTTGTCTGCCTATTTATAATTATTTGCTCTTATGCAGTGTAAAGTCAAAAAAAAATCCTTATTCCCTTGGTCAACGCACAAGTACTATTGGTACACGATCATTAGTACACAACATTTTCGATATTTTTCTTTTCTCTTCCTTTTTTTTTCTTTTTCTTTTCTCTGTTTTTTTCTTTAGTAACCTATCTGGCTAAGCCGATTCATTTGACCAACAACAAACTTTACCTGAAACTTCACAAGATGTACCGACTTCAGCCGAGACCATTTAGTGTTACCTTGTTCTCTTTTTGTTCATTTCTTTTTTTTTATTCTTTTATTCTTTTATTCTTTTTCTTATCCGATTATCCTTTGAAATTTAGTATAAATAACCCCAATCAAAGTCAAATAAATGACAGGTTTTTCATCTCAAATCTTTCTTTTTAATTGAAATCTTTTAAGAGAAACACTCTCTAAAAAGAAGCAGCTTTATTTTATCCATTGTGATTATACTGCGCCTCCGTTGGTTTTATCAAGCAACCATTGATAACCTGAATCTAATCGATTCATATTTCTTTTTTTTTTATTTTGATTCTATTTACTCTACAAGAACTTACCGACCAACTGATTTATCTAATCTAAGCAAGAGATCATTGTCAAGAATCTATCAAGAACTTTGATTCTCTGAACCTTATCTCTGTTATCCTATATTTGGTTATTATTGATCAACCAATCAATTGACTTATATTGTTAAGCCTTTGGCCCAACCGTTTTTTTCAAACAAATTCAAGTTATCTCTTAGTCTTAGTGTTAGACTTTAACCCACACCTGGTGCTCACTTATTCTCAAAAACACACAACAGCAAATTATCATTTCACTGTCAAGATCCTATCTAAAATTATACTGTAACAGTGAGATTTGTAATTAATGAACGTTCTTTTCAGTGATAGGTATATGATTTAGCTAAGTGTAATAACTGTGGTAGAGCAGTGTTACCTTGTCTTCATCCTCAGTAATAGATCTCTAATTTAAAGAAGAGGTGCAGTCAATGTTTCAAATTAGAGAAGTTTACTGTAAATGGAAACATATTAATTCTGATCATCTTGTTCATAGAACACAAGTACTAGAAAGTCACACTACGATAGTGATGTATACTATGATGCTAATCTTTATAGGGATGTTTATAGTTAGGAAGCTGTTTTAATGCCATCTAAATGTTGCCTTTTAGTATTGTTACATTTGCTTTTATATAAATGCAATTAACTAAATAAGATGTTATAAACTAGTCAATACTTTTAGAATCCTAGTCAAGTTTTTCTTTCAGTTCCTTTACAAAGAATCAACTTCAGTTTTAGTTTAGTTTTGGCTTTGAAATTCTTTTGCAGAACTTTAAAAATACTGAACTATTGTATTTAATCTACTTTTTAGGTACACAACATGCTTTGTGTAAATGTTGTGCACGTAAACATTTCAGCTGTGAATATTCTGGACATTTCTTGTAATTTCATACAAAGTCCCTATGTTAAAAAAACCTTATTTTGATGTCGGATAATTAAAAGTTTCGTGATTTGAAAACCATCAAAGGCTTCTTGGTTTAGTGGTATAATTCTCGCTTAGGGTGCGAGAGGTCCCGGGTTCGATTCCCGGAGAAGCCCTTCATTTTACTTTGTAAATGATTCGGATTTGGCCAATCAGATTCAAAGTGTTTGCCCTTTTATTACAGGAGAGTAGTGTCGTAGCATATTTCCTTGTGTCACCTTTTTGCTACTTTTGGTATACGCTAGTACCACCATTTCTGTTCATACGTCAAATGCTTTCACTGTGAGTCATGGATGACTATTGTTACTCAAGGGCATAACGCTCCATGACTCACTAACGATCAAAATGTAGAAAACCGTAGAAAACCATTCAGTATAAATATCTGGGAATTGGGAAGCAATAAAGATCATCATTCGTTTATTCTCTTATTTTTCCTTTGTTCTATCTGACGCTATTCAACTACACTTCCGTGGCCATTGATTGGATCAGCCAAAAAAGAAGTACGACAAT